>JAHDVE020007712.1:0-600000 GCA_022606495.2 Halesus radiatus
CATTAATGATGCATCATATTATATAAGGTGATGATGCTCTCAGTATCGCCCTGCTGAAATACAACCAATCAGAATCGACCCATTGCTTGAAATATGTTAAGCTATAATCCCACTAGTTCCAAACGGTTGGGATCAATTGGGGCTTTTGCACGGTTCACAAAACAAAAGCAAAAAATTATGTCCGTTTTATCATATTAAATGCATAATTGTCGACTACCCACCTCCCCCCCAAAAGGCTTTCTCAAAAGCTTTTTTTATAAATTGTACATCTATAAATTGTAATATTTCTTACAAGTTTTTGCATTAACAGTTTCTGCTATCTTCCTTGAGTATGAATAAATATGATTTTGAAAATATGCATGTCGCTTCGCTGAAAGCCATAATCCCATCTGAAAGAGGAATAAACATAAATTTTAAACATGTTTTAGAATTCGCTCGGAATTTAGCATCTGAGGCGTCGCTAAGTGATGCCATACTCAACAAGTGGCGTCGGAAAGCTAAAGACGCCGGCGTCGGTCCACATCTGTTATAGAGGGGTAGATTTGCCAACATTATGGGAATTTCCCGCGAGTCGGGGAATTTAGGGAGAGTATATGGTATATTATATTACGATGTCAGGTTTAGCAAAATATTTTATACGAGGTGTCGAATAGTTAACGTGGAATATTGCCTTAATATAAGCGAATTAAAAATGTCTTTCTTCAAAATATGTAAAATGACTTTGTGGAGTTCATATTTATTAAATTAATAACATTTATTTTTATATGTAAATATCCACCCCACTTTAGTATTTTTATTAAACTAAGCTTTGTAATTTTGAGAGGGGAGCTTTACAAGTTAATAATAATCCTGACGAGAGGAGCTTCGCTTCTGAAATATGTAGATAATTAAATATTAAATACAGTGGTTTTAAAAAAAAATAATATTATTAACATAATAAAAATGTACAGTTTTTGGTATATCAACACCTGAATATAAAAGCATCAACAGTGTAGGTAACGTCAAGAAAACTTTCATCTAAGGTTTGTAAAAGTTGTACACGAAATTTTGCATTATCTAGTTTGCTTTAATACACATGCAAGGTATAAAAAATACTATTGAATTGGATGCAAAAAAGGGGTAGTAAAGATTATTTCCTTTCAATCTCATTTCTCCTTTGGATCTATGCCAGGAATGTTGCACTACAAACGTATATTTATATATTTTGTTAGGGTTGGGTAAAAACAAACAATTTCCGGAAAGGAAAATATTAACAAAAAATTCTACAATTACACATTACAAAAAACTCACAAAATAAACTCAAAAAATATTAGATTGAAGGCGTTGAAGATATTTCATAATTCTATAACTAAATTATTGTGAAGGTTGCTGTAAAGGGGATCGGGTTTTAATTATGCAAGTCTAGTACTACGTCGTGAAAATGGGAAAATCGTAATTAACAAAGAAGCTCAAAAACGCCATGGAAAACATCGGAACATATCATGTGTCAAAATACTCACGAATGCTTTTTATTTTATGTTCGTAAAAAGCATTTACTTGTGACTATTTATAATATAAACGCATAAATTTATTTTGAACCACTTCAATTTAATATAATATTCGACCGGTTTCGAAAGTACCCTTCCTTCATCAGGAATATATTGAGACTAAACTAAGATACAAAATAATGATATAAATACATGAATATTTAGGTGTTGGAATGGAGCCGACCAACAGGGAAGGAGTAATTAGAGGATTTTCTGGAGGAACAAAGCGATTCACCGGAAAAATATCTAGAACTGGATTATACGAAAAATTTACCTGAATATTAATATACTGGTATTTTTTAAATTTCCAGTGTTTCTAAATTATCCAATTATTTGCCTTAATTTTAGGAATTTTGTGAAGAATTTGAACCCCTGCCTTTATTAAAAATATGTACGGTTAAAATGAGATGATTGGCAAATCGTGAAAAATTACTGTTATTTCAACATCTTATGTGTTCCACGATTCTGATATTTACATTATAGAATGTCTTACCTATGCATAATAAAGGACAGGCATAAATGCCTGAGTGGCTTTATTTATGTTCCCTATCTATAGACCGGTCAGCGTGGCTGAGGTAGATATCGCGTCTGGTCTCACCCAGGCGTCGTGAGTTCAATTCTTCAGCTGGCTAACTCCTCCATCACGACACAAGCAACATACTGCTTACTGTGGTGGTAGTAAGAGATTTTTAAATATTGTCAGGGTATTCGTAACCCGGAAATATATATGTCTTAAAAAAATGAAATAATTTTATTTTTTTTAATAAAATTGTGTTTTTGTAGGATTTTTACAGTGGTTATTTAATATCTGTGTAGAACGCGGGTTTAATGTGGACAGGCAGTTTTTTTTGTGCTAAGTGCAGAAAAATTAAATACAAGAGTGAAAGAGATTGTTTAAAATTCTATTTTTATTGGTATATGTATCGAAATTAGTGGAAAGAGTTGTGTATACCCGGAGCTTAGAACAATCAGAATTGTATTTTATAAATGAGAAACAAACTCGGTTTTATGATGTTCTGTGGATGTCAATGATATTCTTTTAAGGGACAACTTCTAACGGGTAACCTTTAGGAAGATTGGCAATAACTACAGATCTAAGATTACATCGGTGGGCGATATAATGTGATGAACATTTGTTCCTTTCGTGTTGATCCCGAGTTGGCGTGTTTCGCACGAAATCGTCTCGAAGCCAAAGTTAAACTGGTGGTGACATCAGAAAATTCGTCGGGCACGAGATCTGGTAGGATCAGATGGGTACACATTTGTATATTGAAAAAGCGTACAGGATATTACGACGTGGGTTTTAAACTGATATCGACAGGTAAAGGCACATTTTTTGCCTGGCAAATGTTGCCGCATGGAGGCAGGCAGAAATCTCAGGAGGGTGGAAAAGTTACCTGAGAAAACTGAGTATACCAAAAGAATTTTCGTATTTCTTAAGTTGAAAGTAATCAGTATAATCGCGTACTATAAATAACTTCAATTCCTAAAAAAATCACATAATAAAAATTCATGTAATATTATGGAAAGCGTTCATTAAAATTTTGTTCAATTTTACGATTTTTTTTTTTGAAATAAAGATTAAATTGTACATAAGTATAATTTTTATATATACAAATTAATGTTTGTGTCTGTCTGTCCTCGAACACAGCACAGTTTGTCCTCGTTAGTGCCGGAAAGGTTTAGAGAGCAGTTTGAATTAAATTCAATATGTAAAACGGTTACTATAACGTTTTAAAATTAGTCTGAAAAACATTAAATCCGCCATGTTTTAGTGAGGTTAGCCCATAAATATACCGCTCTGGTTAGCCACAGATTACACATTCAAAATAAGAAGGTTTATTTGGGCAGAATATTTTTTAAATTGAAAACACAGTTAGGTGCCTACTTAAGAACTTTATATTCAAATATATTTTGAAAAAATAAATTTTAGGATTCAAATAAATTTTTGGATCGAAATTTTTTTTTCAAATTTGTTTCCTAGTTTTGATATACGAGTAGTAATAGTCTTCATTGCTGTAGAATCAATTATGGCACCCAAACCACCAGCAATAATTCACAACTTTATAACTTTATTAAAAAAAAAATATATATATATATATATCTAGCAAGGCCGGGTAGACATCAGCTAGCAAAATATAATATTGTAGCTACCTACCGATACCTACCTACCAGCCTTTTACCTCGCTTCAGTATTTTTTGAACTATTATTTGCCTTCATTTTTCGGCATATATCCACAATACTAAGGATATTCCTGTATTACATAATAGTGGTGGTACGTATGTAAGTGATTAAATTACAAAAGGGCACTTTTAAAGTTATCCTTTTTTATAATTAAAATTAAGTTGAATTACACTTCAGCCGGTTAGTAATGTTAAATGATCATGTGAAATTAAATTATATTTTGTTTTGCTATATAATTGTTTTACAACACTAGAAAGCGGCACGGTTGTGTCTAGTTCTCTCAAGCTCATAGAATTTTTTTTCCTAAAATTTCTGTGTAGTGACAATGATCATTGTATGTATTGCATAAAAACGTATTTTTTACAACTTTATTGAATGAGTAAACCAGAAACCAACCGATTTTGGATCATCCTAATCCTTCTGTGTTGTAAAATAATATTCTAAATAAGAACAAAATACAATAAATATTTTTTTTAAAATCACCCTATAAATATATTTTTTTCAATTTATTGTAATTTTCTTGTGTGGTTGGAACAATTCAAAGTATTCCATTAAATTAAAGATTTATAACAGTCCTATATCATTGAAATGTGTAAATATTTGAAGAAATTAAAAAATACATATAAATGGATATCTGTTAAAAAAAAGAAGAGAGAGAGAGAGAAGAATTCAGTTGTTTCAATAAATTCAAGATTTATAACACCTGTTCAAACTATTATATCATTAAAATTGGTATTAAATATTTTAAAGTGTTTTATATATAAATTAAATTATTATCTAAATAAAAGTAATTTTTTTACGAAATTAAAAATGACTGAATTATGCAATTAAAAATGAAAGTATTATGAAATTAAAAATTAATTTATTAATTTATTATTAAAAAATATTCTTAGAAATTTAATAATAAAAATAACGTAAAATTAAAAATGAATTAATATAAAATTACATAAATTAATATTAAAAGTTATTTAATATAAAATTACATAACGTTATGTTAAATAATATTAAATTAAGTACCTAATGTAAAATTAAATAAAACAAATTAAATAATATCAAATTACACAATACAAAATTAAATAATATAAATTCAAATAAGGCACGATCAAGTGAATCAAATACTCGAGTCGGGCCATGTCAGAAGTCGGAATAACAGAAGAGAATGTATGAGACGTTGTATAAATGTGAATGAAGCAAGAAGTGTATTCCAAGATCGAGTTGTTTGGCGGTCCGTCCTCTCTGCCTACCCCTGCGGGGAAACGGCGTGATGGTTAGTTAGTTAGTTAGTAGTAAAATTAAATAATACGGAATTAAAGAATACGAAATAAAATAATATGAAATTAAATAACATAAAATTAAATAATACAAAATTAAGTAATATAAAATTGAATAATATAAAATAAAAAAATATAAAACTAAATAATATGGAATTAAATAATACGAAATAAAATAATATGTAACTAAATAACATAAAATTAAATAATACAAAATGAAGTAATATAAAATTGAATAATATAAAATAAATAAAAAATTAAAATTAAATAATATGGAATTAAATAATACGAAATAAAATAATATGAAATTAAATAACATAAAATTAAATAATACAAAATGAAGTAATATTAAATTAAATGATATAAAATAAAATAATATAAAATTAAATGATATAAAATAAAATAATATAAAATTAAATAATGTTAAATTATAAAATTTTAATTTTAAGATATAAAATTAAATAAAAAATGTCTATAATGTGAAAAGTAGGAGAGTACATCAACTTTGGTGGGGCATAGGAACGAGAGAAGAGTTAGGAGTGGGTGTAGGGAAGCTGAACGGGAACGTTTAAAATTGGGCTACTCAATAAATCTAATTGTTTATTTAGTAAATAGATATTAATATAATTGTTACAAGTTAGAGTTTTTACATAAGTTTTACAAAATATTTCTTTTTACGGCATTCTTTGTCATGTATAAATATCAGAAAAGAGGAGTTCTAGTGTCCAATAAGGGAGCTGTGATATAACTTTAGTAACTACATATAATCTCTGTCTTGCGGTCATAGAAGTCAGATAGCAGCCAAAAATATATGGGAATTAGTTACAAAATAAGAACAATCTAGACAAAATAGATGATCCAATTTTTTTTGTAAGTTCATCCTAAAACACGTTAAATCAAATTGGCAATAAAATGCCACTTTATTCAGGAGTCAGAATGGACAGATGGTTAGGCACCAACCATATTCTTTCAATGCCACAAAAGGACCATTATCCATGTCCGACTTTACTTTCATTCAATTTTTCGAATCCGACATTGTCAATATCAGGACCCCTCGAATTCAGCAAAATGTTCAAGTTTTTTAAATCTTTATGTACAGTTCGTTATCTGGGTGAATGATACTTTGCAACTTTCTTATTAAACTTCGCAATTGAAATTTTATATTTACTCTGAAGCAAATAATTCAATTCACTTTGAATTGGTATTATGAATAAAAACAAACCGTTGGAGCATTTATTTCTGTGGTTTAAGAAAGATTTTTTTGAGAAGCCCTTGTGATCGTCAGAATCTAGTGCCTAACCTTAAAAATCCAAAGCTTTGTATGGTAATGAAAATGAGGGTTGAAAATGTTAGCTTGTCCTAGGTATCATATCAGAATGTTCTGAAATCTTAAGAGGGATATTTGAAAAATAGCTAACTAACTAACCATCACACCATTTCTCCGCAGGGGTGGGCAGAGTGGACGGACCGCTAAACCAATCGGTATTGGCACACATTCACATTCATATACCGCATCATACATACTCTTCTGTTATTCTTACATGTATTCCTGACATGTATTCCTGACATGTATTCCTCGGGCATCCCCGGCTTCTTATTACATTCACAATCATGTTGTATATTCTCCTTACACTATTTTTTCGTTCATTTGCTTTACATCCCCACATCTATCCGTCCCATGTTTAATCTCACTTATTACGCTTACATCGGCATTGCATTTTTTACGAATCTCAATATTTTGTTCACATGATTTTAATAGACATTCGCCTGAGAGATCTCATTTCTACAGCATTCAGTCTATTTTCATCATTCCTCTGCCAGTTCCATGCCTCACTGACATATATCAGGATTGGTATCATCACTCCATTTTCGACTACTGGCTTCGCTTCTTTAGACATTTTTTGTTTTCATCAAACAACACCAATAATAATAATATCGTCATTAAGTGATTCTTTAGTGGCAAAATCAAGAAATTTTAATAAGGACACCCCTGTTGTGCTTTATCGAATTTTGATTTGAATTTTTGAAAATCCAATTAAAAAACTTTTTGTGATCGAACTGTGTAAAAATTAATGCATTAAAAAGTATCCTGCTAAAGATGAAATATGACGAAAATTTGATGAAAATGACAGCTGAAATATTTTTAAAAAGAAAGAAAATCTTATTTTTTCTCACATTAGAACATGTTAAGAGGGTGCACCAATGAATTTTCAAAAAAGTGCCGCAATGAATCACCCCAATGGTCACTCTGAATAAATGACCTACCTTTTGTGAACAAATTGTAAACAAAACTGTATACTTGTACGCTAAGTTTGAGTATTTCATTTGATAATAATAATAATAATAATAATAATGTTTTTATTTAATTTCTAATACAATTACAAACATGTTATATTTAATACGTAAGAGAAATTACAGGTACTTATTTAATATTTGTAAAACAATGAAGAAATATACTAAAAATAAAAAATAAATAAATTCAGAGATATTTAAATAAATTCAGGCAGTGGTGAAGATCGCGTCAATGAGAAGAGATTCTTTCAAGAATCAATAGAATTTCCCTTTTGAATCTTTCCTCACTGACGCAAAATATGTCGATATCCTGTGAGATTTTGTTCAGGAGCAATATACTCCTCCCCACCGGGAGAACCATTGGCAGGTTGGTTCTATAGGTAGGAAGATAGAATAATCTATGACGACGCTGTCTTAGATAGTCATCAGGAACATAAAGACTTATGCGTTCCAAAATAGCTGAATTCTCTATGGAGCCTTGCAATAGTCTAAAAAAGTGGGTAGCGGCATACCCCTCTCTTCTGAGCTGCAGGGAGTGAAATCCAAGCATGCCCAGAAGAAAGTTAGTTGGATAAAGCCACGGATAGAGTCCGTACTCCCTCATGTAAAGAAATCTCAAAAACTTTTTCTGAACCCTCTCTAACATGAGGGAGCACCCCGTCTCGTGAGGATTCCAAATAGCCGACCCACTCTCCAGCCTACTACGGACTAAAGAGAAGTATAATATTCTAAGAGTACGAGTATCCCGAAAAACCCTCACGGTCCGAATGACAAATCCTAACATTTTTAATGCAGATTGACATACCCCTTCGATATGAACACGAAACGTAAGTTTACTTTCATACACGATTCCAAGATCCTTTATAGTAGAAACACGTTTGAGATTATGACTGAGCATAGTATATCTGGGGTAGGTGAGACTAAATGCTCTGGTGAAAGACAGGACTACGCATTTTGAGATATTGAAATAAAGCTGATTTCGTAGGCTCCATTCAGAGATGTTATCAATGTCAGCTTGAAGATGTAGGCAATCTAAAATATTTCTAATTAGTAGAAATAATTTGAGATCGTCAGCGAAAAGGAGAAAGCGAGAAAAACGGATGACTTTTGCAATGTCATTAATGAAAATAGAGAAGAGAAGAGGCCCTAGGATTGACCCTTGGGGGACCCCAGAAAAAACAAGAAAATCAGCGGATTGAAAAATTCCGTGTGTGACAAATTGCTTCCGGTTTTTGAGATAACTTCCAAAAAACTTTAGCATACGTAGGGAGAAACCCATTAGGGCAAGTTTTGTTAGTAAGATATCGTGATTCACGGTATCAAAGGCTTTGGAGAAATCATTATACGAACAGTCTACTTGGTATCCACTATCTAGGGACCTAGCAACATAGTCAGTGAAAACCATCAGATTGGTTTCCGTAGATCTTCCTTTTCTGAAACCATGCTGTTCGGGGATAATATATGCGTCTATTTGAGGTACAATGAATTTATGGATTAGTTTTTCAAATAGTTTAGCAGGAGCTGAAAGTATGGCAACAGGTCTATAATTCTCGATTGACTTTTTGGAACCATTTTTAAAAATAGGACATATTTTTGAAATTTTCCATAATTCTGGAAAAGTGGAGGTACTAATAGCTAAATTAAATATAAAAGTTAAAGGTGCTTTGAGGAATTCAGCGCACCCTTTAATAAAGAATACGGGAACGAAGTCGGGGCCGATAGAGTGCGAGTTCTTCATTTGTCTTATGGCATTCATAACATCAGATTCCGTAAATATACATAAGTCAACGTTAGAGGCTCCTCTGGTATTAAATGCGGCAGCATTATTAATATCTAGAAGTGGAGGATCTCTACTGTAGACAGACTGAAAATGATCAGCAAACGCGTTTGCCACACCCGAGCCATGAAATTCCTGATCACCTTTCATCATGGTATCTTCAAGACCACCATCCTTCCGAAGGGTTTTTATGTAATGCCAGAACATCTTGGGATCGTGCATGATGTTACCTTCGATTTCAGACACGTAAGCTCGATAGGCCACTCGAACCTCGCGCCTAACTAATGCCCGGTAAAAACTAAAAAGATCGTATTCACTCTGAAGTCCTCCTGCCTTCCAACGCTTGTGAAGGGCATGCTTGATCTCTATATTCGAAATGACTTCTCTCGAAAACCACTTCGGATATTTGCGACCACCACTGCCTGCATTTTTTTTGGGAAAACATGAATCAAATACATCGTAAATACAAGTGTAGAAATATTGCGCCGCCTCATCCACTGTAGCAAATGTGAAGAGGTTTTGCCAGTCCACCCGGCTCATTGAATCGTACAAGCCGGTGAGATCACCTTTGTTGAAATTCCACCCCCTTGAGATTTTATTTACAAGGGTGGGGGCTCTATTACTTTTTAAGGGCGATCTGATCAAACTGGACTGGAATTCAATGGCCGGATGATAGCTATCCTCTAGCAACAGTGGAAAAACACAACGTCTCACCTCAAGAATGGCATTACACAGAACAAAGTCAAGGATTCTGGAATTGGAATTTTGAATATTATTACACTGTGAAAGACCGAAGACTGCGCATAGGTATTCAAAGTCGGATTCCACCTTAGGGGCGTCCCGAGCGGAATGCAAATTAAAATCTCCCAGTATAATAATATTCTTTTTACCAATTTCATCGAAATTAGCGTGTATTTTGTCAAAAAAATACTTAAATACTTCCCACCTACTGCTAGGCGGGAAATAAACTACGCACATATATGTGACAGACAGTTTGCAAGATACTTTTACCCATAAATTGATTTGTATACTTGTAGGTTTAACGTGCGGTGATTAAATTGATATATATTTTTACCCTTTTAATCAGGGAATCAAAGAAAAACATCTATTGTACCAGTAAGTGCTGATTCGTTGCTACGGTATAAATATCATACCTGGACAAGATACCTGAACTTCTTCATACATATGACCTCCGTGCCAGCGGCCAAATTTGGGTAAACGTATTCAATCGAAGATCTAAGCTTTAAATTGCCGATTTAATTGTGTTAGGGCGGCAAAGCTTCTCTACAGATATGGATTTGGTAGAATAATATATTGCGCAATGTTTTTACTTTACTTTATCCGCAAACCGAGAACCATAGACATCTATTCGAACAATGCGATTTTCTTTGATTAATTCCTTTATAACCTTCTTCCGCTTGTTTATTTCAGACAGGACCGGTTTCACCTTACAACGGGCATCTTCAGATCTTCAGACTAAACACATTTATCTAAATCTTTGGTACATGTAGTATTTACGTCATATAGACCCCTATTTGCTCTTTCTAATTTTGCATATTTATGACTGAGAGATTTGTTTTACTGCTGACGGAACGGCCTTTAAATATATTTTGAAACTGCTTTTGGATTGGTTTATAACCTTTCGAAAGATGGATTACATTGTGTTTGTTCGGTTTCAGTAGTAAAATCGATATTTGATTGTGATTGTTTTTGATATTTCAAAGTTATTCTTCCTGTTTACATATTTTTAGTTCAATCCAGAATGTGATTGTTCATTTATACAGATATTACTCATTGTGAACGGAACCAAATAATAAACAATCATTTCTCTCAAATGAAGGAAATCATTGCTTTCCATGTTTTTCAACCCATCAAACTTATAAATAACATCAAACGCTTTATTCTTGCTTCTTTATCACCACATTTTCAGTAAAACAACAGTATTTAAATATGTATTAAATAACAAGTCACTTTGTTTTTAAATTTAAATAACTTACTGTAGAGATATTAAAGCCCTACTAGACCAATGTATTTTCTGTCAAAAATATTATGTCATTGTTAAACATTTTCGTTTTTAATCAAAATAAAAATAACTCATCCGCTCCAAGAGCTTCTCGACCCATCTCAATCCATCCAAGTCCTAGCCTTACAAACTTGGGATAATCGAGGAGCTCTGGCGCATTCAGTGTTAGTTGACTGCATCTATGTTTTCTTTTAAATATCATAATCAGCTTTATTTTAACCAGTCGGTAATATGTGTGTTTTTCTGTGATCTCCATCTTGTTTGCTAAATGAATTTTATATCAGTTTTAATCCTGTAGTTGTATGAACTACGGGTAACCAGTAGAGGTGGGCTTTTTGATTTAGTATTTTTAAATAACCGACACCGTTCCGTTGTCTCAAAATAAATTTACTCGAAACTGTTTAAAAATAGCGTAATAAAATAGGAAAAGAATACAATTTTATTTTTGATAATGGTTTCGGTGAAAGGGTTTCACGCGAAAGCGTTTAACGAGAGAGTGTTTCTTTGCAAAGTGTTACGGCTTATTGCGAATGGACGTTTAATTTTTTCAAAACTGTTTGGTGGCCACGGTCAACGACGGATATAGCGGATTATTAAAGTGTTACTAGGAGCTGTTTTAAAAGTTTCGCGTGAAATTCCAAACGAATCGTGTGTTTTTTTTCTAATAATTTCGCGCACGTTCATCGCGTGCATAGTTAGTAATTTTTTAAAAGCGGTTTTCCCAAAAACCGCAAAACTGTTACAACCGGTTAGGATCTTAAACGGTCTCGAAAAATCGGTTTCACGTTATTTCACTAACCTCTAATAACCGGGTGTATTAAACATGGGTCGATTTGTAAAATATTTTATTATATTCTAGTAGGTACACATCGGGGTAATGTCGTTAGTAGAGTTCTCCTCAGATTTCGGCGACAAAATTTCCAGTTACATTGTACTCTCTTCTTTCCTATTTCCTCTCGTCGAACAGTTGATAAAGCTCCCGGTTGAACCTTGTCTGCCAGACACTATTTTCAAAGATTATGCTTTGGATCATCCTGTCTAAAATATCCAATACACTTTTGTTATTCTCTTAGCCGTAGCTTAGCATCGGTCTGAATAGTTTTTTTGTTTGTAATATATTGTTTATTTATGTATATTGGATTTAGGCCCTGAGGCAAGGATTAATTACTTCAATGGAGAAGTTTTGATTTTAATAATTTTCGCAAACAAATAAATTTTATGGATAGGCCTATCCATAAAATTACTAAGTGAAATGAATTTCAGACATAAAAATCGATGCAGTCGTTAAAACAGCACTATGGTCGTACCCATTTGCCAGAAGTAACATAATTACTTCTAATTTCTGTTGAAATTAAATAAAAGTTTCATTGAAATAAGTTTTGAAGCTTATAAACCCCACGGTAATTTTTTTTTATTTTGAAGTTAATTATAAATAAATCTCGAAACGAAATATGAAACAGAAAATAAACCGAAACTAAAAATCATTGATGAAGATAATATTAACACATCCCAAATGAACCACGAAACCGAAAAAACAACAGAAAATAAAAAGATTTCAGTCGCATCTGGGACTCGAACCCAGGACCTCTACCCATCCGGGGTAACCGCTTAACCAACTTAGCTAATGAGACCGGTTCAATTTACGCCATCTACACCGATATCATAGTTCAAGTTCAAGACTTGTTAATATTATCCTCCATTTTTAAATCCCATATTATTGGCTGCTATCCTAATTGCAATCGAAATCGAGTCCTAAATGCGACTGAAATCTTTTTTATTTTCTGTTGTTTTTTCGGTTTCGTGGTTCATTTGGGATGTGTTAATATTATCTTCTTCAATGATTAAATATTACAATGAGGTTTACAAACTTCAATAAGTTGTAAAAAATATATTGAAGAAACTAAAAAGTTAACGATCGCGAGGACCTCTCGGTCTATCCGGGACTAGCGCTCTATCCAACTGTAAATAATATCGTCTTCAATTAATAGCCATATATTTTTTTAGCCGCTGCTTTTCTATATGATTTGCATTATTCTGGCTGAATTTATTTTCAATCTAGATAGTGTCTCGAATGATTTTTATTTATATGGGACATCTTTTGAGTTTTTCAACAAGTCTAGGATTAATATTCATTTTTTATTAATGCGTATTTAACATGTTGAACTTTATTATAATCTTTTTATTTAATCAGTGAAGATAATATTAACAAATTTCAAAACGAAGCATGAAATAGAAAATAAGACATGGAAACTAAAATGGTAAAGCTCCCATTTAGGACTAGAACAGTTCGTTAAATTGAAGAATGATATTATCGATAAAAATAACGAAATAAGGTGGCATTAACTCAGTTGAATAAAGCACCGGTCCCGGAAAGACCGAAATATTGTGGGTTTGAGTCCACAGCTCGATTTTTATTTTGTATCTTTTCTATTTCATATTTCGTTTCGAGATCTTCAATGATTGAACAGAAGAAAAAAATTTCATATATAACTTTTATTTCTTGAACAGATAATTGACTTCATTAATCTGTCTCGGGCCTAGGAGTCAAAAGATTTTATATAAATTGGCGACAGCAGTTTTCTTTCGAATCGGTAAAGATCACGAATCTTGCGATTCTTGTTTATTTGGTGACTTAATTAAGAATATTTTAACAAAAAACCATTTTTTTTATACAATTTATATATATTTAAATGAATGTTTGTCTGTCTATCTGTCCTCAATTTTCTTAAAAATTACTGGACTGATTTCACCAAAAATAGCACAGTTTGTTTTTATTCGTTCTGGAAAGGTTTAGATAGTAGTTTGAATAAAAACTGTTAAGTAAAACTGTTGCTTTAACGTTTAAAAATTAGTATGAAAAACAATAAACCCGCCATGTTGTATTAAGGTTATCCCATAGATATACCACTCTGGTTATCCACATATTATATGTTCAAAAGAAGAGGGGTTGTTTGGGTAGAATATTTAAGAAATAGAAAACGCTAGTATGTACCTACTTAAAGAACTTTTTATTTAGTTATATTTTGAAAAAAAAAAAATTTTTTAGCTTGAAATAAAATTTTCTAATTTGTTTCTTTGTTTAGAGATAGTAATAGTCGTTACAAGGCATTACTTTCGCTGCCAAATCAATTATACCACCCAAACGACAAGCAAGAATTTATAGCCTCATAACTTGATTACGAAAATAACAATTAATCCCGAGCAAAGCCGGGTACACATGAGTTAGTTCAATATAAGGGCTACACAAAAACATCAAATTGACACAAAAAATGTAACTTAAACGATCAAAATCCTAAGAAAAGATCACTTAATGTAGGAAAGAAGGGTATACGAGTACAATACGGAGAGCTGCGGAAGATATTCTATTTATTTATTGGTCCATTGATTGAGACGGAAGCGGGGAAGGAAGCTGCCAGCGCTGCATTACCGCCACCTAGCGGAGAAAGAATCCTCTTGAGAATTCCCTCGTAAATGCTTTTCTCACCAATCGATATCACAACTAAGTACTCACATAATGTACTAGAGTCAGACCACTATGTGTTTGCCTGTGACAAAAATTCAAACCAACAATATATTAATAAAATTAATAATGATACCATAAAGTAATTTTACAATTATTGAAGATACAATATATCAACTAACTAACGATCCATCGCGCGTTTTTCTCAGAGGGTAGGCAGAGTTAATGGACCGTCAAACATTGCTGTTTTGAACATACTCTTTGTTTTATCGTCTCCTGCGTATCCTTCTGTTATTCTAACTCTCAATATGAAACGACTTTTGAAAACTAACAGCTTACAAAATTTAAAAAGAATCTTAAATCTCTTCTCTATATATATAAATGAATGTTTGTCTAAGTGTTCTCGATTTTCTCAAAAATTGCTTGACCAGTTTTGCTGAAAATAGCACAGTTTTTTCTTATTATTACCAGGAAGGTTAAGAGAGTAATTTTAATGAAATCCAATATGTAAAACTGTTCCTATAACGTTTTAAAATTACCATGTAAAACATTGAACCCGCCATGTCGTATTGAGGTTAGCCCATAGATATACGATTCCGGTTAGCCATAGATTACATATCCAAAGGAAAACGTTTGTTTGAACATAATTAGGTACCTACTTAAGAACTTTTTTATTTAGATACCTTTTGAAAAAATAATTATTAGGAATGAAATAAAATTTTCAAATTATTGTTTCCTTGGTTAGAGATGGTAATAGTGGTCACAAGGCATTACTTTTGCTGTAGAATCAATTATGTTACCCAAACGATAAGCAAGAAATTACAACTTCATAACTTTATTACAGAAAAAAAAATATCCCGAGCAAGGCCGGGTACACATCAGCTAGTATAATATATAAAAACCGAAAGAATAAAAGGTTTTCACTTAAGTGTTTTAAATAGTAAAATTTAACTAATGGGGATGGGACGTTGGGAGGAAGGGGAAGGCAGTGAATTTAGTAGGTGTCATATGATTTAAGGTTTGAAGTTTTGCGGTGCTGAGTTGAATCAGTCGAACTCACTATATGAAGTTTTAAAAATGTGTGAAGCCCGGTGAAGTGTTTTATTTGAGATGGTTTTCATTTAGGGAGGCTTATTGTATGGTTTCGTTTAGTTTGTCTCTTAGGAACTCTTAATTGAATTCGTTCAAGTAATTCAGGGCAATCTGTCACATAGGAGACTATTTTTTGTAAAAATATACATCTCCGGAATTTCTACGTTTTCCCAGTGACGAAGTTTCAAAAAAACGCAGCTGATTCAGAAGGGGACGATACCCCCCGAAAGTCAATGTTTCGTAGAAAACCTTTTTGTAATTTTTCAATCCTTTCGGTATGGATATGTACTATCTATTGTATTCACTCGATCGTGCTACATCTTTCCTCGATCGTCCTAGACTTATTTTTCTTTATCCATCCGTTCAACATGGTCAAATCATCTGAGCGTCAATTTCTTTTTAAATTGTCGAATTCGCTGCAACAGCCTTACGTACTTTCCGGATCTCCGCATTTTTAATTTGTTCTCTTGTGGTTTTATAACAAATACCGCTCTCATTCTACATTATTCAGTGTACCTTCAGCCTTCATCTATCAGTTCTTTGCCTCAAAACTATAAGTAAAACCTATCTTACTGAACAGGAAGTCTTTGGAATATAGACCTTATTTAATTTTTTTTTTGCAAACTCCACCGAGGAAAATAATTTCTCTCAATGGGAATGCTGTGTGGAGGATATTTTTAAGGAAAGGAAGGAAAACAAGTTTTGGGAAGGAAAATGTAAAAAGGGTTAGTAGGAATTTGGGGGTCAGTATGTCAGGGATTGACGGACGTATGGATCCATCCCTCCCACTGCGATACAAGGCGATGTGTCGAGAGAGTCCAGTTGGAGAGGTCAAAGGGTCACCCTCAACCGGCCTCTCCCGATTTGCCCCACCAGGTAGCTAGTGGGCAGTCATATCTAATGCCAAGACTTGAATAAACCTCACCCCATCAGCCCAGCCACCCTCGCTTAGTCACCTTCCTTAGTTGGGGTGACCTATAGGAGGGGTGTAGGATATCCATTGATTGGTATCCGAGGCTGAAGTACCCACACCCGACTCTCAAATTGAAAAATTGCTTATCTTACCGCTATTTCGATGAAAGCATGGTGTCTTTACCATATCGCCAGAACTCGTCAACTTCATAAAAATTCACATACCGTCAAGACCAACCAGATAAACCGATTTTTTTTATTTGCCCGCATGCAGGACCAACCTTAGGATAAATTCTCCAATTTCCCATGTTTGAACATACATTTTAACCACATCGACATTCTTCACAATACCCTTTCAAAATATCGAACAGAAGTAATGCGTTCGACCACAAATTGATGCACGAGTATAAAATGTTTCGAGAACATCTCCTGTCCCGATACTATCTTCCACTTCCCCCTTCTTTCTTATTTTGTTTTTTGTTTCTTATTACCCTCATAAATAAAATACTTGAACATAACCACTGTTAGCACAAGAAACTTTCTTGGCTTACCTTTTGTTAAACTTCCTACGTATTAAAAGCTGTTTGTTTCTTACAAATAAATGAATAAATAAATATGAAAACGGTTTGTTTTTAATACTCTTTCTCGTGCTCAAACTTATTAATTGAATGATTTATCGGTTTCAGCTTTTGTTCTTTTCTACAACAGATTTCTTTTATTCTTAACCTGAAAAAGAACCCCTACCCAGCATCTTCATAAATGACAAAGGTACTCAACTATAGAGTTAATTCAAATATGTATATCGACCCCTGTCGAGGACAGACAGCAATATAAAAAATATATTCACTACCTATCATGTCATTCACCTTTCTACGTTTTTCTTAGACATTTTATGTATATTTTTCCTTTGATAAGACACCGACAGATATTTCACCCGTGGCTCTGAGCGAGTTCAAATTGAAACACTTTTTTCATTTAGCGTTGTCACATTACTGTTATAGTAATAAAGTTGTCAGAAACTGACGATATAACTAACTTTATTAACATGGTGTGAACAGCCAGTTCATTGTCCGTTTCATAGACAGTCCGAGTGACAGATAAAATAAAAACAATAATATCTTTTCATGATTTCGTGAACGGTTGACAATTTTTGTGAGTGGACTGGTAAGTTTTTCTGATCTTACTTTCACATTCAGAGTCTCTGATAATATTTTGAGTTTTTCTACTTTAATACCCCCTATGGATTAAATTTTCATTTCGACACCTCATTCCAGTACTCTTCTATGGAGCATAAATCGATTTTTTGTCTTTTTTTTCTTCTACGACATAGATCGCTTCAAGAGCGATGATTCAAACTTATTATTTATCTTTCCCCAGATCGAGTTCAAGTATTTCCATCTGCCCAAGATGATGC
Source organism: Halesus radiatus (assembly GCA_022606495.2). NCBI lineage: Eukaryota > Metazoa > Arthropoda > Insecta > Trichoptera > Limnephilidae > Halesus > Halesus radiatus. Next base: position 17,953 of record JAHDVE020007712.1, read on the forward strand.
GCCAATGTTTCCGAAATGTTTGAGCTTTTTACACATTTCTCTGTGGAAAAGTTTTGAAAGTAAGTTTATAACTTCTTAAATAAAATAATAACGTTCAAAATAGATATACTAATTAAGATATTACATTGTATGAAGCTATAACTTTGTAGTTATCCATTATTATCAAATGAAACACTCAAACTTTGTTTAAACTACATTTATTATACACGCCTACCGATTTCGGAGCAACCGTTCCATCGTCAGGGCAAGTGCATAGTAAACAATTTAAAAAAAAATTATGGAAGAACTTACATAATAAGTGGTACAGTGGGGGTGGGCTAAAACAAAGTTTGAGCGTTTCGTTATATAAGATATTATATTTTTAACCTTAAAAAAGATAAAAAGGCATGCATATGTTAAATATTTGATCTCCTTTGAAATATGCATAGTCGTACCTGTTACATGCTCCACAGATTTTTTCTTTTTTTTTGTTTAAGTGCGAAATAAATTATTTCATGACACGCTCTAAAATTTATAAATAACTAGCTGATGTGTACCCGGCCTTGCTCTGGTACAATAATTGATTTGCCAGCGAAAGTACCAATCTCTAAATAAAGAAACATTCATTTGGATATTTTATTTCATTCCAAACGTTTCATTATTTTTCAAAACATATCTAAATCATAAAGTTCTTTACCCACCTTAAAAGCCCACCTTAAAACACCTACTCGTTTTTTACACTTTGAAAATATTCTACCCAAAAAAATCTTCTTTTGATTATGCAATCTGTGACTACCCAGAGTGTTATTATCCATGGGCTAACCTAAATAAAACATGCCGGGTTCAATGTTTTTCATACTAATTTTAAAACGTTACAGCAACAGTTTTACATATTGGATTTCATTCAAAGTACTTTTTAAACCTTCCCGGCACTAATAAAAACAAACTGTGCTATATTCAGCGAAACCGGTCCCGTTATTTTCGTGAACATCGAGGACAAACAAACAAACTTACATTCATTTATGTATATATAAAATTACTCAGCGTTGCCCGTGGTTATGAGTAAAGTTTTGGGGTTTTGATGTGATACCTCACCCCTATCCTTACCCCTACATAATATTTTTACTCTTATTTCGAACGGCAAATTTACAAAATTTCATCGAAAAGCACCAAAATTTTGGTTTAAGGGGTGGGAAAGGGGACAACAGTGACCTTTTTTTATTTTAAAAGTCAAGTGTGCAAAATTTCTCGCAATAAAACTGTAGATTTGTGTACAAAACCAATAAACACCGCCCAGGCAGTCTTTGTATAATAGATGAATTACTGTTAAATTAATATAGGTAAACGTTTTAAAGAATAGCAAAATATATAGGCTGGTATTGTAAAATAATACGTAGATGTTAGAGGTAAAAGAATGTAGTTAACGCCAATAATCACCATTGATACGGAAAGGTATTAAATGGCCATCGAACAGCATTTCAAAAACAACATTGAATAATTTTTTTTTTATTATTTTCATGCCATACAAAATTGTAGTTACTTTAAATACAATTAAGATTTTTAATAAAAGCGATTTTTTTTAACAAAGTTAACGTAAACGCTTTTTAATATTGAATCGAGACAATCACCTTCTCAAATTTTCCAGCGGTTAACTTGTTGTGGTCGGATTTTACTAACTCTCTTCGTTTCGATGGAATTCCCTGAGCTATTTGTGTTCTGTATGGGAAAGCCATTGTCAGTGTGTGTTATCGAATTAGCTTTTGGATCGAAAAATGTTGTATTAACTGCGAGCTTTGGCTATTGTTACGGGCTACCCCAGAGACCTGGTTATGTTAATTACTGTTTTCGAGATAACAACGATACAAAAATAAGAATCGTTTTTGTAAAGAGAGCTTTTATTTCAAATATTGTGATTTATTTTTAAATTACAGGTCAAATTTCCTTTTTTTAAATAACATGTGTGAGAATTTTTAGAAAACAGCCACATATGAGAACATTGTATTTATTTAATAATTGTTTCAAATCCTGCATAGCAAGGCACAAAATCCTTGTCTCTAGGCCCAGATCTTGCCAGTTCATATGACAGCCAGTGTCAATAAAACTGATTAAAAAATATTGGTTTTATCACATATAGACTGAAAACAGAAGAAACTATTATTTAGTTTCAACCTATTCCAGAATAAGGAAGATAGTAGATGCCTATCATTTGGTGGTGTGCATTGCTCAAACACCAAAGGTAGACTGTGTGTAGTTTTTCATTGAAATTTAGAAAATGCCCAAAATATTTTAGTATAATTTTCGGCAGATTGTAGTGGCCAATTGAATAAATGGGCGTAGAAGTTCCTTACCAAATTCAGGGAAAATCCGTTTTATTCAAAAATTTGTCCTATTTTTCGTTATTTATTTCGTTTTTCTTGAGGTAAACACAGCTTTTTAGCATTACGCATAGCAAAAAATTGATATCAACTAGTTGATCACTATTCAGAATCGAAACTTTGCTGAAATCGCCAACAACTTTTCCATATAGCAGATGCACTGCCATTTCCAATGATGATGGACAATGCAAGATTGACCAACGTTGACCAAAATTTTTCGTGGAATGACTAAGATTTATTGTTTACATTGTAATCGAAGCAAACTCCAATGTCTTCGTCGTATGTAAAAGATATTGATACAAGGGGAAGATTTATAGAATGGGCCACACTTCATGGCTTTCAACATGTACATGGCTAGTAATGGTGCAGCTTATACATGTAAAAAAAAAATATTATTACAATATTATGAAGTTATATATATATATATCTAATGTAAATCAAATTTAATAATGGTATTATAAAGCTCCGCAAGCATTTCAGTTTTTAATATTGTGACAGCTGTTTCAGCGAATAATACCATATTTAAACTGTGGTACTTGTGGCTAACATTATTATCATTATCATTATCATTATCATTATCATTATCATTATCATTATCATTATCATTATCATTATCATTATCATTATCATTATCATTATCATTATCATTATCATTATCATTATCATTATCATTATCATTATCATTATCATTATCATTATCGTTATCATTATCATTATCATTATCATTATCATTATCATTATCATTATCATTATCATTATCATTATCATTATCATTATCATTATCATTATCATTATCATTATCATTATCATTATCATTATCATTATCATTATCATTATCATTATCATTATCATTATCATTATCATTATCATTATCATTATCATTATCATTATGCATTATCATTATCATTATCATTATCATTATCATTATCATTATCATTATCATTAATAATTATCATTATCATTATCATTATCAAATTGCTCCCATTATCGTATCATTATCATTATCATTATCATTATCATTATCATTATCATTATCATTATCATTATCATTATCATTATCATTTATGGTATCATTATCATTATCATTATCATTATCAAATTATCATTATCATTATCATTATCATTATCATTATCATTATCATTATCATTATCATTATCATTTATCATTATCATTTATCGCTATCATTATCATTATCATTATCATTATCATTATCATTATCATTATCATTATCATTATCATTATCATTATCATTATCATTATCATTATCATTATCACTATCATTATCATTATCATTATCATTATCATTATCATTATCATTATCATTATCATTATCATTATCATTATCTTTATCATTATCATTATCATTATCATTATCATTATTATTATTATTTATTATTATTATTATTATTATTAGTATTATTATTATTATTATTATTATTATTATTATCAAAATTATCATTATCTATCATTATCATTATCATTATCATTATCATTATCATTATCATTATCATTATCATTATCATTATCCCATTATCATTATCATTATCATTATCATTATCTTTATCGTTATCGATATCGTTATCGTTATCGATATCATTATCATTATCTTTATCGTTATCGATATCGATATCGATATCGTTATCGTTATCGTTATCGTTATCGTTATCGTTATCGTTATCGTTATCGTTATCGTTATCGTTATCGTTATCGTTATCGTTATCGTTATCGTTATCGTTATCGTTATCGTTATCGTTATAGTTATCGTTATCGTTATCGTTATCGTTATCGTTATCGTTATCGTTATCGTTATCGTTATCGTTATCGTTATCGTTATCGTTATCGTTATCGTTATCGTTATCGTTATCGTTATCGTTATCGTTATCGTTATCGTTATCGTTATCGTTATCGTTATCTTTATCGTTATCGTTATCGTTATCGTTATCGTTATCGTTATCGTTATCGTTATCGTTATAGTTATCGTTATCGTTATCGTTATCGTTATCGTTATCGTTATCGTTATCGTTATCGTTATCGTTATCGTTATCGTTATCGTTATCGTTATCGTTATCGTTATCGTTATCGTTATCGTTATCGTTATCGTTATCGTTATCGTTATCGTTATCGTTATCGCTATCGTTATCGTTATCGTTATCGTTATCGTTATCGTTATCGTTATCGTTATCGTTATCGTTATCGTTATCGTTATCGTTATCGTTATCGTTATCGTTATAGTTATCGTTATCGTTATCGTTATCGTTATCGTTATCGTTATCGTTATCGTTATCGTTATCGTTATCGTTATCGTTATCGTTATCGTTATCGCTATCGTTATCGTTATCGTTATCGTTATCGTTATCGTTATCGTTATCGTTATCGTTATCGTTATCGTTATCGTTATCGTTATCGTTATCGTTATAGTTATCGTTATCGTTATCGTTATCGTTATCGTTATCGTTATCGTTATCGTTATCGTTATCGTTATCGTTATCGTTATCGTTATCGTTATCGTTATCGTTATCGTTATAGTTATCGTTATCGTTATCGTTATCGTTATCGTTATCGTTATCGTTATCGTTATCGTTATCGTTATCGTTATCGTTATCGTTATCGTTATCGTTATCGTTATCGTTAACGTTATCGTTATCGTTATCGTTATCGTTATCGTTATCGTTATCGTTATCGTTATCGTTATCGTTATCGTTATCGTTATCGTTATCGTTATCGTTATCGTTATCGTTATTATTATTATTATTATTATTATTGTTATTATTATTATTATTATTATTATTATTATTATTGTTATTATTATTATTATTATTATTATTATTATTATTATTATTATTATTATTATTCTTATTATTATTATTATTATTATGAAGCTAAGGAAATATTTGGAAAATTATTTAAGTATTATATAAGAATCAATGCCATTGCATTTGATAATTCAATCACGCTTTTAAGTGCGTATTACTGAAAATGTTATCTGTATTTTCACAAGTAGACAAGTCTCGAAGTAATCGTTACTTTAGGGACTAGTTCTGTACAACGAGTTACTCTTATCTTCTCCGCTTTCTTTTCTTAGTCAGACAATCCATCAGGCATGTTCTTGTCATCAAGTTTTGTCTCCAATCCAGATAAATGATGACATTTACTTCAAATGATTAAATAATTAAACAAAAATTCCATTACGTTGCATAAGCACCTCGTCGTAGGGATAGAATTCTTCTTACGATTCTTTTCTGTACGATTGTTTATTATGAAGCTAAGGAAATATTTGGAAAATTATTTAAGTATTATATAAGAATCAATGCCATTGCATTTGATAATTCAATCACGCTTTTAAGTGCGTATTACTGAAAATGTTATCTGTATTTTCACAAGTAGACAAGTCACGAAGTAATCGTTACTTTAGGGACTAGTTCTGTACAACGAGTTACTCTTATCTTCCCCGCTTTCTTTTCTTAGTCAGACAATCCATCAGGCATGTTCTTGTCATCAAGTTTTGTCTCCAATCCAGATAAATGATGACATTTACTTCAAATGATTAAATAATTAAACAAAAATTCCATTACGTTGCATAAGCACCTCCTCGTAGGGATAGAATTCTTCTTACGATTCTTTTCTGTACGATTGTTTTCCCTGCACATACGATTGATATTGTAATTATTTCATTTGAAACAGGGAAAAGATAATGAGTTTCACACTTATCTATATATAGCCAAGACTACTGAAAGTTATGACTAGTTGAAAGTTGGTGTAAAATGCAGATCAGATAATAAATCAGATAATCCCAAGAATTGTGATCTAGGTCGATTTAAAAACAACTGTTAAGTCAATTTTTTGTATGAAGATTTTTCAGTTAGGTAGGGCGGTGCCCGACCTAACATCTAAAAGTCGTATTTTTCAATCTTCCCACTATAAAAGTCACGAGCCGCCACTGGATGCGATTATAATTTATACCTGCAATATTCGTTTCCTTGGCTATTCAATACACGTATTAATCGGTGCACTTTTTAAATTGATATAAAGTCATCAAAAGTACGAAAAAAATCTAACCCAAAAACCTAACAATTATTTTTTGTTTTTAAATTTTAATTAAGTTTTTTTAAAGAACTGTGCCAATTCGTACGTGTGTTGAATTATCCGGTAGCGCAATATTCGATGCAAAGTTTTTTTTGAGAACTAGAATTAAAATAAAATAAAAGATTTTATTATGGGTATAATCAATACGAAAGTAAATTATTTAAATAATTATTTACCTGTGATAGAAATATGTAGGTAAGTAAACACCTTGTGCAGTATAACAGAGTGTGTAGGACGAGTAGTTACCGCAAGATAAGTGTTACATCTTGATAGATAATAAATAATAGTCAAGAATACATTTCGTTTGTTATTAAATTATGTCCTCGGTACCCGGCTTAGCCCGCGCTTTGTTTCCAGTTGTACCACGTCCTTTTACAATACCATGATCAACCATTCCCAATGTTTTTGTAGAATTATTTTCATCTGCCAACACGTATAGAAAAGTCCCAATTATGATATTAATTTGATCATAAGCGAATGAATTCCTCCACCATCACCTATTTATCTTAATTTTTCTCTTGTAATGTATTATCCTAATTACATAAGCAGGTACTTAATTTGCGAATATTCGATCAAACTTACCAAAAATACATTTTCACACATCCAATGCACAATTCTACCCGAACTGGAAAAACTAAGCACAGCCTACCTTTGGTAATAGAGCAATGCACGCCAGAGGCTTACATAGATCGCGATGAACACGGCATTTGAAGTGACCTGAGAAATCGTAGAATAACGTTTCGTAAAAAAATATTCATTTTACATGTACGTAAAATGAATATTTTCAGTTTTTAGTGGGACAGACAAAAATGAAACACGTAATAATTATAGTATTGGAATGACTATTGCATCATGGGAGTGCATTCGGTGCATGTTCAATATTATATTCCTAGGTCAATTATTTACAAATATAATTTTCTGAGAAATAGTAGATTCAGGTGGCTTGCCTATAATACTTCATCAAGAACACTCCTACGTAGATCAGAGGGTCTCGTTCTCAGGGCTGTACTAGGTTTTTTTATTTAATTGTTTTATCGAGCTCAACACGTAAAGCCTGATTTCCGGTAATTGTTTGATTATCATTTGTATTAAAAAGCAGGCTTAATAAAACACAAAGGGTTTTTTACTTGAATTACCTGACAAAAGATTTCATTAAATTGAAGAATATTGAAATCTTTTATAAATTTGGAATGATCAAATTGAAAAACCGTCTTCCTGATACCTGCCCAAACCTAAAGCAGTTCACCTGAAAAGTTTCAGTAATTTTTAAACCACCATTCTAGAAACAAATTAAAACACTCATTTGATTGGGAACCATAGGAAAATGAGACACCAATCCTAACATGTTTACAATTTCATTGGTGCATAAAGTTGATTTTTTTTTCGTCTTCGGAACATCATTCTAAAAAGACGCATAGAGCTAGAGAAAGTAGAACCAAAAAGTTTACTTCAGACCAGAACAGGTTGGAAATTTCTTTAGATTATTTTTTATTTTTTTATGTGAATACCGCCCAAGAGTCCCAACTGTTCCCAATCGTCTGGAGCCAGTGAGACAATGGCATCCCCAATTGAGGAATGTTGTGAGGCTAAAGGCAGTGGGGAGACGAAGGAATTAACACATCTAAAAATTGTGTTAGCTTCTATCACAGTCGTTCACTAGGACGATACTGAGAGTATCTTTCACTCTAGAACGTGCACAAATATACTACATATTATTTTTCATTAATTCGTTGTGAAATAACATAAATCAATTTAATAAAATTTAGTTGCGCACACCGGGATTTGAACCCCCGACCTTCGGATTCGTAGTTAAGAGCGTTGCCCCTGGACCACGAAGGCCATCAAAATTCTGATTCTGATCCATGGACCATTATATAATGAGTTGGTTATACAATATGTACACAGTTCACATTAAGAACATATTATTAATTTGCTAAGAAAACATACGAATTTTTCAACTTTATAATAATGTGGATATTTGCGTATATATGAATTATTTGATGGAGACCTGCTTCTGCATTCAGAACAATTCTGAATACGTGCACTGTTCGCCGTAGGTACTTAATATGTTTGCATTAACAATTATTCAAATCCTTTCATAATATTATTTGAAGCCTAAACAAATAATGTTGTGCGTGTTTGTCAAATAATATCTTTAGATCTCGATTCTTGGAACACCTAATTGCCTTTATTCTTCATGGTTCAGAAATGAGATGCTTATTATAAAATTTCGCTTGGTAGGTTTTAGATGCGATGGGTATAATGAAAACTGAGCAAATAAAAAGGAGTAACTTTTAAAATACCGAATGTAGTCGGTAGAACCTTTTAAAAATCTTTTGAAGGTAGTTTCAGTGGCGTGCAATCAATAATGGATGAAAAGAAGTGCATTTCCAGATAAAACTAATGTTAAAAAGGTCAAAAACGATCAAACGCGAAGGGTACAATGAAAATTGAGCAATCGGCAAATAAAAAGCAGTAACTTTTAACATACCGAATGTAGTCAGTAGAACCTTGTAAAAAACTTTTGAAGGTAGTTCCAGTGGCATGCAATCAATAATGGGTGAAAAGCAGTGCATTCCCAGATAAAACTAATCTTAAAAAGGTTAAAAACGATCATTTTATCGAAATTTTTCCGTTAATTTGAGAATGATTTATATTGCATTCAATTCACCCTGAGAAATGGAATTTAATCATTAAATTTCTGGCCTTGCCTTCCATCATTCAAATTTCTTGGTCAATTTAGTTGTTCACTCCCCAAAAACCCAATAATACCCTTAAAATGAACAATGCAGTAAATATATTCCGTGGCGTTTGGACATAACCCGACAACTGCAATTTAGTTGTTCACTCCCCAAAAACCCAATAATACCCTTAAAATGAACAATGCAATAAATATATTCCGTGGCGTTTGGACATAATCCGACAACTGCAATTTAGTTGTTCACTCCCCAAAAACCCAATAATACCCTTAAAATCAACAATGCAATAAATATATTCCGTGGCGTTTGGACATAACCCGACAACTGCAATTTAGTTGTTCACTCCCCAAAAACCCAATAATACCCTTAAAATGAACAATGCAATAAATATATTCCGTGGCGTTTGGACATAACCCGACAACTGCATTTTTGGTGTGTAAAAATACGGTGATGCACTTATTTGAAATCGGTAAATCCTGACATATGTATTTAATTTGAAAACATCATGTTCACGTGAGATAATGTGTGAACAAATTATTAACGGTTACTTGGACCAAAACATGTCAGAAGATCCTAACATATGAAGATACCGTTTTGCATGTAACAAGTTACTACATATACACGTATTATATTGTTGTTCAAAAAGTTACAGATTATACTCGTATTGCTTCAAAAACTAAAACTAACTAACTAACTAACCATCACGCCGTTTCCCCGCAGGGGTAGGCAGAGAGGACGGACCGCCAAACAACTCGATCTTGGCATACACTTCTTGCTTCATTCACATTCATACATCGTCTCATACATTCTCTTCTATTATTCCGACTTCTGACATGGCCCGACTCAAGTATTTGATTCACTTGATCATGCCATGTCTTCCTCGGACGTCCTCGGTTTCTTCTTCCATTCACATTCGCGTCATACATTCTTCTTACACTCCTTTCTTCGTTCATTCGCTCCACATGCCCAAACCATCTAAGCGTCCCTTTCTTAATCTTACTCATTACTTTGCTTCAAAAGATGTAATAAATACCAATTTAAGGCTTCCAATTTTTGCATAAGAGAAAGTGATGGTAGTCGACCTCGTTGATGGCTTTTAAATAAAAATCATATTTTACAATTTATCAAACCGACATATCTACTATCAAGTTTCACTGAAAAGCCACAACTTACCCTTGGTCAAAGATCAATGGTAGTTTGTAGAAGTATGGTCGTACAATATGTACTGTATGTGATATAAACTGATTGACTAATATAATGAAACATGTTTTTAGAAATACACGTTTCATGATACGATACGATTGTACCACCCCAACCAGGAGAACATCGGGGAACACTGTACTTCGAAGACTAGAATATAAGGAGGTTTGAGTTTAATCAGCCGGTATACAGCGACCTAGAGTCAATATGGGAATGTTGAATAGACAGGGATCAAGGAAACGTAAGCTTTGGGGTGAACGTTCTTGCTGTTGTTGAGGTTTTGCAGCCATTGTGTGAAGTGTGAAGGTCGACAGTATCAAATGCAAGTCTAGAAATATAATGTAGGCTGTAAGTCCTGTTTCCCACTCTTCAATGATGATTCTTCTTGCATATATTATGTTGCCATCCGTGGACCAGTTTTGTACTTAATAAATTCCGTTTGACAGTTTTATATTTCGTCATATGATCGGTTTATGTAGGGTAATCCAAGTTATTTGTCGAGCTAAGTGCCCTGGCGTTGATTCGGTGATCAGCATTGTGGATTGAGTAACAAAATACTTAATATCTTGAATGTTACTAAATAACGAAGATCAATTATCATGAGTAATACACATTTTATAGAACCATGAGTAGGAAGTGGATTAGTAAACAAAAAGGTTATATGGTATTTATAAAATGGGGAAACAAAAATATGAATGATAAGTACCTACTCATCTCTGAGAATAAGAATTTCAAAATAACGCTTTACAAATGGGTATTAAATAAATCGACTGTACCTGCGCCTACTGGCCCAGTGGCGTGCACAGAGTTTGTAATCAGGGTAGGCAGTAGTAAAAAGAGTGAATTAACTGACATTTAAAGAACTTACCCCAGACAACACCTTTCACGCAAGTTTTCGTTCTAAGCTGCTGGATGAAGCTGATGTTGGTCGGGATTACCTAGGCCACGTCAAATATCCAAACTGCTTTATTTATACATAATACAAGACATTTCAGCGCCCTTGAGGTGATTTTTCACAAAAACGGCGCTATATAAATCTTCCAAGTATTATTATTATTATTATTACTGGATATATAAAATGTCCACATTTTTTTCGCTAAATAAACACAGGCAATATTTTAGAAGATAGCCAACATAATAAATTATCAATATTTCGTTAATAAAGTTGTTCTAATTAACGGATGTACAAAAAGATGGTGCTGATAGCTATATTTACTAGCATTGCCGAAAAGTACCGCCTTTTAGACACTAACACAAAAGATCAGTTGGGTGCATTGCTCTATGACCAAGTATAGGCTGTGTTTAGTTTTCAAATTCAGTTATATTATTGTGCATTGAAAATTTGAAATTGTTAATTCTATTATCATTTTGCGCTGATTGTTTTGACCACCTGAAAAATTAACTTGTGAGTTCCTTACCAAATTAACGGAGAGAATATATTTTGTTCGGAAATTTGTCATCTTTCTAAATTTTTCTAACATTTCTTCTTATGGTTCGTTTTTATTACACAGTTTTTCAGCCTTTGTGGACGGCATGCCACTGCAAACGAGTCGTCCCTTGACGCGCATTGCGCACACATATACGTTTGAATGTATAGAAAAGAGACAAGATTCGAATATGACCTGTACGTCATTTTGCATACTTAGTTCCTGCTTTTGTCACCTTATAGTGGTGCGATCGATGTAGCGCTCGCGGCGCTGCGTTTCGTAGTTGGTACTTGGCGAATATTTTGAAGAAGTGAAGATTCATTTCTTGCAATAACTTTATATATTCCAATATTATTTCTATTTTTATATGAGTAAATTATGGTAGACAATGCTTATGTGCCTATATGGATGACACGCCTCTGGTCTGGCCACAGTGAAAATGGTTTCGAACACCAAAACAGCTGTCACCTAAAGACACTGTGAAAGCTGAAACGAATTATTTTATCTTTTCATTAAGTTTTATTAAAATCAATTTAGTACAAAAGAAAATGACAGCTAATAAAAAGCACATTGATGGAATTAACATTTAAAATGGTGAAAGTAATTTTTTTTAATATTTCAAAAAGTGTCAAAAAGCCTGGGATGCCCCAAAAGGAACCTGCTAATTACGTTTATCGTTTACTAGCTGATGTTTACCCGGTCTTGGTAGGGATTTTTTTTTGGTATAAAGTTATTGAGTTGTGAATTCTTGCTTATCGTTTGGGTACCATAATTCATTTGACAGGGAAAGTAATGACTTGTGATGACCATTACTATCTCTAAATAATGAAACAAAGAAACAATAATTTGAAATTCAAAATATCTTATTAATAAAGTTCTTAAGTAGGTACCTACTTATGTTTTCCGTGTTGAAAATATTCTGCCCAAACAAACCTTCTTATATTGAATATATAATCTGTGGCTAACCAGAGTGGGATATCTATGGGCCAACCTCAATACAACATGGCGGGTTCTATGTTTTTCATACTAATTTTTAAACGTCATAGCAACAAACTACTCTCTAAACCTTCCCGGCACTAATAAGAACAAACTGCTATTTTCAGCGAAACCGGTCGAATAATTTTCTAGAAAATCGAGGACAAAAAGACAGGAAACATTCATTTTTATATGTGAAGATGTACAAATAAGATAAATGAATTATTCAATTTTTTAAATTGTTAATTATTTTTATTGAGATTTAAAAACCTCATGTTAATATTTAATCATTGTAGAAAATAATATTAACATAACCTAAATGAAACATGAAAACGAAAAAAAACGACAGAAAATAAAAAGATTTCAGTTGCATCTGGGACTCGAACCCAAGACCTCTGCCTATCCGGGGCAACCGCTTAACCAACTTAGCTAATGATACCGGTTCAATGTATGTCTTCATCGATATCATATCTCAAATTCAAGATTTGTCAATATTATTCTCCATTTCCGGATAGGCAGAGGTCCTGGGTTCGAGTCCCAGATGCGACTGAAATCTTTTTATTTTCTGTAAATTTTTTTCCGTTTTCGTGTTCCATTTAGGTAATGTTAATATTATTTTCTACAATGATTAAATGAATTATGGTTTTAGGGCTTTGATCCCACCTCTAACAAACAGTGTATCTAATACTTAATACGAATGATACAATATTGCCGCATTATGCCATAATCACCCAATCCACGAAACACGCCGCATTTAAAATCGTCCTTCTAGTTCTCTACTTACAGCTTCTGACTTATAGCGGTCTCTGATAGCGGCCTCTCGGACCTTTTCAATTATTATTAATCATCTTGTAGCATGTTTCTTACTCAATTTAAAACGCATCACTCTGAGTAAAATTAGACGACTGACTAACACCGTGTGGGTCATCCGTACCAGTATCATTTGGTCTAGCATAAGTCATAATAACCCTAATTTTATAAGGAAGTTTTCAGAATGATTGCTACACTCCTTACATTGTATGTATTAGGTACTGAATAAAAGTTTTTTTTTTAATCTTTGGTAATGTGATTTGATAAACTCTAAAATTTATTTTTAGATGTAGGTAGATGTATTACTATGTTATGAATGCCGCAGTGGCATGCCGTCCATAATGCCCGGTGCACCCGAGGCCAGTATAATAAGCCAGGATAGCAAGCCAGTTTGGCGGCGTCCTGTCCTGACAAGATCTTAGCTCACAAACCTGGCTTGGTACCGTTTACACGAAGCTAGGAAATATTAAGCCAGTATTGTTGTAGTGATTACGGTAACCACACGCCCGCGTCCGTCCGTAGAGAAAAATGATCAGATTACGTACAGCGTTGCCATCCTGACAGATTTCTCGTCATTTCTATGGGATTGGAGTGCCTCCAAAACGGGAGAATTTTCTACGGGCTTTACAAGATAACGGATTTTCTGGCGAAATCGAATAATATTATTTATTGTGGAAAAAACAAGGTTTTTTTGTGGAATTACTGAAATAATGGGAAGTCTTTGGATGCATTGTTTTATCGCACTGGCAATTTGATAGAATTTACATACATTCTAGGGGAAATGCGAATTTCAAGATGGCAACGCTGATTACATAGAAGAAACACAAGACTGAAACTGTATTTTCAATGTTATGAATGGTTTGAACAATGTTATGAATGGTTTGAATAATATTATGAATTTTTTGAACAATGTTGTGAATGGTCAACATTATGCATTTATTTTTATTGTCTTTAGAGAACATTATTATGCCGATTGTCATTAATTCGGATGAATTATTTTGAAATGCTGAATTACGCATAGACTTATCTTTATAAAATAAAATACTAGCGTTCCACAGGCATTCTTTATCACGATACAATTGTATAAACTTTAAACAATCTCGTTATCAAGTTTTCTCATTTTTAGAATCGTACCGTGTATCAGAAAAAACATAACGAATCGTCACCGTGCACTAGCCGATCGTGTACTAATTACGGGTAGCCACAAGATGACGCAAAGCCAGAATATAAACTTCGGTGGTGGTGGGCGCTACTGGCTCAAATACTAGAACCCCATCCTATTAAACTATCCTATCTTGGGACGCACGCTTACTAGCTTCCTCTCTAGCTCACTGGGTTCAAAACAAAGCCAGTTCTGTCTACACGTAGCCAGTGTTCCTGTCTTACTAGGTTACTGGCGTCAGCTTGCTATCCTGGCTTGTTATACTGGCCTCGTGTGCACCGGGCATAAAGGCTGAAAAGCTGAGCCTGTCCTAAGAAAAATGAACCATAGAAATAAATTGTAGAAAAAAAAATAAAAAGGCGATGAATTAAAAATTATAATGTACTTTTCCTTTAATTTAGTGAGGAACTTGTATGCTCATTTGTTCAGTTGGCCATAACAATCAGCGAAAGATGATAATAAATTACTCTTTTTCAAATCTTCAATGTACAGTTCATACCCGAAAAACTACACACAGCTTACCTTTGGTCGTAGAGCAATGCACAGGTACTTTTAACGTTAACGTAAATTTATAGCGGGGTCATAGAATTATGTTTCAAAGCTCCATTGCTCATGTTGGAAGTGATGTTAAAAAGTTACAAAAAAGTAACCTCGATCTATAAATTATTGCAGATGTGAATGGCTGTACAAATTTCATGACATCAGAGCTCACCGTTATGTTTCGAAACCAATGGTTCCCTCGTCAGGATACAAACATGTTTAGAATATTTTTATATTGATGCCTTGATTTTTATGTTGATTTTATTTAAATTTCTGGTTTCTAATATAAATATTATAATTAGTGTTTCGTTATAATTTTTTTTTACTTTATATTATTATTTTTGCACAAACACTAAATTATTTACCTTATCTCACCCTTTATTATTATTTTTGTCTATTTTTATAGTTTCTCGTTATTTTTTTAGTATACTTTGTATCCCGACGAGTGATTTCGAAACATGTTGATATTTATTCTTTAAATTGTGTGTTATACAAAATATCTCTTAATTAGATTTCTGTTTATAGTTAAGATTACAGTATCTCATTTTAAATTGAACCGTGTAACCTTGTCTAAAACTTTTTTCAAAAAAAATTGCGATAATTTCATGCCCAAATTTAGTAGTTTCTCTTAAGTCTTAACGAAACGTAATACGGCGCTAATTTAAAATTTAAAAAAAATACTACTATCGATGTATTGTTGTAAAACTAACAAATACAGTATTTTTATATGTTTCTTGAAGAACTTGAGCTTTAAACTAATAAGGACAATTTATTCCATTTCATATTCCGTATGTACCCACCAACAAACAATAATTATTTATTTATTTATTTTTTAGTTTGATTTTTATTTACATATATTTATATATATGTAAATAATGTGGGAGTACGTATTAATTCAGGATGGGATCTGATGTTCGCCTTTACAATCAGGAAGTAGCAATAGGTATATATATATATTTTTTATTTTTTTTTCTATATTTATGAATTTAAATGTAAATGTTTATTTATTTATTTCATAATTTATTACAAAAGTTGCAAAGAATGTGAAGGTCAAGATTTTTGTAAGATAATTATTTTTTTAAGTGAGTTTTCTCATTTAAAAGCATTAACTTTTTTTTATTTAAAAGCATTAAGTGCTAAAAGTGTTATTTTCTAAAATATTTGATTTAGCCCTATCTGTATCACGTTTCGTTTAACCTCAATAGTAACATTTTTTCTATAACAAATAATAAAAGGAATCTACCTACCTACTTTGTAATTAATATCCATGAACTTTTTCCTCAACCCACGGCTTCTTCGATAGAACGTATTAAAAAAATTATGTAATAAAATGGGGTTATGCGGAAATCGTTCCGTTTTTTTTTTTTTTTTATCGCAGCGCATCCGCCTATAAGTTTAGTTTAGTCAGTAAGTGGGTGGTGTAGCCCATTAAAACCGTGATTAATGGAATCGACGAACTGAAATTGACTTAACCTATTAGAGTTCTCGCAAATCATAATATAATAAATATGTTTTAATGTCATTGATATTATGTGTTACCTGTTACCTATTGCTACTTCCTGGTTGTGAAGGCGAACATCAGATCCCATCCCAAATTAACGCGTTCTCCCACATTATGTGATTTATTTCTCCTACCAAAATTAATAATATTACACTATTTCATAGTGAGGCGTTTATTTTTAAATTATTGAATAATGTTTTTACTATATAGTTTTTTTAATATCTATATAAGCAAACCCACTGGACTGTTACTAGGGAATAAATCTTGAAGATAAAACTTTTTTTTTTTTATGAAGTATTGGCATAAAATTAAAATCGTTCATTTAATAAAATGAGTGGCTTAAAATATTATCGAACATTAAATTAATAAGATAGTATATTTATAAAATTAAAATTGTTAATTAGTCTGCTCTCTGACGGTCCGGTGAGGAACGAACATTTCACTCGTTACTGCAAGCACTGCATAGAAAAGTCAAGTTAGCCGTTTGCAACGCAGTTCATTGTGGGACTTTTCTGCGCAGTGTCTGCAGTATCGAGTGAAAAGTTTGTTCCTCACCGGACCGTCAGAGAGCAGCCTTAAATTAAATACATAATAAGACATAGGTTAAAAATAATATGTCCCATTAATTTAAATGTGACAAAAAAAAAGAATATGTCAGGTTATTTTAGGGCCGGTTAGATTAGGTTTTTTGTCTTCATTTTTCTAATATCTTCTGTTCTTTCATGGAACCAAAATAAGACAGTAAATACCTGCCTACCATGGGCGTGCAGTCCATTAAGGCTGAAAAGCTGTGCCTATTCAAGAAAAACGAACCAAATAAACAAATTAATCGATAATAGAAAAATACGACAAATTTCTGATGAAAACTTATTTTACCATGAATTTGGTAAGGACTTAATTGTGTGTTATTTATGCAGGGAGATGATACTAAAATAGTAATTTTCAAATATTAAATTGCGATTGAATAACTTATCATGAACAATGTTTTTTATAATTTTTTTTTATATCTCGTATGTACGTAAAAGCCCAATGGGTGCTAAAAATAAAAACATACATAAAAAATACATAAATTAATATTTCATAAAAAAACTACAAATACGAGTATTTGGTCATGCACGCCACTGATCCCTGCATTAAATCAAAATACAGGTTGACAATTATTAGTTAAAATACACTCACATAACTTTGAATACCTACATAAAAAACCGAAAAAAATTTACCTATTTTTTTGTCAAGTATATGACAAAAATGTAGTTCATATAACATGTTTAATAGAAAACACTACAGATGTAGGTATATTATTATATTAATCGAAATTTCACTGGGTAATGCGTCATTTTATAATTTTTTCCTAATATTTTCCAATAAAAAATATTAAAATACGCTAAGAAAACATTGTATGTTTCATAAAGTAAATTAATAGGTGGGTTAAGTTACAAAATCAACTAGACGTGGCGCTTCGCTTACTTTATGAAAAAAAAATTGCGCTTATCGGACCACAATTTACTTACGCCAAGATAATAGGTATTTATGTAGATAAAATTTCATTGAACCCTGCAAAGACACATGAGCAAATCTCCTGATAAGAACCTTAGCATCGTGTCGGCTATAAACCAGGTCTTCCTTACTGTCTTTTTACCAATCAAGAAACAAAAATAGTTAGTAAAAGCTTGGAGAAGGTTTACCGATATCCATCAAACATTTTTATAACCAAGCGTCTGCGAAATGTCAAAAGAAGATAAATCTTTTAACAGAAATTTACTACTCACTCATATTATCCATGTACCCTTCCTTCCCTTTGCAAATATATGCGAGGCGCTGCATCACCAGGGGAGGCCGAACAGTGCCCTGTACGCATGGTTATACTGGTAATACAGCATATTTCTAATTTAATGTGTTTGTAATTGGTGAATGAATTAATAATACTATACATCAATAGTCGTACCTTCATCAATTCCGCTCTATTTCACTTTTTTTCTTAAATTGCATAAATAAAGGTTACCATAAAGCAGTGCCGGAATCGTGGTAGACAAAATATATATTTTTTAAATTATTTTATAAATGAAAACCTATTTAGAAAATATTTACAATAAGGAGACTACAGTTATTACAAGTATTACCTAGTACCATCGTCTATCATGCTAATGTGCCAATAACGCGTACGTGTGTTATGTGTGGCATTTCACTGGGTAGAAAGGATGAAATGAACCAACAAAACATTATAAAATTTTTTAGTGGTTTAAATTTTTTTATATTAAGACGGTTGCCTCCTTGGGTATGGGATCGTTCATATTTTCCTCACTCACTCAAGTATTCCAACTAACTAACCAAATTATTTTTTTAGTGCAAATTCCTGTTTTTTTTTTAAATTATCACTTATAGCAAGCAAGTTCTTCATAATAGTGATTTTTCAGAGTATCAATTGATTTTGAAGCAATTCGTAACCAGGTAAATATTCATCAATAATTAGATACTATTTCATTAAACTGTGCAGAGATCAAAGTAAAAAAAAATACAACCATGTACTTGTTAAAAAATCGAGCAACAGGGTTGATTTTCGTACTAGTGCGTATCAATCACACCATAAAAAATCGTCACGATGAAAACCTGAATTTTTGAGAGCAAAAACAAGTGACTGATTTTAGTAAATTTAAAAAATAAAACCGCGCTTGTACCCATAGCCGAAAGTGTTATAAATGTTTATATTTTTAAATGCCAACACTCAAAAATACACACTTTGTAGTCTGCTAACGCTATCAATTGATTTATAAAAGTTCTTAAAGTCAGTTCTGTCAGTTTTTAAGTTCCATGTGAAAATTATACTCAAGAACCTATAAGAACTAGCACTGACGAAATCTTCAACAAACTTAACATTATGTCAATAAAACAGATATACTCTAAAACAATACTACTTTCCATTCATAAATACAAAAAAAAACAAGAGATAACACCAATCAGATATATTAGAAACACTAGATCTCAGTCAAAAACACATACAACAAGGAACCACAAACACAACATTTGGACAAAAAAAACTTCTTATACTATGGTACTAAACTCTACAACAAAATCCCACTATCCTTCAAAAATCACAACAGCCATAATAAATTTAAAAATCAAATAAAGCACTGGATACATTACAGAGGGAGATCTGAAATAGAACATATATTAACACCAAATACACACTAACAACGAAACCACTCAACTGCACTTAAAACACCTCACCTTACAATTATTTAATTTTTTTCCTCAATCGCATCAATTTAATATAATGTAATTTCGTATTTTATAAATGAAATCCTCAGTACGGGAAATCCCAGTGAGGATATCATTATTATTTATTTTATTATAAAAAAAGAAGATAATAAAACATTATTATTATATAAAAATACATTCTGTTCAAAAAGGTATTCACTGGTTTTCTAATTGCACCTGCTTTAAACATTTTACTATGAATTTCATAGAATTTAAGGAATATAGTTCAAAAATTTTGTTCACAGGAAACGTTAGACATTTTTCTAACTTCCCGTAAAGAATTTACAGATAAATCATTACTAGTAAATGCTTGTATTACATGTTTAGAAAGTGCCGTTCAGCGTCATTTTGAGTGCGGGGAGAGGGACGTCGGAGAGTTATTATTTAAAAATTCAAAATAATGATAATATTATTGTTCAATACGATAAACATGGTGTTTTTAAGGAGAAGAATTTTTTTACGTTTTTTTTTTAAATTTGCATGGGCTTAGCATTTATCAAAATAAAATCAGAAATATTACACATTTCTGACCGTTCTACGCATATCCTCAAAAAATGCTGTTAAGGTTTTTATTTAACATGTCGATAAGATAAATTTTTAAAAAAAGAACAGTGTGTAGTTTAAATTTTTCATAAGCACTGCGTAACTTTAATTTTTATATATATATATATATATTTTTAATGCTGTTTATCATAACTTTGGGTAAGTTTATTTACAAAAACGTAACGAGAAAGGATTAAAAATATTTTTATCCACTTTAAAAATCATATTCATATTTTAAATATTTTGTAAAACGTACAATGGGACGGTTAGAAAAAGTAATATTTTTTATTAGATTTTGATAAATGAGCCTATGTAAATTTTAAAAAAAAATAATAAATATTTTTATAACTAAAAACATTATGTTTATCGTAATAACACCATCAATATTTCGAAATAATAAATAATTCCGCTCCGACATCCCTCTCGCCCTTAAATGAGGGGGGAGGGGAACTTTTTCTTTTTAAATGTATGCCTTACACCTAACTTATATAATAAATAATATTATTATTTTATACCTACCATAAAAAAATTATTAGGTATTTATTACGCCCATTAAAGTAGGTCTCACAATTACTGTTGACCCGAACAACACGTAAATAGAATTGTGTATACTGGTGTATATATTGGTATATAAACTTCCGACAGCGATACGAAAAGTCACTGAGAAACAGCCGTTTATCTTGCTTACGCATGCTTCTTATTATTATCGATAAAGGTACAAGTATCAAAATATACGATGGCCTATTTTTTTAAATTCGGAAGTTTTTACATTGTGTCCTTTTTATTCATTAGTTTGGAAAAATCTGAAAAAACCGAATATTTTTAAATAAATTAAATCTTTTAGTGAAGTCGAATGAACATTCTCTGCGATTATTTATCTAGGTAGGATCGAATTATGCACATGGACATCGTAAGTAATATCATATGGAAGGTTTCTGTATTACCATCTTATTATTGATGTGTTTCTATGTGCGTTTCTCTACACTGTAACATTTTGTAAGGATTAAGCTTTGATAATTTCAAACATCGCCCGCTACGGTCTGTTGGAACTTCGTTTGAGATTACACAGATGTCTACACTTATATCAGAAGATTAGAATAATATTCTGAATAGTACCTATTCATAAAATGCTTCTATAATACTAATGGATAAAGTATTCCTCAGAAAACTATTTGATTCTATTTTCTGTTCTTTTTTTAAATCGCAGAGAGAAATATTTTGACATGTTGTAAGAGTCATCCAGTGGGTTTATGGAAAACGGGTTTACTAGACAACTAGACATTTAAATTTAGTATCATCAGGTATTATGTCAGTAACAAATTTATTATAGATTATAGATTTATTTAGAAATATTCCCGCTTAACATTCAATTTCAAATAAATTCGCTGTTTTTGAACGTATTCCAAAATCAAATACTGTTTTTGAAAGCAGATGAAAGACTCTTTCAGATTTTAATTTATTATTCATATTTTCATAGAATTATTTTTAATTATTCTTTTTTGCGTTCTCTATTTCACTTTTTGTATCATAATTATGTCTGACCATAATAGAAAAAGAGATAGAACGAGTTATGTGAGGACATGTCATTTGGTGACAGAAAATAAGCGCAACGTGACTCAACCGCTTTTGATGTTTCGTAACAAATACGGCACTGCGTGACACGAGTGGTTTTAATTAAACTTCTGGAGACTTGTTGTTCTGACAGTTTGCCTTTGAAATATTGATAGGTAATAGTTATTTTAAAGAAATGCATGAGTCATAATGGCGTGTTAAGGCTGATAGTGCCTTACCCGGTTAATTGGAAATCCCTTCTTTTGATCTATTTCTTCAAAGGTTTTAGCAATTTTATGTACAGCCATAATCCCCGAATACTTGTTTTATCTGATATCGAACAAATAAAAATAAATTACGCACCACCTGCTTCATTGCGATAAAAGTGAACCAAAAAAGGAAAATAATCCCAAAAGGCGGGCTTATCTTAAATCTGAATCGCTATTTGTTTACCGTTGCCAGTGGAAGATTGTATTTGTTTATTTTCCGGTGAGATTCCAGCACCTGCAAACTGGACTCCAAAACCTGAGTGCCTGCCAGTGGCGTGCACTCCATATAGGCTGAAAACCTATATAGAGTTACTGCTTTTTTTTTTCTGTTTTTTATGTGTAATTGTTAAAATGTTCATATTTGACAAATTTGTACTTTTTAGTTGCATCCTCCATTGTATTTTTTTCTGTGGGATACATAACGCAATTCACGAATCCGCATACTGCTTGCACTAAAGGCTATAAAATAGTAAAAATGCGCTGTACTAGTAATTTTTGCTCGACAAAAATATGTTCGTTTTTTAAATTAGCCACATAAAGTTGTTATCCCTTCACTAAAGGTTTTATCCCTTTTCATAAATTGTCTTATTTCAAACACTACCGCTAAGTAGGCTAATAAGAAAAAAATACTCTTTTACGATTCCGCCATCAATGGCGGAAAAAATTAAATTAAAAAGTCGTTAAGTGAAAAAAAAATTACCTGTTATCTCGAATTAACATTTATTAATGAATTATTAAATTACTATGCCAAGATCGAGTTGTTTGGCGGTCCGTCCTCTCTGCCTACCCCTGCGGGGAAACGGCGTGATGGTTAGTTAGTTAGTTAGTTATTAAATTATCAGCTCTCCATCATTCAACCAATTGATTATGTTTTACCAACTACTACCTAACACGTCTTAGGGTGTCGATTATGTTTATATTGTTATATTAATTAAATATTATCATTTAAGTTTTAGAAAATTATTACTTGAAGTTCGAATAGAAAAATCCGTTACAAACTACACACAGCCTCCACACAGGTCATGGAGCAATGTACGCCGCTGGTGCTTGTCCCTGTCAACACTCGACAAGCTTATTTTATCAATGTGTGAGCTTTAATTAAAAACTGTTCTTTGCGGATCGAAGATACGAGTTATTGCATTCATGACGAAGATATTTCTTGTACTTAACTCACTATCACGTTGTTTCTCCACGGGAGTGGGCAGAGAAGATGGATCAACGACTCTATTAACATTACGCACACGTCTTGTTTCATTCGCATTTACACACATTTTCATAATCATTTATATTGCATTTTTTGTATTTTGTATTTGATTCGTGAAGTCTCACATGAACGTCCTCACAGTTTTCATATTATTTTTGAACCATGTAGATACTTTCCTGACACTATTTCCTTTGCCAATCCGCTGTTCATGTGCATAATTGCAAACCACCAAAGCATCCCTTTTTTACTGTTATTTATGAGGCTTATATCGAGCTCGAATTGGCTTCGAGCATCCTTATCTGTTATTCCGTCATTCATGGTTTTAGCACACATCGAAGTCCCCAAATTCTTCTTCTACTCTCCCGACATCTCAGTGTCCATTTCCAAAACATGTTCAATATCAAAATCTCCACATTCGTTATATACAGTAATTCATGGTTTAACGTTTTTCCACATAAATCTAACACCTACGTCTCAGGGATCTCATTTCTACAGCATTCATTCTACTTTGGTATTTCGTCTGCCAGTTCCATACCTTCACCAGGTTTGGTACCAGATGTGGATTTTTTTGTTATTGTTTTATTAGCGATTTCTACATCAGTCCTCGACATGCTGTCAACGTCCCGTAACCTCATCAGGCTTTCCGTATATTGGAAATATGGTTCCGGAGCACACAAACTCATTCACCTGTTTCATTGATTCACTAATCATAACTATTATACCTTACACGTGGCTGTCGTATTTCGTATCCTATCTTCCATATACATAATTACTATAATCAAATTCTGTAGAAATATACTAATACGCGCAGCTCTTTACATTTGATGGCAACGTGCTACACAAACGCCCTCTAGCGGCCCGAGTTGTGCGAATTGGGTTTTTCCATCAATTTTATATTTTATTACACGCGTAGCTTTGTCAAAATACTGGCACATGCTACACTACCGCCTCTGTTGTAATAAGTATTTTATTTTCTTTGTAAAATTTTCGGCAGTGCCCGAGCAGTGAGGCTTTAAATGTTAATACAATCCTAATAACCTCTTTTAAAAATCTTTATTATACTCTTATAAAGAAAACTGCCCTGGGCAATGCGTGTTTTTTTTGTATACAAATCAACAGTTTTATTCCCAGCTTAATGAAAATTTGCACACTTGACCTACAAAACAAGAGGAATGTCTACATAAGATTTCGAAAAAACACCCCGATTCCCCTTTCCCACCCCCTTAAAGCCTAATTTTGGTACTCCTTGATAAAATTTTGCACGTTAGACATTCAAAATACGAGGAAAATTACTGGAATGGGGTAGGAGTAGCGGTAACACAACCATTCATAACCCCGGGAAACACTGAGTACTTATATATATATATATATATATATATATGCAACATATACATGAGCAAAAAGGGAGTAAAATCATAGGTAGGTTACATATTGTTTATTTTTAGAATTTTCGATTTCTATAATATGATTTATACAAGAAAATCTATTAAAATGTACGAAAAAAAAATTGTACAACTCGGGCCGCTAGAGGGCGCTAGTGTAGCATATTGCCATTAAATGTCAAGAGCTGGATGTGTTGTCAAAAGAGTATTTGCTCTGACTTACTTAAATTCATCACTAAATCTCTCTGAACACACATCTCACTCATCCTAGACATGAAAGACTGTAGACCGTTTGAAATAAGATCTAAAATCAAACTAAAACTAAAACTAAGTGTGTCACAATTCTACGTAACAAAATTCACCAAATAATACACTGAAGTAATTTAAAATATTATCATTTATTTCATTGTACATAACATTATTATTATTATTATCAATATACGAGAATCTTATTGTGTAACTAAAATTAACATAAAACAATTATGTTGAATAACCAATCTAATAGCTAATGAGACTTATGACATAAATGCTATGCCTGCTGGACGGTTTCACTTAAATTATTAACAGTTGTGAGGGCATCTGTAGCCTCCTCATCCTCATTCTTCTGCTCCTCTGGACCTTGGGCATCAGGCAGCATGCAGACGTTTTCCTTTGGCCCTCTCATGTTATTCAAGACCATTCTTAGACTCTTGTCTTCTCTCGAAGTAGATTTCTCTTCTCGCTTTGAGCATGCCCTGATGTTTATTCTGATGGGGTTCCACATGATGATGATTATGCCTATGACGAAGAGACTCAGAGCGACGATGTTACCTATCAGAGGGACTGTGAGTAAGAGTTTGATGCTGCCTGCAAGTTCTCCCGACAGTGTGACGTGTTGCTCAAACCAGAGGACTGGCAAGTATATTTTCTGGACTTTGCTGAAGAGCCTGGAAAAAAATATTTAATCATTGAAGAAGATAATCTTAACATAATCTAAATGAAACATGAAATCGAAAAAAAAACAACAGAAAATAAAAAGATATCAGTCGCATCTGGGACACGAACCCAGGACCTCTGTCTTTCCGGAACAACCGCTTTACCAACTTATCTAATGAGACCAGTTCAATTTATGTCATCTTCATCGATATCATATTTCAAATTCAAGACTTTGTCAATATCATCCTCTATTTTTTAATCCCATATTGTTGGCAGCTATGTTTATGATGATTACAAAGTTCTAAACGAACACAATTGCAACCTAGACAGTGTCTCGGAAAAATATCCGTTTTTTATTTATATGAGACATCTATTGACTTTTTACTAAAAGTCTAAAGAATATAAAAAAAAAAAATTAAATTATTTTATTGAAGTTTGAAAAAAAAACTTAAAAAAATAAAAATATAGAACAAAAATCTTTAAAAAAAATTAAAAACTTAAACTTAACCTTTTTGTTAAACTTAAATTAAATAATAATAAAAAATTTTAATATTTTTATTAAAAATTAATGCAACAGATCGAGGTCGAAGAAGTGTTTTATTTTTATTGAAAACTCTATTACAAGAAAACAAACATAGGTACAATATTATGTAAAACTAAGAAACTTACCCAACATTGGGGTTTGGATAAATCAAAATATTCAATTGTAGCCTCGCCGCAACGTCAAGGGGGATACCAGATACCTGAAAATAAAAAGAAAAATATATTTTATGGTTTTACTTTTAAAAAGTGTCACACAGATTTAGGATAGTCAAAGCCAAAACTATGTTACACCGACTACTAGTAGTTTTTTTGTCTATTTGACGCATAAAAGATAGAGGATAATGATTGGTTTACGATGCCGGATCAATTCATATTATATGGGATGACCAACGAATACCGATACCTCAATGATATATATACAATATATTTTTTTTATATGGTTCCATGATAATTCAACATACGTATGAATAGGCACACTTTTTAAAAGTGGTACACAATCATCAAAAGTACGACAAAAAAACTGGCCCTAACTATTTTCTATTTTTTTAAATTGAAAAAAAAAAAAAAAATTATTAAAAATATTAATTTGGTTAGGTTCGTTTGCGTTTTCCGGTTAATTGTTTTTTTCTGCTTTTAATAAACTTTAAATAGTGAGCCGATTCATACGTGTGTCGAATTATCACAATTTATTATAATCACACCTTATATATATTACGAATACTTTACCCTTTGACGGCCTCCGTGGTCGAGGGGTAAGGCTCTCCACTACGAATCGCGGGTTCAAATCCGGTATCGCCCTGGTGAAATACCACCATCCAGGATTGAAACGTTGCTTGAAATGGCTTTAGCCGTGTTTGGTAACCTGATCTGAATAACCAGGTATTCCCCCACCTTTCTCTTTCCCTTCTCCTTCCCCTCCCCAATACCTTCATTCTCAAAATATACCCCAATTGGGGATACCATAGTCTCACTGGCTCCAGACGGTTGGGAGCAGTTGGTGCTCTTGTGCGGTTGTCACATTTAAAAAAAAACGACTCCAATCTAGTTATTGAAAAAGAGCCACTGCGGAAACACAGCGGGCCTTCTTAGTGAAATAGAACTTTTGATTGCCTTACTTACTAGTCTTCTCAATGTCCACGTTTGTGGATAGATATCTATTGATAAAAGAACACTACTATTGTGGGAAACAGTAATAAATATTTATTTTAAAAATATACATGACGATTGTAGTGTTATTTTTTAAATAATTATATAAATGACTTCTTCCTTTACAATATCAGCCTTTAATTTATTCCTGAGAGTACGGAGTGTACGTGTGCATAAATTCGACGTTTTGAGACAGCAGTTAACGGGACATTAGGAGGGCAGATAAATTAAATAAGGTCACTTCATTGAACTATTGATGCAGTACAGATCATCGCAGTCCAGTGGCGTGCACAGAATTTGTAATCAGGGTAGGCAGTTGGAAAAACAGCAAATTAATTAATATTTTTAAAAAATTATCCCAACACCCAAAGCGCCCTTGAGGTGATTTTCTCACGAAAACGGCGCTATAGAAGTAATCCAATTATTATTATTATTTACCCTTCGTGAATGTTTTCGCTAAGAATGGCTAAACTGCTGGCTGTAGCCGATGTTGGTTGGGATTACCTAAGCTACATCAGAAATCCAAATGCCCGCTTTATTTGTGCATATTTCAAGTCAATTAATTACTGGATTTATGGAATTTCCAAATTTCTATATTTTATTAATAAAGTTATTCTAATTAATTCACTCAGCACCAACATGTGGCACTGATTGATACATTTACTGGCATTTTCGATAAACACTGCTTTTCAGACACTAACACAAATGAGTCGTCCCTTGACGGTGAGTTGCGTGTATTTTTTTAAAGAGATGATTGACTTCTTACGATAATTTTATAAAGGTTAATGTTATTTTTATGTTCATGCGAGTAAAGTGGGGTAGGCAGTGATTATGTGCCCATATGGACGGCACGCCTCTGGTTGCACTACATTCTTGTAGGTACTCTAGTCAACGCAAAATGCTGCCATTAATCGAAGTATTACATTAATTTGACTGTTTTCTTTTCATACCGGTTCAAGGGCCATGTAAAAGTTGTGCTTGTCGTTGTCCGGGGACAGGCCTTTGACGGACTGCCTGTATGAAGGGTCTGCCTTGTGGAAATGTGGCAGGGACACAAAGGCGGGAGACCCATATCTGCAGGCCGATACGTTCACGAGCCCTGAAGGCTGGCAGTCTCCAACACAGAAACATTTGTTCTCTTCGAAAATCGTCCCTGTAAATTAAAAAAAATATATTGAACAAACGTGTTTTCTTATTCGCAATATTTTATATGTACATTCACTTATATGTACGAGGTGTGTTCAAAAGAAAAGGTGAATTTTGAATTTTCGCGGACTGTGTACATTCGATTATCGATTTATTTTTTTGTTATGTTGGTACACATATGTTTATCATATGTTAGCATTATCAGCCATTTTGGATCAGTGGTTTGTTTTTGACAACTGGAAAGGTTAGTCACGTTTTTGGGTGTTCTTCGATTTTTTACTTTTTATTATTTTAGTAAATAATCGAAAAACATCGATTTTTTGGATTTTTTGAAAAAATGCTAATAAGGACATAGAAAAAAAATCAAATCTAAAATTTCACTTTAATCGGACTGATGATGCCCCAGAAAACGGCTATCAAGTTCCGACCAAAACTAGGAAATTCCTCTATAGGATAACCAATTATTGACAATTTTTTTCTAAAAAGAATAAAAAAATTTTTTTTGGAAGAAATGCTCATGAGGACATAGAAAATAAAGCAAATCTAAAATTTCATTTCAATCGGACTGGTGATGCCTCAGAAAACGAACCTAAATAAAAAACAAAACCAAAATGGCTGATAATGCTAACATATTATAAACATATGTGTACCAACATAACAAAAAAAAAATCGATAATCGAATATACACAGCCCGCGAAAATTCAAAATTCACCTTTTCTTTTGAACACACCTCGTATATATACAATTATTATAATGAATGCTTATTGATGTTTATATGTCTTCGTAAAATACGAATGAAATTACAAACTCCTTTTACCGGCCACGTGTTTCGATTTAAGCAAAAGAAAACATCACCAAAATGCCTGTTTTATTTTATTTTGTAAAGCTCAAACATAAATATTAAATATTTTTCGGTCATATTCTAAAAAACTTAATTTTCCAAAATGAACAATGTGGCAATATCCGAAAAAGGGTTTGTAAATCGATGTTGCACTTCAAACATCTTTTTATGTCTTATACTTAATTTTTAACTAGGCTTATAAAAAAAATTAAAAAACACACTCAAAAAAATGCCTTGTTAAACCAAAAGTGTGTTCCACTCGCAGTATTTAATTAAATCAGCTCTGATATTTCGACGCCGTCAAATTTTCAAACTAAAAACACATGATTTTGCATTACTTCGCTTTGCATTACCTTAAAATCACAACATTCAAAATGTACACTGAACGTATAGCACCGGAGAACGTAATTTTATAGCACCGTAAGGTAAATGTTAATATACCACGAATGCATTTAGGTATACGTGTATTTGGAAGTGTATTTTTTTGGTAAAATAACAAAGCTCACCGTTGTCTAAAAGTCTGTCCCCACTAGAATATTTGTAAGCGGGAATATTCTCAATGAAAATGGTTTCATCATAGTCAAATGACATGGTACGGCAGATGTCTGGGGAGAACAGGGAGATGGGCTTGGTCTTTGTCAGTTTCGACGGGAAGAATTCACCGGCTGAACCTCGGATCTGAAAACATCAAAATAAAATTAAACAATGGTTTTTGTGTTTAATTCGTAGAACTCCATTTAATTTTTGGGAGAATTTAATGTAAATCAAATTTAATAACGTTTTTATTAAGTCCTGCAAGTATTTTCGTTCAATTTAATATACCCGGTACATAATAAAAAAGTTGAAAAATGTTCATATCTGGAATTTCTCGGTTCAATATCTGTAAAAATTGCAAAATAAATAAAAATATGTGGTTTAAATATACCCTTTGGAATCAATAATAATATAGGAATAAGCCTAAAAAACTCAAAAACTGAAAATCCTAAACATAATAATAGTGGCATATATGAACTAACATGTGACCACGCCGACTGCAACGCTATCTATATCGGGCAGACGGGAGGGGCTTTCTCAACTAGATTCAAAGAACATATACGATATAATAATAAAAACACTTTTTCAAAATTCGCAGAACATCTCTAAGCGAATAATCACTTCCTGCTTGACAACAACCAGCCTAAATCCTTCCATTATAAAAAAAGGGTCTTAGATTAAATTTACTTAAACAATTGGAAATTAATAAATGAACGAATGATCCTAATACAACATTAAGTAATAAAGTATAGAAAATTATTTATTCACCACTTCTCAGTATGTTCACACTACCAAAACAATATAACACATTTAAATAAACCAATTAAAAAAACATTGTCATTTAAATATGGGGAAAACACATTATAAATGTAAAAACCTCACAGAATAGAAACTTTTAGAAAATTTCGGTTTTACCAATTGTTCCAAATTAGAATTGGGTGGGATTAAACAAAATCATATAAGTCGTCGCAATGTGGATTAACCGCAGTTTGAAAATGGCCTTGAATGCCGATACAGCTGTCACAATAATAAAAACTAAAATACTTGCAGAACTTAATAATAACATTATTCATTTTGGTTTGCATTAAATTTCTTAAAAAATATCAAAATAAAACATAAAAATATAGCTAATTGTGGTCGTGAATCAAAAATGAAATGTCAGAGCACTCCTCATATCCTCGTATATATCGTCAGGGCAGAAGTTGCTTAATCCCGAAATGTTCGATATGATATAAACATAATATTGACGTTTTAAAATGGGAACTATTCGAGCTTTCATTAATTGTTTTTGTGTTTAATTCGTAGAGCTCATTTAATTCTTTTTTTAATTGAATGTAAATTTAATTTAATAATGATTTTAAGTACTGAGAGTATTTTTTTTAAATTTTATTTTAATGTGACATCTGTTTCGGTGTTTGAGTTTTCATGTTTTTCATGAGTTTGTGTATAAGATTTTAAAACAAAAATGTAGATTTCAATGCGATTTTTCTTAATATTTCCACATGAATTGACGAAAATTATTATTAAAATGCTTTTTCAATTTGATAACATTATTTCGGAATTTATTTAGTTTACGGCATTTCTGCACGGACCGCCTCAATTGAGAAATAATGTGTTTTCTTGCTGCGCGAAAATATTGTTTAATTAATAATATTTTATTAATATTCAAATAAGTAAATAATATTTATTTTAATAATTTATTTATTCAGGTAATGTGAGCAAAAATTTGACTGGTCAGTGGCTGAGTTGGCATCGGAACCCACCCAGCCGTCGTGAGTTCAATTCCTCAAAGTCCTCCATCACAATACAAGCGACATTTTCCGCTTACTGTGATGGTAGTAGAAGATTTTAAAATATTGTCGGGTTATTCGTTAACAAGGAATGTTTGTCTTTATTTAAAAAAAAATAGTAATCACATTAGTGTACTTTGATTTGACCAATGAAATTATTCCATTAATTTAATAGAAAATATTCATAATTGGTTTGTTTACAGTTTTTAAAAACAATTTTAAAATAAAAACAATTTACAAATAAAATAATGACTTTAAAGTTGAACTAAAAAAGACAATATTTAAATTCTCTGAATTCAATCTTCAATAATCGTTGCACAAACTGGTTTGCGATCATATTTAATTAATTACGACTTGTTTATGAATATTTTGCTTGGTTTTTGGTTACATAACGGAAGTTTTACATACTTTTCCACAGTCGCCTTCGAAGAAGCTGGTTCTAGAAGCATTATTCCAATTCTTGAGGACTCCGAAGTGATCTATATTGTCCACGCCGGTTGCCATATTGAAGTATCCGTCGTTCGAGGTGGACCCATTTCTCTGTAAAAAAAATAAGATTATATTGGTTAATTGAAGTTAAACTTTTACTTAGATCATAATTCACTAATAAAAAATACGGTGCACGAAAGATAAAATATTAACTGGATGGGATGCAGTTTAAGATAATATTTTACACATTAAAATATTTTTTTAAATTATTCAGATTTTTTCTAACAATTACATCATTGGCACTCCTTGACATTACAATGCATTTATTTTTGTTGACAACCCTGTCAAAATAATTGGTAAAGTGTTGAAATCCATTCGTTTTTTTTTTTATTTCCCAACGGATTCTACTAACATACGCCTAATAATTCTCTGAATACCAATGAATGGGCATTGTATCGAACGTAACGGCGCATCTCTCATATGACCAAGATGACGCTGTTTTAGGCCGTATTCACGGACCACCCCCTCCCACGCCGCGCACTAGACTGACAGAGGCGGGGCACGATACGAAGTATTTATGTGGTATCCCCTCCCTACCGTCCAAGAAACAAAACGAAACGGGATTGGTCAAACTGGTTGGAACGAGGGGATATTCAAAATGTCCCGGTAAAAACGTAAGCTGACCAAAAATTAAATTTAGGTTTACGAGAGTCCCGCTATATTCATCACAAATAAACATACATATATATATATATATTAAACGGTGGGACTCTCGTCAACATTTCTGATTATAAATTAGGTATAAAAATGTTAGTATTAAGTAGTTGTAAGAATTGAGTTGTAAAAGAGATTGGGACCCTCAGAATAAAATTGTAGGTTTGATTGTAATCTTAATAAGAATTGTGGAAAGAAGTAGCTTAAACTAGGGGAAACGGTCGAGTGAGTTCTATTGCTTGAATACAATTAAATATTGGAAAATAAAACACATATAAACACAAAACGCTATACCAAACGGTACCTCGATAACACGGGGCGGATCGAGCGTTCATCCACAAAAAAAAATGCACACGGTTCTATCACACCCTATAAATACTCCGCAATAGACAACCGCTGGTCACTCACTCAGTCACATCGCTTAAACTCGCAACAAACTCGACCGCTCCGCTCTACTCGCCTCTTCTTCCCACCTGGACATCTCTACACCGCCTTTGACTATGCTATTCCTTCACACAACGCCTCTTCTACACATTGAATAATTCTGGACCGAGTCTTACATACTTAGCAGCCCGCAGACTGGGAGACCCCCCCCTATTTACAGTCAATATAGACGACAAGTGGTCCGATATAAGCATGTTTCTATTTTGATGGTCGTAATATCCCTAAATAGTAGTGGTGTGCATTGCTCTATGACCAAAGGTAGGCTATGTGTAGTTTTGCAAGTTTAGGTATAAAATTTGCATTGAATATTTGGAAATGACTATTTTTTACGGCCACCTGAATAAATGAGACTACAAGGTCCTTACTAAATTCATGGATTTTTTTAAATTAGAAATTTGAGGCCTTTTCAAAATTTTCATAAGTTAATTTTTCTTGGGGTAGGCACAGCTTCTCAACCTGTATGAACTGCATGCCACTGTTAAATAGGCAGTATAAAATTACATGAAATTAATGCATCTTTTTAAACAACATTATTAAGAAATCCATTTGATATAATAATAGTCCGTTTTCACAAAAGTGGCAATATGTTAAAGTCATCAGCTTCCTAGTAAAAACTTGGTGGTATTAATTGTATGCTGGTAGAGATACCTCTATAATCTGTCTCTAATCTGAAGTGCAAACTGTCGAAATTAAAGTTGGTACCTTCTATCTAATCTCAAGTGCAAACTAATGAAATGAATGATGGTTGTAGCAAATAAATACTTAGGTATCTCATATATAATGCAAATATATAATCCCTTAAAAAATCATGTTCGTTTTTATCGATTTCTATTCAGTTTCATTATTATGTAATACTTTTAGGTATCTTACCTGATAAAACCATCCGAATTTATCAACAGGTGGAGCGTTCGTCTCACTCCTCGGGAGGCTGTTGGCCAGGTCCAGCAGCGGATCCTCGTACCCAACGAACAGGAGCTCCCGCACCGTCTTGGTCACCGAGATGGTCTGATGGAACATGGCAAGTCCCAACTCCACGCCTTTCTGCCGGAGAAAGCTCCAATCTCTCGAGGAATAAACAGCACTCTGCAAAACAAACATTTTACTTTTAAATGGAAAGGAAATAACAAAGCTTAAATGGTATGAATGGGGAGAGGTTTTTTAAAGTGTTCGATTTTTAAATGGAAAGAAAATATCATTATGCATTGAGCTTCAAGTTCAAATAGTTTGAAATGGAAGATATTATTTCTTAAAGTGTTCGATTTTGAAATGGAAAGAGAATAGATTAAATTTCAAGCACAAATGGTTTGAATCAGGAGGTGCTTATTAAACTTTTCGATTTTTAAATGGAAAAGAAATATTTCATAAGCCTTAATCTCGAATGATTTAAAAAAGGATTTGTATTTTTTTTTTAATGGAGGAGTAATGACTTTAGCATTTTCAAAGGGTTTCCAGCTTAAATGGTTTTAAAGTATTTATTTTTAACAATGTTCC
Organism: Halesus radiatus; assembly: GCA_022606495.2. Taxonomy (NCBI): domain Eukaryota; kingdom Metazoa; phylum Arthropoda; class Insecta; order Trichoptera; family Limnephilidae; genus Halesus; species Halesus radiatus. The sequence continues at coordinate 52,902 of JAHDVE020007712.1, forward strand.
TTTTTGATAGAATAACCAGAAATTATAAATTATCCTGAAGTGGATAAATTTGGGAAAAATAATGATTAGCTGAGACAATGTCTTATGCTTGAAGCAGTGGCATACATTGCTCCTTAACCAAGGGTAGGCTATGACTTTTCAGGTGTTGATAATATACTTAATCATGAAAACCCGAACTTCTTATATTTAGCAGCAAGTAAAACCACCGAGAGCTTCATCAGTTGTGGTATTATTGTTTGTTAGCATTGCCATTCAATGAAGTTTTAACTAGTTGTCGAAACTATACAAAAGTACCTACCAAATACGTTCCCAAGGCGATAAAAATTATAAAACAGCCAAGAAAGCTATAACGTATATCGTAACGCTAATGAACAACCCTCACATATTAAAAATCGAAAATCCCTAATTTAAATTTGATCTCTTTTTCATATGAAGTTGTCTTTTATCGTCCTTACCTAGAGTTGTTTTCAGTTAAGATATTCGTTAAAATGGTCAAAATAGTTTATCTATCAGTCAATGAATTAGTTACCTACCCATTATTTCTCATTTTTTTAACAATACCGAACAAAAACACTAATCAATATAATAATATTAGAAACAGTTTTTTTTTTTAAATCAATGGAAAAAAAACACATTTCCGTGTAATAATAACTTTTGACCAAAATTCCCCGAATATTTTGTATGCAGATTCGTTTATTTGTTAAATTAAATTAGAGATGTTTAACGTCATCTGTTGTTTAATAGTTTAATAATTTTTCGGCGCCGTCTGCCAGTGACAATATTTCGTTCCTATTTTTTTCAAACCGGGCAACTTCATAAAAAGGTCTAATTTCCACCAAAGTGAGGAGAGTATTATACAAAGTTACAATAGAGCTTTTTCTTTTGGAAAAATTGATTGCCGAAGCCAATAATTAAGCCAATAACACCTACAACCCCGTCGAAAACTCTGTGGGTTATTTTGATATGTAGTCCATTTTTGTATGAATCCCTACGAAGCAAGCTAAAAAAACTAATTTCAGTAGGACGGACAAATGTGCTCAAGTCAACCACAAATTAGAATTTTGCCAGATAGGAATAATTTCTTACGGTGGAATAACTAAAAAATAAGACGATTATGATTTCGTATAAAACACTTGCATTTTAGAAAAAAAATATTATTTGGTGTATCGTCGTTAAATTGGTATATTTCTATAAATTTAAATATTGTTTTCGATGCAACAATTTTCGATGATATCCTTTTTTAAATCTTTATTTTTTTAGAACATGATAAATAGAAGAATTAATTGTAAGTGAATTATTATATGTTTGCACACTGCAATTTGATCACAAACTAAATAAATCAACTCCCTCTCGAACTTGTATTGACCACATAATGACAAATACAAACAAAAAATACTCCACAATCATACACCAATTCACAATCACTGATCATTACACTTTAATCCTCAACATTCATTCAAATAACAATTATCCATCTTCTCAAAATTTATCTTGGAATAAACATATCATAGACTACGAAAATTTAAAAAGATCGCTACAAACCGAAACCTGGGACTCATTATATAAAACCAACGATTTAGAAGTTGGTTGGAAACTATTTATTGAACACCTGCAATTAAATATACAAAGCCATACCTTCATAAAAATAAACATATATTCTCACAACAAAATTATTAAAAAAGCTTGAATCACACCAGGTCTAATTAAATGTATACGAAAAAGAGCCAAGCTCCAACAACAAGTAAAAAACGACCTTTCGTTGAAACTATTCTACAAAAACTATAGAAACGTCTGCTCCAATCTTACTAAAACCGCTAAACAAAATTACTGTAGAGCTAAAATAGATAAATATACTAACCAAAACAAAACTAGCACATTGGAGGAAACCAACACAAATAATGGTAAACTCTCGCTTAACAAAAACACATAAAAACTTCTTACCTACACTAACAACTTTTTTGCAAACATAGGCTCGTATTTAGCAAACAAATTAACCCAACCTTAACACTTTAACCCGAACATAACCATACCCACAAATCCCCAAGGGAAGAAATTTGCACTAAAAAAATCTCTAAAAACGAACTAACCCTAATTTTATCTAAATTCAAACCTCTAGTAGTGATGGAATCACAATGAAAACCATAAAATACTTACAAGACGAACTTATCGAACCCATTCCCTGTCTAATAAACAAATTAATTACGGAAAGCGGTTTTCCTAATTAATTAATTTAATTAATTACGGAAAGCGGAAAGCGGTATCCGGGGTAACCGCTTAACCAACTTAGCTAATGAGACCTGTTCAATTTACGCCATTTACACCGATATACTTCAAGTTAAAGATTTGTTAATATTATCCTCCATTTTTATAAATATTACAATGAGGTTTACAAACTTCAATAAGTTATAAAAAATAAAAAAATGGAATATTTTAATCTTATCTTTACGGTGGCTTTATTTTATTAAAGTTTCTAGTTGTCGTAATTGGGTTGTGTAAAACATGTTCAGCGCCTTACAAGAATTCGCCTCCAAGTTTACCTCCACCAAAAAAATTATTTCTTAACATTTTTCAACATGTATATATGGACGACGGGAAAACAGTTAAGAATGGATCCTTAAAAAGGAAAACCTCAAAAACCGTTTCAAAATTTAGAGCGACTGCCTTTGAGCATTACCAAAATATGTTGATAATCGAAACATACGCCAGAAACACGATCGAAACAAATCGAAAGTTTCATTGAATTAATGGACACTCGGGCGAGCACGAGCATTTATATTTCCTAAAAAAACAAGTTCAATTTTTTTTCCTTTAATTTCATGGAGAAGTAATCACTTCATAATCGAAAGGAGTCGATTATAATTGAAGCGTGGTAGATACTCTCATTGTCGCTAAGTGAAAGATCTCCATTCAGATTCGAAACTTTGCTAGAAATGGCTTTAATCGGGTTTAGTGAACAGATTTGAATAACCAGTCACTTTTCAACTATCCTCTTCCCCATCTCCGTCCTTTTCAAAATCCATTCCGCCTTACAACATACCATTGGTGATGCCAGAGGCTTTGGGCAGACAAGTCTCTTAAGCGGAGAGTAAACATAAAAATAAAATAAAAAAGTATATAAAATAGGAGATACAGAAAAAGAAGGATAAGTAAGTGATGGTCTACTTACAGCTGCTATAACATTGAGTGTTGTTACATTATCATCCAGATTTCCATTGCTTTCCTCTTCAACATAGTACCACCTTCTGAGCTGCCGATAGCTAACAGTCGAGTTTTCATTGTTCCACGTAATGTTGACTTTTTGCTTCGTTTCTCTGAATCTGTAGGGTCCCATCTCAACCACGTGGGGCCTGGTCGAGTTGTCATTGATTTGCTCGGGGTTGGTCCAATTGAAAAAATAAAAATCTAAATACATCGGCATTGGGGGTTCCTTCCATATTTGATATCCTCTCGAAGTTGGGGTGAGTCTCATTTCCTGAAAGAAAAACAAATACATTATTCGATTTTTGACGTACAGCTGTTGCTTCTTCCATCAAAATTAAAATGTTTGTATTGTCTCTTGTAAATTTTGCACAAAAGTTTTTTGCCACCGGGCGTGGCCGCATTGTCCGCGTGTGAACGCGTACGGACAGGACAGTGGGACAATAGCCACTCGCACGCGTAGGAGTGTCTCTCCCGCACTTTTTCCCTGCCGAAAATATCGCGTAGATGGAATCCGGAAGAGATTTCAAAATTAATTAAATAATATAAAGTGCTCTGGTGACATTATCATGCACAATCTATATTCCTGATGATCTTCGTCTTCCAATTCTTTAAGGACCATTGCAGATAATCCCAGTGAAGATCTGCCACCCCATCCAATTCCTAATCCACATTTTTTCTTTTCTTTTTATATTTACTTCGTCTTCCAACAATTCCAATACATTTTGGTAATAAATAAATAATATTTTTCATGAACTCGCTCGTAACGCGTCGTGTATTCATTTTCGCAGCGTTCCACGTGTGAACTATGGTCGAATTGTTGTATTGTCCCATTGTCCTGTCCTGCACGGTCGAGGCTGTTCACGGAGATGGGATAGGACAATATTGTCCTGTCGTATGTATTGTCCTCGTGTGAACTAGGTATAAAGGTTCCCGGATAGACCATAAGGCCCTGCTAAAAATTCTACACCGGCCTAGCCGAACGTGAAAATCCAACCACAACACAGCGAGAATGAAATTATCAAATACAAAAGACCTAAAGTAATCCCGTAAGGCGTGGATATTTATAAATAAAAAAGTAAGTCGTGGTACGGTTTTAAGTTTCGTTGCACATCACCATAAAATACCTCCAAGGAATGTTTTAATACAGAAACCATTTTTGCTATTATGCTAATCAAGTAGACTCATTGTTTAGGAACTCTGTTAATTAATAATATCCAAGTCTAAGTCCCAGTTGCTGACTATATATTTTTCTTTTCTGTGTCTTTTCGGTTACACGTTTTATTTTAAGAGTAGTTAATATTATTAAAAAAAATGTGACACATGTAATTTTCTTAAGAGAAGAGGAAATCATTGATAAATAAATCACCTGCTGATTGTCTTCAGCACAATAATTGAACAATGGCTTGTGAGCGTTTACACAATACCTTTTTTCCGAACAGATTCCATAGAAGTCGTCACACAATTATGGAAATAATTTTTTTTATATGATTTTCGTTGAGTTTAGCGCGCAATATTTGACAGATGCTGTCATTTTTTTTACGTATTATGTGGAAATATTACGTGTTTATTTTGGAAGATATTAAAAATATTGTTAAAAAGATTAAAGGTAGACCAGACTGTGTCCATTACAGATTTCATACAGAACGCGTATTTCTGGTCGGTTTTTTTTAAAGTGCTACCATTTTTTGACGATTAAGTACCGTCCCGCCAACATCTACAAATCTGTACGAAATCGTAGGTTTGAAAATAATAATTGTGTAAAGCAAAGATTTTTATGTAGGCTTTGATGGTAAAATCATTTCTATTATTTGTTACAGCTAGTGAAAGGTCTAAAAAGTCAATGGTGGCATTATTACCTATCTCTGAAGTAAATTGAATATGTTTGTGTAAAACAAAGTGTTTTTTTTAAATTTAATAATATTTCTAACCACAAAGTGCTTTCTACGAAAACATACATATTATTGTTCGCTTCAGTTTTTTTTTCAATAAACATAAGTTATAAGGATTTCGATAAAGTTATTTTAAAACTAGTAAAACAAAAAATAAAAATAAAAGTCGAATGAATGGTTTTCCGCGTTACGACGATCATACGATACGCCGGAATGGTTACGTAGATAACCGTCAGCGGTTTAAGCCCCGCGGTGGGGTTATGCCACTAAGGTCAAGGCTAATAAAGATTCGTCTACTTAGCAGGCCGAACAACTGGACACTAATTTGATTTCATTAAATCATTCTACACCTAGTGCGTTTCGTTTTCTATTGGCTGCAAGTAAGAATGATTTTTTTCCTAGAATTGCGTATTCTTATTCTTCAATTGGCATATTTATCATGTAGTAGGCTTGATTACCTACCTAGGAAGATGTGGTGCAATCTTCTGTTAGTGTGGTTCAATACCCACACTCATGTTCTACTCCCATGCAAATAATGTTTCCTGTCACAATTTGAGGTCAAAATAATAATTTTATTATAATATCCTACTTTTGCCGGACGTACCGATTTTTGCGGGACGTCCCGCAAAGAAAATAAGAAAAAAAACAAGATGAATGCAAACGTGCCCCATGTACTAAAAGAGTGTTGTAGTTTGTGTTGCGTCATTTAGGATTGTCATCATTGAAATCTTGTAATGTGCATTTTTTTGGGTTGTCCCACTTTTTGCTCCTAAATCCCGATTTTTTAAATTTTATTTCACATGGTAAAAATAATAATCTGGCAGCCCTAATGTTAATATAGATAATAGCATGGGCGTGCATTGCTCTATTGCCAAAGGTAGGCCGTGTATAGTTTTTCAAATGTGAATATAAATTTTACAAGAATGTTTTTTTAATTCATTTTATTATCATCTTCCGCTGATTAATGTGGCCAACTGAATAATAAGCGTACAAGTTACATATTAAATTCATTGAAATAATACGTTTTGATTATTAAATTGCCCTGTTTTGTTAATTTCTTTTGACGATTAGCTTTTCTTGGGGCAGTGACAGCTTTTCAGTCTTTATGTACTGCACGCCACTGGTTAATAGCTTTTCTTTTTATGTTCATAAACGAATCTCGTACAAAAATATTTATTTTTTCCAGTGATACCTAGATCTGTTAAAGAAAGTGTTATATAGAATGGATGATTGCAAGAAATTTAACCAGATCTATCAAATAAACAATTTATCAACATTAAGGTTTTCGCGCGCTTCAAAAGAAACGCTAGCATTTAGATTTTAGGAAACACTGTTTACAAAATATGAATTAAGAGCTTTCAAAGAAAACTTATACAATTTGTTGAACACAAGCTAATTTTAGCAATTACTACCTCAATTTATTACTGTTGGAAGCTAAATGATAGGCCGACGATCAATTATAAAAGATAATGTTATCAATGCTGTAAAAAAAATCGGGATTTCTATAAATAATCGTGTTTCGCCTACCAGAACTAAAAATAACAATTCAATCTACATAAAAATAGTTTAAAAAAAAACCATTCCTCTTCCAAGTACAGGTTGTGAAATTAATTTCACAGATCAAAATTATTAATAAGATTATTGAGTTATCATATGTTATTATTTGTTTATAAATAATAAACTGTCAACCTCGAATGTACATGGTTACAATTGTTTCAAAATCTGCATAAATCTACCTTAAATGATTATTGGTAAATGATTTTCAAACATATTCTCTATTGGACACGAGCTTCCTTGCTAGAAATTCTGCTAAACAACGCTTGAAAACGTAAAAAATCTTGATATTGGGGTTGGTATGAACATTTTTAGTTTCAATTAATTAAATGTCTACAATATTCTGCCAAGCTCATGTGCTTTCAGTAACCACAAATTCCGTCAATTTAATGTTTGTAGGTAACGTATATGATTCTTAGAAACATGAATGTCCCAAAGGAGTTTTACCGTAATCTGATGGTATAGTCAGATATCAACAAGCATTTTTTTAAGTATCTACTTTTAGGTACACGTGTCTTAGATTACTTGTTATTATTACTTATTTCTTATATATATTTAAATTAAATAAACAATCGCTAGTATTCTTTATCATGTTACAATAAAGTCCCAAATAAATTTGTCCCCAAAGCCTCGGTTAATACTAGTGAAAAAATGTTATCAGTGAAATTTAGTCACTGAATTAGGTGTGTTATCATAATATTCACAAACCAATTATTTGTTTGTGGGATTTGTTCTAAATTCGTTATTTGTTTACCTTTCATAAAGGTGCGAGATTATTCAAATAGTTTTTTCACGGAATCTGTCACCAAATTAATAGCGCCTAGGTAAAAACAGGTTGTTGTCTACGAAAGGACATAGGTCGGCGAAGCGCATACAACCACAAAATAAGAAAATAAATCGATTTTCCTAAGTAGCAAAAATACATAACTGCTTTTTATCTTGTTATCGCTGCCAGTGAGAGATTATTATTTTCCCACCTACATGTGTTTAAATTTAAGTCTGAGACGATAGTATTACCACCGAGACTAGTCGGCGCCATGTTTGGGAAAAATTGATTCTAGCATTGTATCGTAAATATTGTTTCATTTCTGTAAATTATGGATTAATATATTTTCTTTCGTCTGGTATAAACCAGACGTACAGACAAACAAACAAACAAACAAACGAACGAACGAACGAACGAACGAACGAACGAACGAACGAACGAACGAACGAACGAACGAACGAACGAACGAACGAACGAACGAACGAACGAACGAACGAACGAACGAACGAACGAACGAACGAACGAACGAACGAACGAACGAACGAACGAACAAACAAACAAACAAACAAACAAACAAACAAACAAACAAACAAACAAACAAACAAACAAACAAACAAACAAACAAACAAACAAACAAACAAACAAACAAACAAACAAACAAACAAACAAACAAACAAACAAACAAACAAGCAAACAAGCAAACAAACAAACAAACAAACAAACAAACAAAAACAAACAAACAAACAAACAAACAAACAAACAAACAAACAAACAAACAAACAAACAAACAAACAAACAAACAAACAAACAAATTTTAAGTTCAATTCCTGAAATGGTATAAAATTCTATAGAATTTGTATTGTAGAACCTTGTTTTATTTATTTATTGTTTTGGTACATTTACATCATCATATTTATAAAAGTGTTAATAATCCAGCTAAAAATGTTCGCAGGATGCAGTGTTTTTGGTTTGATTATCAGTTATCACTTGATAGAGATGCTAAATAATAAAACAAAATAAGGAAAATAGAACATAAGGCATAATATATAAAAGAGAATTAAAAAATAAAACATGTTATAACATTTCAAATAACACTATGCCGTATAAGACATAGAAAGAGATGAAAAAAAAAAACAAATCAAGTCACAGTATTACTAATAACACCACTATTTTTCATGACATGATAGAAGATGGCTAATTTGTTTTTTTTTATATATTCGAAGCCGTTTATAAAGTTGTCTATATCGTCACATTCTATATCATTGTACAATCTACACATTCGAGATATTGGATTGTAAAGGCAAAATTGTTATTAATAATTCAAGACGTTTTATGACTCCTTAAATAGCGTCATTAGGAACTTTTATGTGAAAATTACTTAGACAATGAATGTTTTCGAACTTGTTGTGAATAATTTTGTATAAGTATATAAATATCTTTTCTTTTTTCCATGGTAATAAAATTAAAGTATTGAAGTCGTTCCTCATAATATTGTACCAAGATATTTAATTCACGTCTGGAAGATATTGTACTTTTGATTTATTTTTTTAGCGATAATACAGTCTAGCATGTAATTCTGATGTTATTGATTTTCTTGAAATTGAATACTCCCAATAGTCTCCTTTCTTACGTATTATAGAAATACGTACTTCCGAGAGCAGCATCCCTCGGGGTTGGTTTACTACATCCAATTACTACGATCCTGACCTCAAACCTACTAATGATCAAGTGTTCCGAGTCATGTCATCATTAAAACAAGAATGCATGAATTTATTATTTTGATTCATAGGCTGTTATTTTGTTTAAAAATATATATATTTTTGGGAAGGCCACGATTCTCTAAAAAAATGGACATATCCGGCGGACCTAAACGTTATGTAAAGTTCTTCAAAGCGTTAATACATATTTACCTATAATGGTGCTGCGATTGAACGCGTGAGAACGTGCGTATTTTCAAATATTTTTTTCTTAAAATTCTTTTGTACAAAAACATGTGAAAATGTTTCTAACACGATTGAATGAAGAATGTTAATGCCAAGTTTGGTTGTACTATTTGTTAATTGTTTTTGTGTTTAATACGTAGAATTCAATTTATATATTTTTAAATTTAATGTAAATCTACAATAATATAATAATGTTTTACTATTATATGAAGCTATCACTTTGTGGTAATCCATTATTATTAAATGAAACACTCAAACTTTGTTTTAACCACATTTATTTTACACGCCTACCGGTTTCGCAACAACCGTTCCATCGTCAGGGCGAGTTTATACTAAACAATATTACAAAATTATGGTGCCACGGTGGGGGTGGGGGCGTGGCTAGGGATTAGTAAAGAGTGGCGAAAGAGATAGAAATTGAGGGAGGGGTGAAAGTAAACATATTTGAAATTGGGCTGTAAGATCGGTTTTTTTACTATTAATAATAGACTCATTATTATTGAGGGATTTGTTAGTTTCCAAGGCTTCTAAATTATCTAAGCGTTAACCTTTACTATTAATGTGAAGAATATTGATCTCTGTATTTTCATCAAAACTATGATTGTTTGAGATAATATGATTAGCGAATTCAGAAAAACTATTATTTTAAAGATATCTTACGTGTTATTTGATTCTAATGTCGTATGTACGACTTGTTTTTTCAAATACAAGTCGTTACAATTTAGTTTATATATACCGGAGTGAGTCGTCAATCTATGTTATTATTATTATTATGTTATTATTAAGTTCTGCAAGTGTTTTAGTTATTATTATTGTGACAGCTGTTTCGGCGCTCAAACTGTCCTATTTTTTAAAGTCAATATTTTTTTCTTTAAAATTTACTGGTGCATTTTGAATATACGTCTACCAGTCGAGGCACATTGCCCGTGTTGTGGCGGTTAGTTTTTTATGCACAGCAATAAAAAAGAACATAAAAAATAAAAATAATTATTTGAAAAGGAAAAATTAATTTACGGTACCTAATAAATATCGTAGACAGAGACGTACCTACACGTATTATGTTAATCGTATTTGTTTGACTTTACTATTCGCTTTCGCCCGAGATTTAGCAATCTTATTGGAAAACATTTTTCTTGTATATAATAATTTATGTAATCTGTGATAACTATGTCGTCTCCAATAATATCTGGGTTTGTGTGGTGCTGATTCAAGCTAGTATGTTGATAGGTTGGTATGTTACAAGGTATGAAGAAGAACGAGACAACCATTAATTTTCTTATATATTTCCATAAGTCGTGCAGTATCTTTCATACTCAATTGTCCTTTTCATACAGTAGGACATACGTTCACCACATCTCTCCGCTCTTAAACTCCAGACGTTAATACAAATGATTAAAGAAGGTCTAACAATATGGCATCCCGTGGTATTTTTTTAAAGATCAATGTATTTTTATTTCACCATTGCTCTCAGGATGAGAGCAAAAAATATTTTTTTACCAAGAAACTCAAGACGGATATCCTGTGCAAATTTCATGACTTCATAAATTCACAAAACAAAGGATCTGGGATCTAACGTTTAACCCTTGCCAATTATTGAATAACGATTATTGAAGGAGGCGGACGCAAAGAAGGCCAACTGTATGATTAGTAACATTTTATAAGATGATAATATTCGTCTAAATAATAAACTATTTTTTTACATTACGACCCGTCAACATTCCTAAACATTGGGTTGGGTTAGAAGTTTGATAATACTAGTTTATATAGATAAAGGAGAGATAAGAATAATTTAGGTGTGATTGTTACTGAACTATTGAAAGACTAATAGTATAGATCCTGATTTATTATTAAAATTATACAAAAATGTTTCACGAACCTTTCCTAAAATAGAGTAGAAGATATCATTCCAACAAATAGCCAGGGCGGCTCCGAGACCCGCTAGGAGGGCCCCGACGGCTGAGGTCACCGTCACCTTCCACTGGATACTTCTTGGTTGCATTGTGCGAGCCTGTAATCAATAGAAAGCCAACATATAAGTCCATCATTCTACCAAAAACTGTATACAGAGGCGTGCATTCCATATAGAGATATAAGCAAACCAAACTCACAAAAAATCTTTAAATTTACAAAAAAAAATTTAAAATCAATTTATTCAAAAGTTTCAGCTACGAATCGTACCTTCGCGCGCACCCCACTAGAACGCCCCACTAGAACGTGTCAAAAGTACCAACTAAGTATGCGAAATGTCATATTCAAATGCTGATGGTATTCTACATCAAAAAATGTACATGTGTACGTAATGGGCATTCAAGAGAAGAAAGACTATGATATTTCAAATTCAAGACTTGGTCAATATCATCCTCTATTTTATAATCCCATATTATTAAAAAATAGAGGATAATATTGACATAGTCTTGAATTTGAGATATGATATCGATGAAAAGATAAATTAAACTGGTCTCATGAGCTAAGTTGGTAAAGTGGTTGTCCCGGAAAGACAGAGGTCCTGGATTAGAGTCCCAGATGCGACTGATATCTTTTTATTTTCTGTCGTTTTTTTCGGTTTCATGTTTCATTTGGGTTATGTTAATATTATCTTCCTCAATGATTAAATATTACAATAAGGTTTTTAAATTTCAATAAAATATTTTTTTAAATTTAAAAAATTTAAAAATATTTATTTTTTAAATATCAATGAATTTCGTGTTTTTTCTTCTATCTACCATGATTAGAAACATTGTGCAGGCCGCTGTATGTTTATGGTCTATTGTATATGGATTATTTAATCAATAATTAATATGAAAACCAATATTTTAGATATATATTGCAATTATAACATTTTAAGCCAGAGTTATTTTTAAGTGCTCTTAGATCAAAATATGATGGAAATTCTTGGGAGCATGGTGTTATTAATTTTGCCCCTGTAAATTGAAAGACGATTTTTGAAATTTTCACACGTTAATTTTGTTTGGTGAACCATTGTGCATAAATGAAAGTTATGATCATGATCAAAACGTACAACTTCTGTGGATAGGTTCACGGTGTGGAGGAGTTGTTTGCTTAAGGAAACATTGCGTTTGTTCTATTTTCATCAGTTTTATTTATTTTGCTTTCTTTACAATAATTAATGTTTTTACTTCATAAAATAACTATAACGCCTTTTGACAGAAACCGGGGGTGGTTTGGTCATTGTCGAGAAAGTTACGGGAAGCTGTCCAAACTTGAGTAAAACTAAATTAGCGGTGAAAGAAGGCGACACGAAGATTGAATTTGCTGGCTTGATTTACACAACCCCAAAATCTACATTTAACTAATTTAATTTCATAATTTCAACTATCGCATCAACATAATTGTATTGGCCAATTAGTCATCTATGTCGACGTAAAAGCGAGATGAATAATTAATGCGTTTACTTAAGTTTTCGTTTGAATTGATTCTATGCGAGTCATTTTCGAGAATATTACGTGGTTTAGATTATTGCCATGTCACTGTGTGTGGCGCTGGTCGTGCCTTTATAACTTACATGAGTCGCCGGTAAACATGGTTTAACTCTTGGATTATAAATATTGACAAAGGGTACACAAATATCAATGGGTTACGTATTGTATTTATGTAACATGGATATCAGTACATTCCTGCTTATCTTTTATTTCGCCAAAATTTCATAACAATAATAAGCGGAATATACTTAGAACCTTAACCTTTATTAAGTAGATATTCGGTAGATAAGTAGATATTCGCTAGATAATTAGATATTATTGACAAGTCTTATTATTCATTGTAGCCGATAGAAAATAATCGCAAAGTTTCCGAGTATAATGTTCTAAAGGGTACTCAAATACTGAGTACTTTGAGAAACAATAATAAATAACATTAAATCCACGATCATATAACGAGAAAACTGAGACGATGCGTCTTGTAATATTTAATAATAATAATAATAATTGGATTACTTCCATAGCGCCGTTTTCGTGGGAAAATCACCTCAAGGACGCTTTACAATTAATTTGTACAACATATCACTTGGCGTATAACTAATACCTTACAGCTAAAATTTATTACTAATTGCTCATAAGTAAGATTTATAACTATTGACTTACAACTAAGGCTTATAGCTAGAAATTAACTACTGAGACTTATAATTAGTGACTTACATCTATGACTTACAACTACAGTCTTACTACTAACATCTCAATTTATAATATTATAAAATGGAAAAAAAAGTGGAAAAGTGGAAGTGTAATAAGTGTTATTGAAATTAAAGAAGGTAATCTGGGCGGTCTGCCTGCGTTTTACCAGCGTATACTCACTTTTTCAAGATATTCAATTTTGATTTTGTGTAAAGTAAACACCTTTACTTCAAGCACATCCGAAATATTATTCCGCATTTTAGAAAATCTTAGACACTTGAACTAGTTTCTACACATTTTCTACCGTAATAAACAATCAGCTGAATATTACACCTTTTAATTTAACTTTTTGTAAAATAAATAACCACCTCCTGACACAAACGTTAGTATCACGTACCTACACATCTCTATGGGCAACAATGAAATAATACAACGATTGAATATTTTCATTCAAACCTACCCACCTGTAAGTAATCTAATCTAATTAATGCTAATACGTTTACTTTGAGCAGACCTGAAAGACTATTATAATTAACAAATAAAGGAATATCTCTCCGATTAACTAATAATTATTGTAATTTCTTCAAAAGATTGGTATTAACTTTGTGGTTCCATTATTAATAAATGAATTAAAAATTACTTTGTAATATAAATTTGCTATTCAATGTTTTATAATTTATTTTTTTTACATTTTTGATTAATTACTTACCTACTTTAATCATTTTTTGTTTATGTTTATAATTTGTTTATTCTTAAATTATTGTGTTGTATGTTTATCATTTGTCTATACTTGACATTATTATGTTTTAGTGTTGTGTATATTCCTAATGAGGAAAGCATTGCTTTCGAAACATGTTGATATGTATGTATTAATAAAGTGGTGAATACAAAGTAATTTTTAATTAATTTATTAATAATTATTGTCTTAAAATATTTGCTTTTTCCCTGCTTTCATACCAATTTATTTAATATGCACTATGCATTTGAAAGAGAGAATAGGAAAACAGTGCGCAATATAATTGTGAATGGTGAATACTTGGAGAAGGTCGATGAGTTTGTACATTTGGGAAGAATGTTTACGAGAGATGGAAAGGCTGGTAGGGATATTGAAAGAAGGGTGAATGCAGGAAACTCCATTAACAGAGGACTGAACGCGGTTGATGCAAACAAAAAATTCTCCAAAGAAGTGAAGCTAGCAGTCCACAATAGAGTGCCTATACCAACCCAGTATGGCAGTGAAGCGTTGAACTAGCAGGGGAAGGATGAAAGTAGACTGAATGCTGTAGAAATGAGATCTCTTGTGAATGAGTGGTAAAACCATGTATGATCGTGTGAAAAACGTTGAGATTCGCAAAGAATGAAGATTAAGAAAGGGACACTTAGATATTTTTGGCATTTAGAGCGTATATACGAAGAAAAGAGTGTAAGGAAAATATATTACGCGAATATGAATGGAAGAAGAAGCCGGGGATACCCGAGGAAAACACGGCACGATCAAGTGAATCAAATACTTGAGTCGGGCCATGTCAGAAGTCGGAATAACAGAAGAGAATGAATGAGACATTGTATGAAAGTCAATGAAGCAAGAAGTGTATTGCAAAATCGAGTTGCTACGCGGTCCGTCCTCTTTGTCTACCCCTGCTGGGAAACGGCGTGATGGTTAGTTAGATAGTTATGAATGAAGGACTTTTACAGAGTATACACTCGACATCTGTGTGCGAACCTTGAACCTCTCGACCAAATCGAGTAAATTACAAAAAAAAATTATTGGAGAAAAAAACTAAGTTGAGTAAATCATGAATTGTATTTCCACCTACTTTTGAATGTGCGCATTGATGAGCTTCGCAAATCACAACTACAAACCATCGGTAATTTTAATATCTTTTTTATTCCATAATAAGAAAAATAATTTAATTTGTTATATTCCCGAATAATCTTGATGACCTCTTCAATAAATGCACTAAAAATTTTCGATTATTGTTACGAATTTTGATATCACTACTTTATCACAAATATTAAATTGTTATAAATTATTTAAACCCATTATATTTTATGGCTTATGACCTTTAATATGGCGTTAAATATTATATAACAAATATTGTTTTAAAACTAAAAACACGATAAAGCGTAACAATGTATTAAAAATCTATTTTATGTACAATCGAAGTAAATAAAAGGATTTAAAAATAGTAAACCACAATATTATTACTTCGTAGATGAGTATTGTAAGAAAACAATGAAAATAAACATATTCATAAATAGTAATGTTAAGAAATAACAAAAGACTACAAATCGTCGTCCACAACACAAAGAGGCGTGTCTTATATTTGAGCACAGTGGCGTGTAGTCCATAAAGGCTGAAAAGCTGTGCCTTCCCAAAGAAAACGAGCAAAGTACTTCCCCCCCTTCCTCTTTCCCATCTCCTCCCCCTCCCTCTACCTTCAGCCTCACAACATACCCCAATTAGGGATGCCATAGTATCACTGGTTCCATACAGTTGGCAGCAGCTGCGACTCTTGTGCGGTTCTCACATAAAAAAAATAAAAATAAATCCAAAATTACAATAAAATCATTTAAGAAGACAATATCAACCAATCCTAAACGAAACCGAAAAAAAAATACTGAAAATATAAAGGTATCAGTCGCATCTGAGAATCGAACCCGGTACTTCTGTCTTACGTTTGTCGTTTTTTTCGGTTTCGTGTTTCATTTAGGATTGATTAATATTATCTTCTTCTCTAATTAAATATTGCAATGAGGTTTATAAGCTTCAATAAGTTATTGAAATAAATTGAATTACGTTAAAACTTGATACAAATAATGGACATACACGAGTACATATATATGGTATATATATTAAACTACGGTTTAAAATTGTAACAAGAAAATATTATTTCGTTTATTATTTGTACTTAGAACATTTAAAAAATCGATTTGCAAAAAATGTATATACAGTTGGGTTTTAATTACCCATTTTACTTTACCCCATTAGCGATACATGTACTGAAATGTATTAGAAATTCAATCTTCCCAACAAACCCTCCATTGATATGCTCAGTGTAACCCTCAGATCATTCTATATTATATAAAGAGGTGTAACCCTAAGCGACCAGCTCAGGTATGGGGACTCCATCGAAGCCAGAGTAAAGTAAACCTCTCAGAAGCGTACTGTACAGAGCCCACTGATACTTTAATAGTATACAACTGCTGACCCTGTACAAATCGCAAGTGGGCCGCACTGAAGAGTTTAGAAGGTACCTCTGGTAGGGAGTCCCAAAATATCTAAAAAAAAGCTTTGACTCTCTGTAGAAACGGACCCTCCGTTTGATAGAATCGCCTATCTTAACAAACAGATTGCAATCTTTGGAGCACAGACATCAGGTAGGAATGCTGTCCTTGTTCTACGATATTTCAATGGAAGATGCTCTGAGAAGCTAGCATCATTGATCCCTTCGGCACCGGTGAACAGTCGGGAAACACGCCAAACTTGCGCCCAACATTTGTACAGGGTTGACATTTCTCAAATGAGAACGAGTCGCTTCTACGACTCATTTCCTGTGTTCAATTGGCTATGGAATGATTTGCCGTCCTCTGTGTTTCCTCCCTCCTACAACATGGGTCTCTTCAAGACCCACGTTCACTCCTCCTTATCCTCCATACAGCATCCCCAAAGATGACATAGGCCCTGAGGGAGATTATTTCTCTCAGGGCCTTCTGTGTGGAGTTACTGTAAAAAAATTAAAATGACAATAAATAAGAATCCGGCAAAAAATGCATTTCTTGGTTCTTCTGGAAAGCAGGTAAATATGAGTTACGCCTGTTTGTGTTGTGGACGACGAAATATAAAATTATTAAAAATAATTAAATAACTAAATTAGTAAAAGTTCCATAAGGTAACCTAACTTGTTAAATGATATCATTTTTATATTGTATTTATACAAATTTATGAATATTTTGAAATATCGAATACCTGTCCGCCGCTTCATGGAATTCATGTCAAAGTCAAACGTCGAAAGGCTATTCGAAATACGAAAATACACAGTTTTGATAAAGTCAACAAAATCTTTGAAGGCAGGAATATTTAGAAAACTTCTTGCAAATTTAGAAACAATAACATACAAATTTCAGATACGTATTTTAATTTAATGTAAAGATAACTAACTATTTGTGAAAAATCACGTGATGTAAAAATTATCAAATTTCACATGAAAATAAAGTTCTTTCTATTTTTAATTTTACCCACGTATAGGTAGGTAGATACATTAGTTCCACTTAAATGGTTTGCAAAAGGAGGCCATGAGAAATATATGCATAATAGGTAGGTACCATATATTTAACTTCCTATGTATAGCTTGGTATTTAATTGAAGATGTTTATTATTTTGTAGCTACAATATGTTATTATGGCAACACAAAGCTACTGACTTTGTCTTTGAAATGTGTTAATCATATTCAACTTTTTTTTAAATATTCGCATTTGACAGGAAAAATCAAGGCAAATCATCATTAATTCATTTTTTAACGCTTTTTTTAATTTATCATTTTGATCTTTGAATTCTTTTCAGTATATTTTTTATGTATTATTTGCATAAAAAGCTGGTTGGATAGTATTTACGATGTTTTTTATTAATAAATTTGAAATATTATTGTTTAAAAATAATATTTTTCTCCACTGTACTAACTTCAGTGGATAAACATGTAGATTTGTTTGATATATGATCCATTAATTTAGTATTATAACCATTACTGATGGCAATCTGTTCAAATATATTATATTTTAAATAAATCGGTACAAACAATGAAAAAATAATAAATTACAAATGAATTATAGGAATAATAATTCTACGCGGATTTCCGACAACAAACAACAAAATTCAGAGGCAAAGAATCCTTACCATTTCCATAGAAATTATTATTTTTAGTTCTATTTGTTGACATTCCTAGATTATTTTTCCGCGCTGTTGGTACTGAATATGTATGGATTTGAAAAGACTCTTTTTTAGGTTTATAATTTCCTCAAAACATCCATCGGTTCCAATTTTGAAAAGTTAACGCTCGTATATACAAGTGAACGTTCTCATAAAGGAAATTATGTTGTATAATAACATTTGTGAGGGGTAAAAAAAGTACCCGTGATTTTTCACAAGTTGAAGATATGATATTTACGTGTGGTCAGATGTAACGTGAGGAATTGATTGAATGGTAGTATGATGATAAGGATTGTTTATAGAATCGTGGGTGAACCGTAACAGGATTATGTGCAGGAATAAGTACCTTACGTAATCGGATAGAAGTCGTCGTTAGTATTATTAGTAACTACCTGAACTACGCAAGAAAAAATTCTACAAAATATGCACTTGGACCATTGTACTTTTTAACTTACTTTGATTTCGCATGAGTCATCTTTGTGTTACAATTTAAGAGGAACGTCTGCCCGGCCTGTTTCATTCAAAACTTAATTTTGAATTTGGGGCTCGTACACTCCAATACTCACCTAAACCTAATGACCTTTTTTTTCATCAAAAAGTATAGTAAATATCTAGTACGGATTAGAAGTAATTTATTTATTTTTGTTTTGCATTATAGAGGAACGTCTGCCCGGCCTGTTTCATACAAAACTTAATTTTGAATTTGAGGTGTACACTCCAATACTCACCTAGACCTAATGATCTTTTTTTCATCAAAAAGTATAGTAAATATCTAGTACGGATTAGAAGTAATTTATTTATTTTTGTTTTGGATTATGTAATGAAGACCATTAACGGAATTGATTTTTCGCGATTTTAGAGGCACCTATAAAAATTATTTAGGGTCTAACGGTGATTTGAAAAAAAATCTGCTTTGAAAATATAATGAAATATAAAATACACAATTTAAAAAAATATATATTAAAATAAGCATTACGGTGGACATTAAATTAAATTAACATTTTACATTGGAACACAAATTTGGGGTACATAATTTAAAATATCGACCCGAAAAAACGTTCTTTTTTTAAATGTTTTGTTTTTTTATTTTTTTAAGTAACCGTATTTACATAGCAAATATGATAATTTCTTTAAAAAATACAATAAACCCACAAATAATTTTAAATATATAAATTTAAAAAATATAATAAATAAAATACTTCTCATCTATACTAGATATTTACTAAACCTGTAATTAAAAATATATATATATCATTCAGATAGGTATTTTGGCCTAAGATCAAAAATTAAATACACGAAACAGGCAGCGCAGCCGTTTCTCTTAAAACCTTTAAACGATCGCAGCGCTTTCAATTTTTGTCTACTTTTAAATGTCAGACTACGTAGGTAATAAATAAAAAAAATATTACATTTACAGCTATCCTGAAGTACAACTGTAACCACACAGTGTGTACACACTGTGTACACTTGTAACCCTCACGGGTATCTAATAACAACAGTCTAGACATAAAATTATACCATATTTCCTACATAATTCCGCGGTTACGGGTTTAATTACCGGCGAAGCTCAGTACATAATAAAAATATTATAGAAATAGCTGTGTTAAACAATATTATTTCGTATATATGTAGTAGAAAAAGTCAACAGTCCCATATAAATAAAAATCGGATAGGTGTATCCGAGACACTACCTAACGATCACAAATAAATTCGGGCAGAATCTTGTAGTCGTAAAAGGGTAGCAGCCAACATTTTAATAATTATGCCTGAGTTTTACAAAATAAAATAAAACACGCATTTTGGTGGTGTTTTTTTTTTTCGTAAATTGAAACATGCGGCCTGTGTTAAGCGGGAATTTCAACCTTTTCACCACCTGCATAAGGAGTTTATAATTTCGTTCGAATTTTAGGAAGTGGATTCCCTTAAAACCATTTAAACGATATCAGCGCCCATCGTAATTTTTTATCTAATTTATTCTGCCAAACCTGTTTTCAAAAAACAATTATGTTTATTCTATATTTGAAATGTGTCTTTTTATGGTTTATAAATAAAATTTCTCAGTTTTCACCTCGGCAAGTGAAGATATAAAATATAGATTTTAAAACACATTTTTTTTGATTTGCATGCTCGTAATGTGGTTATGAATATATTCACAGGAAAGTTGTCGCAATAAAGATAAGAAGAATAAATCCGTATGTTTACCTTTCAGATTGTTGATTCTAGGTATCCATTTAACGGGTTTGAAATAAATTGGTATTTGAATCATATATGTACTTACACAGGGTAATAAAGTAAATAGGCACTTACACTGAATTGTAAACTTATGAATGGCCGGTTGTTTCAACCGTGGTATAGCTAGATCTCAGTTAGTATCAACAGTTTATTCAGCTGGAGTCAACAATCAGAGGGGTGTGATAGTAAAATGGCTACTCTCAAATATTCATAACGCATTTCTTACCCGATCTTGAAAAATACACACAGCCTATCTTTGGTCATACTAAACTGCCCTAAGTAGGTATTAGCTATTCTCACTAGGTATTATATTACATGAACCTACTTACCAGTAGCGTGCACAACAAAAAAGCAGAAAAGCTGTGCCTACCCTTAGAAAAACGGAGCAGAAAAAAATTATTTTTTAAATTGGATCAAATTTCAAATCAAAATGTGTTTTATTTCACAATCGTTCTGCATTGATAAATTGTTTCTATTTGAGAAATATTATTTTCGTAACAACCTGCTTTATGGCAATACATTTGACTTCCTCGATCTATTTTTGCGGGATACGTGAAACGAAGCCACGCATCTGTATACCGCTTTCACTAAAGACTGTAAAATAGTAAGACTGCACTGCTACTAATTTTTGCACTATGAAAAATGTTCGCTTTTAAATTAGGGACATAATGTTATCCCTCCACTAAAGGTTTTACCCTTTTCATAAATTGTAATGTTTTAGTTCCCAACACTACCACTAGGTTAAAGGCAATAATAAAGAATAAAAAAATAATAATAATAAATAAACGTTTTTGCTATATATAAAAATAAAATTACTTAACAAAAATTTGACCTATTATCTCGAATTAGCATTTATGAATATGTTATCAAAATCTTCCTTTTTATATGGCATTAACAATATTAATTGTGTTTTGTGAGTGTCCCTTCTACTACCTAATACGTTGTAGGATTTTAATTACTCATATATTGTCATATACCTAAATAAAAGCATCTAAATATTAGCATCTAAGTTTTTTTAAATGGTGAAAGTTCGAATGGTTAAATACACACAACCTACTCTTGGCCATAGAGCAGTGCACGCCACTGCTACATATTGTTTCAGTAAATTAGAACAACCAAAAACTCGCGTATTGATAATCATTAATGGCTTATGATAATCAATCCAACTGTCGTTGATATCATCTATGTCCTAATTGCATACATATTATTTGTCGAGATTGTTATTCAGTGCAGTAATTATTACTGATAAACTTCCTATTATAGTAATAACTTACAATAACAATCCACTATTGTTAATAGGGTACTTGACCCGGTCTGGACACAATGAAGAGAAGTACTGATAAATTTTGAACCCTTGTACTACATTAAATTAAAACTTCATTGTATTGTTTATTATTTACTTCTTCATATTCTTGTAATCGGTAAGTTTATAAATGACTAGCTAATGTGTATCCGGCCTTGCTCGGGACATTTATTTTTTCAAAATATATAAGTTCTAAAATTAGATGCCTACTTGTGTGTTCCATTTTAAAAATATTCTACCCCCAACAAACCTTCTTCTTTTGAATATGTAATCTATGGCTAACCGGAGTGGTATATCTATGGGCTAACCTCAATACAACATGGCGGGTTCAATGTTTTTCATACTAATTTTAAAACTTTATACAACAGTTTTATATATTGGATTTCATTCAAACTAGTCTACTCGTAAATCTTTCCCGCTCTAATAAGAACAAACTGTAATATTTTTAGCAAAACCGGTCTACTAATTTTCGAGAAAATCGAGGACAGACAAACAAACAAACATTCATTTTTATATATAGAGATTTTTGAAAATTAACAATTTAAAATAAGCTCTTGTTCATTGTTGCTCTTGTTCATAATTGCTTAAATATATGGTGATTTATGTGTTTATGTATCTTTCTATCCGTTCTTGTAAAGTACATACATAAAACTTAAGGTTAAACGAAACGAATATGCTCACAAATGACGCTGATTCAAATATTTTAGAAAAAAAAACGTTTTTAGCACTTAATGCTTTTAAATATTGAGATGAAATGGAATAAATTGTTATTGTTAGTTTAAAGCTCAATACCTTCAAAAAATTATAAAAATACTTGTATACACTGTAAATACTATTTTACAATAATATATTTTATATATTAAATCTACAGTAAAAAATTATTCCATTTCATATTCCGTTTGTAGAACCGCCAACAAATAATTCATTTCAATATTTAAAAGCGTTACGTGCTAAAGAGTTTTTTTTTTCGACAACTATAACAAATGACAGCTGTCAAACGACCGGTAATCTAACTATTAGATAAAAATGGTATCAAACGTTAAGAACGGATGGTTATAAAACCGGCCCTAAGAATGTTAAGTTAATGTTGCAAATATTTAACCAAATGCATTGTTTTAATATAATAGTAAACCTTACTGCTTCGATGTACTAGCACTAAATATTATATTTAATAATAATATTTATTTATTAAAAACACAAATTATTTAAGAAAAAAAATTAACAAAACTTGGACTCACCAACCAGGAACAAATCCCGTTTTAGGATAGTAAAATTGATAACATTAGTTCATATTAAGAGGAACGGCTGCGCGACCTGTTTCAAATAAAACTTTATTTTGAATTTGAGGCCAAAATACTCACCTAAACATAATAGATCTTTTTTTCATCTAAAAGTATAGTAAATATCTAGTACCGATGAGAATAATTTATTTATTTTTGTTTTTCATTATGAAATATAGGCCATTAAAGGAATTGATATTTTTCGCGATTTTAGAGGCACCTTTAACAATTATTTGGGGGCTAACAGTAATTTAAAAAAAAAAGTTTGACCCCGTCTGCTTTGAAAATGTAATGAAATATAAAATACAACATTTAAAAATATATTAAAATAAGCATCATGGTAGACTACAAATTAGATTTAAAAACGACCAATTTACGTTGGAACACAAATTTGGGGTACATAATTTTAAATATTGACCCGGAAAAACGTATTTTTATGTTTTATTTTGATATTTTTATTTAAGTAATCATATTTACATAGAAAATATGATAATTTTAAGAGAAAAACGATAAACCCTCAAATAATTTTCCAAGTTGCCTCTAAAATCATGAAAAAAAAAATTTCATATCCTATTTATCCAAAACAAAAACAAATAAAGCACTTATCATCCGTACTAAATATTTACTAAAACTTTAATTTAAAAAATATATCAATTAGTTTGGTAGGGTATTTTGGCCTCATATCCAAAATTAAGTTATGCATGAAACAGGCAGCGCAGCCTCTTAAGTGGCATTATAAACAAAAATATAGCAGGGAAAAAAGATATTATTGACATAGTGCCCAAAATAATAAAAATTGGGGGGGGGGGAGTATCATTATTAAGCATAAAGAGATGTGAAAAATCGTACACATAAATCAATTATGTATACCAGATGATTTAAGTACAGTATAGGAATAATAATTAATATTAATAGAGATGAGAAAAAAAAAGTACGGAGTGATCATTTTCTCACACCACATAATGTAAGAACTGTATAATAATTCAGTACTTATAAAGAGATGAGAAAAACAAATATTATAGAGTAATCGAAATGACAATCTGGTATCCTTTAATGAAAGCAATCTTCCCAACAAGCCTCCCATTGATATGCTTGGTGTAACCTTAAGTGACCAGCTCAAGTATTGGGGCTTCATCGAAGCCAGAGTAAAGGGCGTACTGTACAGAGCCCGCAGATACTTTAATAGTACACAACTGCTGACCCTGTACAAATCGCAAGTGCGCCCCACTGTAGAATTTGGCAGACACCTCTGGTCGGGATTTCCAAAATATCGGAAAAAAAACCATTGACTCTGTGCAGAAACGGACGGTCCATTTGATAGATTCGCCTATCTTAACAAACGGATTGCAATCTTTGGAGCACAGACGTCAGGTGGGAATGCTGTCCTTGTTCTACTGGTATTTCAATGGAAGATGAACTGAGGAACTAGCGTCATTGAACCGGTGGAATGATCTACCGGCCTTTCTTTCTTACAGAATGGGTCTCTTCAAGACCCAGGTTCACTCCTTCATATCCTCTAAAAGACCCTCCACACAGCATCCCCAAAGATGACATAGGCCTTGAGGGAAGTTATTTCCCTCGGGGCCTACTGTGTGGAGTTACCGTAAAAAAATCA
The DNA here is from genome assembly GCA_022606495.2 of Halesus radiatus. NCBI lineage: Eukaryota > Metazoa > Arthropoda > Insecta > Trichoptera > Limnephilidae > Halesus > Halesus radiatus. The sequence continues at coordinate 77,742 of JAHDVE020007712.1, forward strand.
ATGTATGTAATTCATATTTGTTTGATAGGTACTGGTTAGTGCTATACGGAAGAAAGGAAATGCATCTGATATTGAGTACGTATCAAATATCGAAGCATTACTTTATTAAGTAAGTTTGATTTACGTATCCCTCTGATTTAGGAGCAGACGACGAAACTCAAAGTGATGCAACCCGAATTTGGATTAGATAACTGCAGATATCTTTCAAAATAAGTAGAATTTATGTGACATGAACGACAATAGGTAGTCGCACTGTTTACATTTCATTATTGGGTAGTCGAGTACAGCGCAATGATTTCTCCTGACTGCAAGGAGCATGCAATTTCAATTATCTTTCCGTCATCTACATTTCTAGCACGTCCATAAAGTAAGTATTCCTATTATCCTTAGTTAAGTCCTTTGTGTCCTTAATACACACAGGAGTGGGTGTCCTTCCATGCTATGACTTTATCGCATTCCTTGTGGGAGTGGCATGACAAATAGACTACTTACGAGTAGGTAATTTATCAATCGTTAAAGATTTAAATAAAATGCAATTCGTGATTTCCCTATTGTCAGATTTTTGTTGGATTTCAAGCAGTATTTTTTTTAACAAGAAAAATTCACACAGTTTGATGTTAATAATAGAATTGAAAGCACGTCTCTCATAATTTCTCATCTAAATGTGAGAAAATTTATATACTGCATTCTAAATGATTCTAACTAATACAGATTTCTAATTTTCACCGACTCCTTTTATTTTGGAAATTATTATTTTTACCAATTTAAGTGTTTTTCTTATTTTAAAAATATATATATATATATATTAGTGATTGAATGCATCTTTCCTAGCTTTATGAAACATTATTATTGTCGTACTGATTCATAAATTAAATAAAATATGTACCTATTTCAATTATCATTACGATGTTCAGGAAAATTCACAAAATGTAGTTCCACGAAAGACAGTTTCTATCATAATGTATTATTTTAAACAACATCATTTAGGGTGTGATGTGAGTACGGAGTACATAACTGGTACGTCATATTTTAATTCTTAAATTCAACTTACTTATTAAACAATATAATTTCATATCTAATTCTGAAAACATGTTTTCAGTAGGTACATATATTGAATTGAAATTGTCAGCATAGTGCCTTACGACCCTCCCAAGCAGTTGATCGGGGTTCTATTGTCGGCAGTGGAATTTTCTTTTCTTTTTTTAATTTAAATGTTTATATAAATATAATATGAATTTTAATTTCAACTTTTATTTGTAATATCCCGTGATTTTTCACGGGTCTGGTTATATCGTATATTGTCACCTAAGGTTGTATCATAAAATGATTGAATAAGATATTTTAGATAAATAAAACTATCCTAATAATTCTGCCAAGTAAATGGAATTGTAATGATTTTCAGAAGAATTGAATGTTTAACTGGTATAAAATATTACACGAATTATAGAACTTGTTATGACAATATTAACGTTCATAGATATACAGGACAATTATAAAAAATACATATTTTGTACTTACCAATTGACGTATGCTGTGTAGTTAAGTGAACAAGCTTTTTAACGCCCTTAACATTAGCTCAGTATAAAAAAATGTTTTAAGTTTTAGGCTAACTTCCTAAATAATATCAGTCTTATTTTTTGGCAAAGTACCTCAGACATTACTTCAAACACATGACACGAAACTACTGCTAGTAATGTTTCCTTTTTAAATCCCGAATTTAATACTATAAACAAGTTTTGCACTATTTCTTGAGATGATATTGATCAATCAAAATGATCTCAATTAAAATTGTCCTGCATAACACACATCAGAGTATTAAATTGTTACATCACTCGTTTGTCTGGTACATTTCACAAAGGAATAAAGTTTTTTAATTGGATTACAAGTTGAGCATTCGAAAAGGCCGGCTACTATGGGGAGAGTAGTGAGAAGCGAGAGAGGAGGGACCCCGACCGACGCCTACGACGCTTTCTACATCGACTGACGGCTCTGGGGACGGTACTCGCTTACCTGGTGCGGGCGTCCCGCTCAGGAAAACTTTGCCGTATATCAGTAATGGGTAACCGGCGGCCCGTGAACCCATTTTGTGTGCAATAATTAGAAATCATCAGCAATAAATTATTGGTTTTACCTTGGGTTTACAATCTTTATCGAATGGATACCATTTACTCGTACGTGGGAACACGACCAAATTTAATGTTGTTTCTGAAAGCATGGAATATAGAAGTAACGGAAGTGAGTTTTGATATTTCTTATTCAATAGAAATCGTTCGGATTTCCGAGTGCTATGATTTAAATATTTTACGGTTTCCGTTCTGTTATACAAAATACGAAAAATGTTGAATCAGCCACCCAAAATTACAAATATTGTTTTACGTGTTCTTTTCAGATTAAATAAAAATCGATCGCATTTATTGGTTTGACCTTGGAGATGGAAAAAATGTTCATATCAAAGGCGATTTTTGTGCATTCTGTCTTTGCTTTATAATCGGTTGTCGTTTTACAAAATACAGTGATCGGACCAAATTTTATTTGAAAACCAAGATTTATAAATTATATATTTATTTTTAAAAAAATGGTATGGCGTCTAAATATTTAGCATTAAGTTATTATGAAATGCGATATTTTAGGCAGGTACCTAGTTTTTTTTTATTTATTTATAATACGTTTACACTTACTGTCTCCGGGTAGTTGGGACGTTTGTATTCACATAAAATATCTTCACTAGCAACGCCATTGACTGCAAAGTTAACCATGTCAAATTGTGGGTACTCTACCAGTGAGGCCCGCGATCTTATTGAAAATTGACAAACTGGCCCGCCAGCTAAAAACGTTGTGCATCCCTGCCGTTGATTATCGAGCAATAGAAGTTGCATGGACAGGACTGGACATATGAGTTCATACAATATCTACTAACAAGATGTGAAATTCAATTTTTACTAGAAATCTTAACTGCTTGTACACTTTTGACTAATGGTATATAAAAAAAGAATTGAAAAAAAGTTTTTTATTTTTTATTTAACCAATCTACTATCAAAATGGCGCCACTTGAAAACTTGAAAGCTTGACTTGATTGTTGATGTGCTTATGGACTTTTGATTGTAGCTGTATTTATAAAATACAGTATTTTTTATAAATTTCAGAAGATATTGAATGTATAAAGTAGGTACCTATAAGGAAACGATATACTAATAAGATTTCCTACCTGCTAAGAAGATGGCGTCACGTTCGCACCACTTTGTCAATTTGACTAGAAATCAATACGTGACTCTGAAATGTTTAGAAAATGAATTCAAAATAATTATTAATATGAGGTAGACGGGAAATAAAACGCGTGTATTAAATATCTACAAGGATAATGTACCGGGTAATTTAACTGCAAGAAGAATTTTAATTAAAATATAATATTTAGAAGAAATAAGGAAGTTTTTAATCAATAAAAATTGATTTGTGTTACGAATAACTTGATAATATTTGAAAATCTCCTACCATCCACAGTAAGCGGAAAATATTGCGTGTGTCGTGATGGGGGACAATTTGTTATGTACACACTTGTGTGATTTTAGTTGAAAGATGAAAAAATAATGTATTTCAGTAATCATTGACACACTTTGTATCTTTGAAGATATATTGTGACAAAAGAACGTGAAGTACCAAAGTGGCTGGATGAGATCTAAGAATATATATAACTTTCAAAATATACGAAATTATCCCGTGGGGATACTGGCAAAAAAACGTTAACTATGAAATCGCTATTCAAATTTAATAATATTATCATAATTCAAAATCGATTTTAATTAATTTTTTTTCAGTACCTAAATATTCGCTTTGATTCTTTGAATTTTTTTTTGTGATGTAATTTATTGTCCGATTAAAACACCTGTAAACTGATTTACCGGTAAATTTATAAATATTTAAAATTACAGACATATTTTAATTTTCCGTGACTTTGTGTGCTGCCAGTTTATAGAGCGTAAAGAGCTTCATAATACTGCATAATTAAATCAAAATGTCAAGTTAACTTTTTTGTCACAAAACCCACGATACTAGGAAAAGGTTTTTAAAAAGTTACTAAAATATTTATATCCACTGATTTACCATTGTGAAGTGATGAAAGTCAGGAAAACTCTTGTAAACGCTTCCATTTTTTACTTAGCCTTACACAGGAAGAGCACGCGACCTTAGTTAGGTAATTGCGGGTGACTGGAATTCTCATACAAAATAATAACGATCCAAATATGTTCATCAATGAATTGAGTATGACTAACGTACCTTGTTTCATAACAAACGATACCTTTAAGATAAGATAAGTAAGATCTTTATAAAATACCGCGTATGTCAATCCTTCTAAATATACTATTAGTATCTTACCAGTATCTATATTGTACCTAATATTATAATCTACCTATCGTTTGGTTCATTACGTGAATATATAATGCATATCGTTTAAGTACTCGGACTAACAGAGTTACGTACACATTTTCAATCCATTTTATTATTCATGTTGCGCAATGGATTTTTTCTGGATTCCCGATAGCTTAAAGAGTTTATGCCATTATTAGGAAAGCAATTATTCGTCCGTCAGTATGGTTATAAATACCCAACATTCCAGATAGGAAAGTTGATGGACATAACCAGGGATAGTATCCGAACTTTTTAAATAATGGATGGTACATTTCAGACACTTAATTTTAACTTCACCACAAGAGTATACCATTTTCCCGAGACTATATTATTGAACCATTTTCTAAAAATAATATAACTAATTTCGAATAAAACGTTATTCCCGAACCCTTCAAAATAATAATATGGTTGAATAAAATCAGGCACTCTGTACTCAACGCTAGTTTTTAAAGTTAAATTAAAATCTAGCGAAGTGACTCTATTCGACGACTGAATTTGCATCGCTATGAAGCTCTAGACGTATTTCCAGCGTTCCGTTTCTTTATAACAGATTTGTGTCACCCCAACATAGACCATATAGGTATTTTATAAAATTATGAAAGTCTTTAATGAATAGTGAGAATAGTAAAGGGCCTAGGTTGAGTCCTTGAGGAACACCAGCGATTGTGGTTCAAGTGTGTTAACTTAAAACTATTATGCTTTTTTACGCTATACAACTTTATTTATGTTTATATGTAGTCTATTGATCAAAAAAATACAACTAACATTATCCAAGTTAAACTTTGAATCCAAAATGGTAGTGTTCCCTATGTCTTTAGTTTCGCCAGCTGAACAGATTTTGAAAGTTGAGACTCGTTTATCGTAAGTATGCAACATGCGTAGTGCAATAAAATAACGATCGTGGAGCCCAGTTGCCGGCCGTTGCATTCATAGTCATAACGATCCAACCGTATTATGCTCCAATGACTGCATCCGTCGGCGTCGGCAAATGATAATAGAAGAAAAGTCGTACTATAAACAGGCTAATCATTTAATAATATGATGACCCGATGCTCCGGCGAGCACAAGGGTAAGATCTTTGACTCTGAGCCTGTGGTCTCGAGCTCGATTCTCGACGGAGCTCGAAGAAAAAATCATATTTCATCAAATGTATTATAAAAACATATATCATTAAATAGGTCAAGCATATCGAAATAGTTATTTCGATTGTCAGATAAGTCAAACAGCCTGGGTAGTTTCACGTGTTATGCCAAAAGCATAGATTGCAAATCCAGAGCCGTTATCCGGAATTTTGGATTTCCTGAAACTCGAAATCCGAATTTTTTAATAAGTTAAAAATTTCAAATTCCAATTACCAAAAATAATAAACACAAAAAACGTTTTTTTCTGATATATTAGAACATTTTAAGAGGTCGACCAATTGAAATTTTTTTAAATGCCACATTTAGGGTGCATAATCCTGTTCGTCGTATACATAAATATATTTTGTGTCAGAAAAAATTTTATTTTTCCATTCCTTATTTCCTATTTTCTATTTCTTTCTTTTTCTTACATTTAATATTATTTTATTTATTATGCTAAATATTATTCTGTCTAAATAATAAGCACCGTTCTTTGTAAAAAATCTTGTATTTGGCGGGAATAACCCTATTATTACAAATTTACTCATCCATATTTTTGAAATGTCTACATATTTATTAAGTATTCTATGCATATTAGCCTTGTGGATGCATTAAGTTCATATTGCGTTGCGTTGCAAATAACTTATTTTATTCAAATTTTGAAATTCGGTTAATATGGAATTAATTTTTTTTAATTCGGTTTTTATCCACGGATTTTGTTTGCAAAAAAATCCAGAATTTTCGCCATCCGGATAACCAGATTGCAATTTCTAGAGAAGATTTCATCCATCAGCGAAACAAGAATGACTGCTAAAGAATGTTAAAGAAAAATAAAAACAATTAAAAAAATCATGTTAGAGGGACACCCCAAATATTGGGGGGTGCCAAAAGGAAGTGGCAATTTGGGAAGAGAGAGAAGAAAGTTTAGAGAAATGTTGGAAGAGCCTGGATACTTAAATTCAAATATTTTTATTTTTATAAACAATAATTATTAGCCTAAAACACTCATTCAAATTGAAAAAAACCTTTCCGAGCAAAGATAAATGTCGCCAACAGGACTCGAACCCGCACCCTTCTGATTGCCGGTCAGATGCTCTACCATTGAGCTACGTCGGCTTATCGCAAACCCGCCAAGTTAATCAATATATACTAGTGTTTCATTCAATAATTACTGTTTTTATTATATTTTCACCTGCAAACAACCAACTTTATTAGTATGAGAAAGGCTTGTAACAGCTAAATCCCTCAAATAGATGGCGTCGAGACAAATTATGTCTACATTTTATTGGTGAAAATTGCTTTGACTTGTCAAATATTTATTAATTGATATACTAAAGTTCTTAAAAACTTAAGACAAGATTTTTGTGCATATCGCAAATGGTAACAATTATTTTTATAAACAATAATTATTAGCCTAAAACACTCATTCAAATTGAAAAAAAACTTTCCGAGCAAAGATAAATGAAACACTAGTATATATTGATTAACTTGGCGGGTTTGCGATAAGCCGACGTAGCTCAATGGTAGAGCATCTGACCGGCAATCAGAAGGGTGCGGGTTCGAGTCCTGTTGGCGACATTTATCTTTGCTCGGAAAGGTTTTTTTCAATTTGAATGAGTTTTTTAGGCTAATAATTATTGTTTATAAAAATAATTGTTACCATTTGCGATATGCACAAAAATCTTGTCTTAAGTTTTTAAGAACTTTAGTTTATCAATTATCAAATATTTTTGTTTGTTAAATATGAATTCAACGCTGATAATACTTCTTTTTTACAAAAACTTGTATTTTTCCTAGAATATCCAAATAAACAAACAGCTACGTGGGTTTAGAGAAGTATTAGATTTTGTTGGTCTTCTCGTATATAAAAAAAATGTTTTTTCTCCACATAAATTACAATCGAATTAGTTAACAATCGAGTTATTTTCTTTTCTTTTAGGAAACAACAAGCGGAAAAATAGCACAATATAAATAGGGACATTTTCAGTAAAGAAATTAAATTCATCTGAACTTGGACCAGTGGGGAATAGAAACGTGATGAGGTAGATGTTTTTTGTTAATTTAAGAAATGAAGCATTTTCAAAACCTACAACGTCCTACATATTCAAAGTGTTTAGGTGGTTTGTTGTGGTTAATAATACATTTAAAATATCTAATTTTATATCTGCTTATCAAACAATCTAGAATTGTCAGCCCCTTTCAACATTCCTTTTATTTTTAGTCTCAACTGTAATTCAGTTTTTCAAAATATTTATTTATTTATTTATTAACGCCCCAAAGGGCTTTTACATATTTTAACATTAAAATTATTATGTGTACAGAACTTAAAAAAAATAACATGATGGATAGTTGGTATATAAGCGTAACATATTTATAATATATATGAAGGTATAATAATGTATAAGTGCATGACACAGAGAAGTTACAAAGGGAAAGGTTTTTAATTTGTAGATACTACTTTTTTTTAATAAATATAGTAATAGCCTGATCTACATGATACATAATACACGGTGCATAATATAATATAATATGAGTGCATGACATTGTGAAAAAAAATCATTGTGTTTTCAAATTTTGGATGATGTAAAAATGTATGAAATTGCATAATACATAATATAGTATATGATACATATAAAGAAAAAAGAGGAACAAGTTTTTGGATTGTAGATGAGTACAAAGATAATACATATAAAAAATTAATAATTAAACAATAGCTCTTATGCGATGCTCTTATAATTGTTGCAACATAAAAATATCGTTCAGGTATCTTTTAAACATGGGTAAACTTATATTGGTGATTTTATTTCCAAGTACATGTAGACGAGAAATGAGTGCATGTATTTGGTAGTTAGTCCCAGAATTATTGTTACAAAATAACATATTTTGCCGAGTTTGTCGATGAGATACTTTGAACACAAATAAGCTTATAAATAAATTCGCCTTATGATGTATAAAAAATAAATATTTTTAACACAAAAACCACGCCTGAAACACATATATAACATTTTCTCGTTACGGAAAATCACAAAAATCATAAAAAAGGTCGCTATAAGCCATTGCCACTTAATTATAATATCAGTATTTGCGCAGATAAAATAACCAAATATCAATTTCCAGACACGTGTCCATAATATCAATGACCCGAGAGATTGGGGCCGCTCCACAATCCTCATGTAATAGCCAACAGCCAACAGGTGATGTTACATCATACGAACATGCCACCCTTAGCGAATGGCCTTCACATTTCCAGGTACACGTATCACGTATGCCCCAATCTGATGCAATCCTCATTTTAGTTGCTAAATGAAAGAAGGTCAAATGACAAAAGAAGGATGGGTGGCCACTTTTAGCTAAATTGAATTATGTATGAACCTGCCACTGAGAGTTCCGATGTCACCTCACTTTTCTTTTTACATGCGTCGTTTATTAGAAAGAGGGATGCGTTATAAGGGATCTATCGGCTATTTGTACCTATATTCGTGACATATATTTAGAAAGTGCTTAAGGCGGTATTATTGAAGAAAATCGTTTTTGAATGCTGTGCATTTTATAATATTGTAAACTTTCCTAAATACGTCTGTCCAAACCAAAATTAGCTGAATTATAGAATTCATAAGTATGACCGAGGAACGCGGCCGAGACGAGAGGTGGTGAGAAGGAAACAAGTAACAAGAACGTAAACGGAACAAAAAGCAAGGACTGAAGGAGAGAATTTGACCATAATCAATTTTACAAGAGAAGACGAAGCTGTTTATGGCCATGGGTGGGCTGATTAGCCAGTACGTATGTATAATTTCATTCAAACCTCATCACATGGTACAAAAACTTTAAACGAAATTTTACAAATTGACAACCACGATATCTCGATAACCGATTAGCCGATTGAGCTCAAATTTAGTATATACGAGTACCTTCATTTCAACACTGTAGAAATGAAGTATTTTAACACTGGTAGAAAAATTGGTCTACACCATCTTTTTATTATTTGTAATTTACTCGGATGAGGGTAAAAAAGGAGGAAAAATAGAAAAAAAATCATTTTGTGGAAAAAAAAGTATGATTGAATCTGGTTAGAATGCATAGAACTTGGTTCCTAAGAACAGGCAATCTGCCGAGGTAGGAACTAATGTCGACTTGACAAGACATAATAGCACTTGTACACATTATTATTTTCAGTTGTTTAAATATTCTCAATTGTAATTAGTTATTATACAATATTATGTACCAACTTTACATTATGTTATTTGCTAAATAAACGTATCTACCTAATTTAATAAAAAAAAATCTGCTACCAACCGTTATAAATCTCCGGAAGACTTGCAATTAATGCATGTTTTCTGCCCACCGTTGTGTTATCAAATATACGAAACCATGTGATATGACAATATACATTTCTCTTTTCTACAAAAATTTTACATGCTTTTAAAGGTACAATAAATACAAGTACAATTCAAATAGAAATCTCGAATGGTTTTGAATTTATTAAATCCTAAAAATCATCTCCAAAAGTATCTACTTTTAGTGACTTTTTAAAGAGCTTGGTCATTTTTGTTGATTGATCGTAATTCTTCCATGTGCTTTATTTGTACATACTCGTATCTAAACTTAATTCAGTTATGAAGCATCGCACAGACAACCAATTGCTTATTGTCATGAAACCACAACTTTACTGTGAATCTTTCAATCATAACTGGGAATCATATCGTTTGTTTCAGGAGAGTCAATATCAAATAACATTTTGATCAACACTGTATCTATTGCTTTTGCATAAGGTATAATGATTTTTATGTTCCTGCGTGAAACCACAACTCTCTAAGGTATTAACCTCAGTTATAAGCATAGATATTAGATATCACAATCATGTGATCTGTTTTTATGTAACTGTAGGAATTCAACCAGGAGTATTTAACATGAATCAATTTTTTCACGTCATATATCAATACATTATCAATATCAGTTTTAAAGGTGGCTATCTTTTATTTTGCATGTATTTCAGGTAGGTGTATTTAAAGATGTTAAATATATATATATATATATATATTATTAGAAGGTGGTCTTTCACAAAGACGACCCAATATAAACCATTCATTTTATTTTATTTGCAAAGTACTTAAGTAGTAGTTCTGAGTTCTTAAGCAAAGTAATTTCTTTCCCCAGATAAAGGGCAATCATTTCGTCGCTCACAACACAAAGAGGCGTATCTCATATTTAACAACTTTCCAAAAGAGTAAAAAAACTGTTTATTTTTACGGATTCTTATCGCTGACGTTGGAATCGATAGACTTACCCTAAGACCATCTTCGAAAGCTGAAGCAAAGCCACGTGACACCCATTTTGGCAACAACTTTAGTTCACCGCCGTCCACGTTTGTTTCACATGATTTTGACTGCGGTAAGCAAATTACAAAACATTTATATAAAGGCAATTTGTAAACAAGTCGAACATTTTTACTTAATTGCTGTTTTACTTAATTTGGCTGCACACCTTTACTTTCTTTGTGGATTCTTATACATTTTATTACATGTATCACTGATGAAGTAAAGACAGTTTTTCGGCTCTCCTGAAAAGTGGCTAAATATGAGATACGTCTGTTTGTGTTGTGGGCGACGATTTGTGTCTCTGTGAATGGATTTAATTCAAATAATTTCCCCCTCGGGTGCCATTTCCCCACATCAATTCTCCGTCTCAGCCAATAAGCCGCATGATCCTGTAAGGAATATTTCATTCAGGTCATCTTGCCTGTCTTATGATTGTTGATGATGTTGAGATTATATAAATTATTGCACGATGCAGAACAGTGATCAAATCTAGAATATCTTTCGTTTCGATAGTATAGCGAACAAGCGTCAAACTAGTTTGGAATGATAATATTTGGATACTTGGTACGTGGCGACGTTTGTCATAATCTTCGAAAATTATTATCATTGTAATTTGATTAAGGCGAGGTAATTAAGTTTCTCTCATGTTTGATTTCTAAAATCAAATCAATACTAAAACCTGGTCGTGTTAAACCATTGACCAGCCAAACTTTGTAAATTTTGTATTACAATATTTATAGATTTTTTTAATGGGAAAATAACGTTAAAAATGTAAATAATCATTATTTTTTTATCCATCCAGTGCACCACTACACAAGGAATAAATAATCTCTTTATTTTGATGTACCTGTAGGTATCTATGTTCTTACCACTGAACAGACAATCTTTAGAAGTGTGATCTAAATGAGATTTGAGAAGAAAACTGATGTTTTCAATTGACATGAGACCTTTCAATTCGTAGGCCTCAGACAGGCCAATGAAATATATGAAAATGTTTGATCAATTTCAAAGGACGCGAGGAAAAATAAGCATGTTTCGTGCACATGGACACGCCCACAATACACTTTTATCTCATCAGTGTCTTTATTCTTAAGTTTTGTTTTAGAATGTTACTCTAAACTAACTAAGTAAAGAGAGGAGGGGCCGCAAAACAGCTAACTCTTGTCATGCAATTCTTGCTTCATTCACATTCATACATCGTCTCATACATTCTCTTCTGTTATTCTGACATGCCATGTATTCCTAGAACGTCCCCCACTTCGTTTTCCATTCACATTCACGTAATGTATTCTCCTTACACTCCTTTCTTCGTTCATCCGCTCTACATTCCCAAACCATCTAAGCATCCCTAGAAGCTTAATCAGGTATGGATAATCTAAAATTTTGTTTCCTTCAAATTCGACTTCACGCCGTAGATAGACCTCGTGCGTGGTTTCCACGTGTCACAGACCACATGAAGGTTTTCTGGTAATTGGGTCAGTTCATGTAAATGTGAAAACGTTCAAGACCATGTGGAAATATATGTTTTTTTTTTCTTAAAAAGAAAAACAAACATCCCCGGGTTATAAATAATCTGATATTATTTTTAAATCACCTACTACCATCACAGTAAGCGGAAGATGTTGCTTGTGTTGTAATGGGGGACTTTTTCAGCGGAGGAATTGAACTCACGATACCAGGGTGGGACTCGGATGAGACGCCAACTCAGCCACCGACCGGTCTCTCAGCCACTCAGTTGAATTTCATCGTGTGGTGTACTAGTGCTCTAAAGGAAAAAACCGACAGAAGGTGTCTGGTCTGTGTGCCTGAGGTCGGTTATCCTTCCAACTTGTTTTTAATACGTTTCATACTTTTAATAAACCTTCCCCATTTTTCGTGTTTACCTTCCTTGTACTTAACATATTTTATTTAAAACTTTATAGTGATTTTTCTATTACACATTTGGTAACTAGTATATTTTTTAATGATTAATAAGCTGATTTTATTCTAAAATATTTAGATTCAGTAAAACAGTTAAGTCTAATGACGTTGAACATTATAATGATCAATAATATGGATAAACCAAAATTAATTTTATGAGATATAATATTTTCGGTACGCCTCATTATCTTTATTCTCCTCTGCCATTCGTGCGGAATTCATCTTTTTTTTAAATGATTTTTGGCTATTTAATTTATTTTTTTGGCACTCATAAATTATGTCCAGTGTTTCCGGTTTATTAAAAATGGTCCGATTTTTGGGATTAAAATTTTCAAAATATCGCCACGACTTTAAAATAAAAATAAAATAGTTCATAATCTCTTAGAATTTTAGCTTGAACTGAAAACATAAATAAAAAAAGTGATGCAAGTGACCTATTCCTCGTATATGTGCGCAGTATAACACGCAATTTAATAATATCGACATCCTTAACAATAACCTTTAGAAATATCGAACCGAAATAATGTGTACGATCACAAATTAATGTACAGGTTATGTTTTGAGAGCATCTCCTATCCCCATTCTATCTCCCCTTTCCTACTCGTCTTTCTTAGTTTAATGTAAAATAAACATCCTGTCTCTAACCAACTTTAACATAAGAAACTTTAATGGCTAAACCTTGTTTTTTCCACCTATATAAGAGTCAACTTTATGTGTCTTTCTGGAACCCAGCAGTCAAAAGGTTTTGTATAATTTCAATCACAGCTTTGAGGGATTTCCTTCAGTAGTGATATCGAAAAGTGGACTGTATTTTATGGTTCAACATATCTGCAGTTATTTCATCATCGTCTGATTGCTTGTTCCCTGAGCTACATACGCGACTAGAGGTGCATAGGTATTACTGCACGTTCCTGAGAGACATCGCTGCGACCAATTGAGTACAGACGCCATCAATGGACTCATAAATTCTATGTGTCGGATAAGTGGTAAATACTTAATAATACGACGGGGATCTTTGAAAGTAAGCCACCTATCCGTCACGGGTGGGACCGTGCTGGGTACGTAGCACGACTATAAAACGATTTGCAGTTTTGTAAGAAGTGAAAAGCGTGCGAGCGAACGGTCCCAAATGGGAAAAAACGCATAGATAAGTGCATTCAACAAAACGTACTTAATCGAATGTGACCGAAGACTGAATTTTTTTAAGGCACATTTTTTTTATAGATAAATTACCGTATCTTTTGAGTCCTCTCGTGTTTTGTAATAATAATAATAATAAATTTATTTATTTATTCCGGGATGTGGTTAGTGCAATCCCACCATCCCATGGAGAGTGTAAATACATAATATATATATATATATATATATACAAGTAATAACATAAATATGAATAGAAAACTAAAACGGCGTACACGGTGACCTTCTCGGGTGGCTCTCATCCTATGTATCAAACCGCAGCCAAGCTGTAGTTGTGGGTGGCTTTAAAGCGGACTGGGTAATGGTTCCATCTGGTATGCCCCGAGGTTCATTATTGGGACCCTTACTGTTTATTATTTACATCAATGATATAGGCAAATGCTTCAAATACTCCAAATATTTACTCTATGCAGACGACATGAAGATTTTTTTACCCGTCAAATGTACTACTGACTGTCAAAAATACAGGAGGACCTTAACCGTACAACCTGAAAATAAATATAAAAAAGTACTTCATGGTTAGTTTCACATGAAATAAAAATATCGTTTCCCATGAATACGCTCTTAATGACTTAATAATAACTCGTAAGACAGAAACCAAAGATTTGGGAGTGATATTGGACCAAAAGCTTCTTTTCGTTCTTCATATCGACACAATGACTTCAAAAGCCTCAAAAATTTTAGGATTCATTCTCAAATCATGTAAAAAATTCACTCACCTTAAAACAGTGAAAATCCTTTACTTTGCTTACGTCCGCAGCTCACTAGAATATGCGTCACAAGTATGGAACCTACAATATATGCACAACTTGAAACGTGTTCAAAATCGCTTTCTACGATACCTAGATTTTCGTAGTTACCCGTCCCCATATAAATCACCTAGAATCGGCCGCATTTTTTTTATATGTTATCGTTGGAAGATTGAAGAATCTCGGCTGATGTACTCTATCTGCAGAAATAGCTAGATCCACCGCAGATTGCTCGGACCTCCTACAACGGATCCAACTACGAATTCCCAATAGACTAACCAGATCGGACCAAATTCTTAGCCTTTCTCGATGCAACACTAATTCTAAGTAAAACTCCTTCATTTTTCGGGCATCACACATTTTTAACACGCACTACTCACATTTTGACATCTTTAACTCTACACCACACTCCATTATAAAGGCTCCATAGATCAAACTGGTGATCTATCGAGCCTTTATAACTTCAGATACCTACTCACCTCATACTACCACCAGTCTATTAACTTTCTTATTTACGAGTATATGGTATATAAATACACTATTATTTCTTGTTCTTTTATTTAATATAAAATCACACACATACATTTCAACTAGATCAACCCCCCCTACCCCCTTCCTTTCCAGACCACATAACAAATTACGTGTAACTTTTAAATTTACATTTCTTCTTTATTTCGTATAATTGTATTTTTAATTTTATTTTGATTTCTTCGAAAATCACTAGATTCACTCATAAATAATACCGAAGTGCAAATTTGTATCACTTATTTATTATTTTTCATTTTTTTATGAAAACTGTTGGTCTCCAAAATAAACGAAAATAAATAATAAAGAAGAAATTTGTAGAATAAGAGAAGTAATAAATGAACAATATGTATATGGTAATTAAAGAAACGTCATCGATTTTGCGCTTCTATTTCGGCATTGATCTATCGGATTGAAGATGGTTGGGGCCAACGTCTTACTTCAATTTCCTTCGACACTCAAACCTGAGGTCTGACGGGATTCTATCCCTCGTCCTTCATTATTACACCCGAAGCCTTTCCATGGTTCTCTCTTTGAAGCTGGTTCAGAGCTCGCTTCTGGGCCAGCTTCTTTTCTTAGCTGGTACAGAAAGCTAAGAAAAGCGTCATTTTCTCCTATTAGCTGCAGAGCCTCCATGGTCGAGGGGTAAGGGTCTCGACTACGAATCCGAAGGTCGCGGGTTCAAATCCCGGCATGCGCAAGTAAATTTTATTTAATTAATTTGTGTTGTTTCACAATTAATTCGTTTAAAAATAATAATATAGTATATTTGCGCACGATCCAGAGTGGAAGATACTCTCAGTATCGCCCTGGTGAAAGACCACCATTCATAATTGAAACGTTGCTTGAAATGGCTTTTAGACGTGTTTGGTGACCAGATCTGAATAGCCAGGTATTCCTCACCTTTCTCTTCCCCTTCTCCTTCCCCTCCCCAATACCTTCAGCCTCACAACATTCCCATTGGTGTTTTGATGGTACGGTTTTTAGTTCACTTTTATATAACGATTTATAAAATCTGCCTATAATTATTTACAATAAAAGTTATATATTCAGAATCGGCATTTGCTGATCTATACATACATATTTTTTGAGCCATTATATTTTTCACTGGAGTTCCTTATTGGGAATGCCATAGTCTCAATGGCTCCAGACGGTTGGGAGCAGTTGGGACTCTTGTGCGGTATTCATATAAAAAAAGAGCCGAAATCTTCTACTTATTATTTTTGCTTTTATGCTCGCCTGTGCCTGTCAATGTCATCATCATCCTTCAGCTTTTTAGTAATTATGTCCCATAAGTATTGCTATTTCTAGAATTTTAATAATAATCACATAGTTGCTGAAATATGGTATTGAACTTGAATAATTTTATGACGCCTAGAATATTAAAAGACAAATCCCACCAGCATGAATATTGGACGTGTTATATAATAGCACGACAAACATAAAAAAATATATTTGATTACCTAATCTAGCGTCATGTGTTTATATAGAGATGTTATTTAACCGATGTCTCTTAAAGATGTCAGGAATGCACTTTGAGTAAGGTAAGGTAAGACATATTTCTAACAAAAATTGAGGGGGAGGGGTCTTATGTATTTTGAGTTTTTTTTTGTTTTCTGATATTGGAGGTATGAACCGATTCTAACTCAACGATAACTGATTTAATATCGCGAACGGCCTACTTCCTGAAAATGCATAGTGCAATTTTTGGGAATAGTGACAATTATTCGATCCTTGGTTTTTTTTTTGATAACAACTAACCAGGACAGAGGACCGAAAACCAGTTCGAAACCTTAACCTTGGAAGACCTTAGTTCAGATAATGAAATGCTTTGTAGATATGAATAGACCTTAATTCACATAAACAAAAAATTATGATATCTACACATATTTATTTTAGCTTGTCCTTCAATGGTTTTCCACGTGTTTTTGTAAGCTTTTTATGGTTATTTTATAGCAGTGTTGTGTATTCGTAAAGGTGCTATATCATACATACCGTCCTACTGCGTAGAAGAGGTGGATTATTTATCTTACAAACCTAGGTATTTATTTTAGATTACTCAGAACTCTAAGGTCTTATCGGAAACTTATATAACTTCCCATTTGGTTTGATAAGAAGGTAGTTACCTAAGGTTATCGTCGGAAAATTCCTGTGGAATTTTTCAATAAGTTCATCAATAAGGAACTTCAGTGAAAAATATAATGGCTATAAAAATATCTATTCACATAGATCAGCTAACGCCGATTCTGAATATATAACTTCTGTTATGTGTACGTAGAATTTATAAATCGTTATTTAAAAGTGAATAAAAATCATCTCATCAAAACACCTTGTTATGTTGTTACAATTGCATTTGGAAATTCTGACGTCACGTGCACATTCTGTTTTTGGATTAGTATGGACATTTTTATTTTTCACTTTTGTTTTGTATTTTAAATATATATTTTTTTTTAGTTTTGGCGAAATTATACTTAATTTGGGTGACTACGCTCTGTAAGTTTTGTTCAATATAAAAAAAAAACTATTATTAGTGAAATAAATCAGAGTACTCATGAGCAAACCAATTATCGATACTGATATTATGATAATATTAATGCTCAATACTATTATTATTCTCCGAGTTAAAGTTTCTAAAAAGGTACATAATTTTATTACTTATGTTTAGTTATGGTTTACTATGAATAGAATATTAAATTATATACGGTAAAGCTAATCCTTGTTTTGACATTTGACATTCTAACCTCAAAACTGATCAAAACCGACCGGCCATAGATTTGGAACGTTTTGGTGAGCTTTGAAAATTTGAAACTTATTTTAACAATGAAAACTAACTTTAGAAAAAAAAACGAAATATACTGGTATTTAAGTTTGAACGTCATTATTGAAAAGTATATACTCGTATATTGGAGTGGAGTTTCTTATTGAATTTGCAAGTCACCTCCGAAGGGCGGTTCGTCTGATTGACACTCCGTTGTTAACAGATCGATTGCCATCTCCAATTCACAGACGCCATGTAGGTATGCTGAGTGAGTTATTAATTGTTTTTGTGTTTAATTCGTAGAACTCCATTTATTTATTATTTTTTTATTTAATGTAAATCTAATTAAATAATGTTAATATTAAGTTCTGCCAGTGTTCTGGCAGTTTGAAAATGGCCTTGAACGCGGAAACAGCTGTCAAAATAATAAAAACTAAAAATACTTGAAGAACTTAATAATAACATTATTTAATTTGATTTACAATATTTTTTTTAAATGCCGAGTCAGTTCTACAGATATTTCAATGGAGCCTGCTGAAAGGAGCTAGCAGCGTTGATCCCCTCCACGACCGGTGCACGTGTGTGAAACTCGATGGACACGAGTAAAATACCCGTTCACAGGTGATATTGGCTTCATGAGAACGGGTAGTTTCGCCGACTCGTTTTTGTGTAAAACGGCTCGTATATGGAACGAGCTACCGCCATCTGTCTTTCCTCTTATATTTAATTCGGACCTCATTAACAAATCCCTTCCTACAGCCCCCTCCTTAACCCGCCTTACAACGTTGCCCAACAGGGTAGCGATATAGTTCTAATGTATGTGCTCCGTACATAAAAGGACGCTTTTGTGAGGTGTAAAATTTAAAAAAAAATTTAAGTGGAGGTGGTTAAAAAACCTTTCTCGAAAATACAAAAATAATTATGACCTAGAAAGCATATTAGGAAGGCAAATTGTGATTCGTATTGAACCCTTTTTTATCGTGAAGTGATTGATATATTTTTAAAAATATTTTTTCTTCTTAGCACAGTGATATTATTTTATGTGAATACTGCACAAGAGTCCCAATTGCGTGGAGCCAGTAGTACTTCAGCATCCGGGGTATTTTGTGAGGGGAAGGAGGTGGAGAAAGAGATTATTGGGAAGCGCCCTTGAGGTGATTTTTCACACAAAACGGCGCTATACAAATCATCCAACTATTATTATTATTATTATTATCTGGCTATTTAGATCTGGTCACTAAACACGACAGAAATCATTTACTATTCTGAATGGTTGTCTTACACCAGGGCGATACTGAGAATATTCACTATTCTGGTTTGTCTAGGATTGTAATTTTTCATTGTAAATATGTCGTTGTCTTGTGTAGAAATATGAAGTTGATCTAAAAAATAGAGAATTTATAAAAAAGCTATATTTTCTTAGTTTTGCGCGAGAACACAAAACTTTCAAAAATCTTCGAAGGCATGTTTTTTTCTCTTCTTGAAAAAAAATCTTTCAATTCGATCAAAATGGCGTCTTAGTACCTACGTCAAAATGTTGTAACGTTTATGTGTTTGTACCTATAAAAGCACAAATCGATCACCAATCATAGCGATAAAACGAAAAATAATTTCTTACAACGATTCTTACCTCGTTTCCGAGAACATAAACTAACTCAAGTCAATTTTTTGTTCTAGCTTAAATATCTGTTCTTTTTTATAAAGTTAATTTTAAAACTTAAAATAATTTTCAAAGATTCAATTTTTCAAAGCCCGCCAAAACTCTTCAAATCTATGGCTGGTCGGTTTTGATGTTAGATTGTTAAATGTCAAACAAATGTTCTTTTCATAGTAAACCATAACTAAACACAAGTAATAAAATTATGTACCTTTTTTAGAAACTTTTACTCAAATTACTCAAAGAATAATAATAGTATTTAACATTAACATTATATAATATCCGTATCGACAATTGCTTTGCCCATGAATATTCCTATTTATTGATTAATAACAGTTTTTTTTTAATATCGAACAACAATCATAGAGCTTAAAGTCACCGAAATTAATTATAAATATCGCCAAAACCAAAAAAAAAAAATTTAATAAACAATACAAAATCGAGCAATAAAATTTTCATACAAATCCAAAACTAGAAGACCCGTGACGTCAGATGTTTCGAATGCAATGGTACCAACATAATTGATTCTTTATTCACTTTTAAATAACGATTTGTAAATTCTACGTATAATTAATTACATATAATAAAACTTGTATATCGTCGCTGCATATATAATATAGCAAAGACTAGATGTGCTAAAAAGAATAGACTTGTTAAGCTGAAAAGCTTGCCTAATAATTGTAAAAAATATTTTTAGCAAATCTAGTCTGCAATTATTTTCTAAAGCAGTTTTTCTCGATCATCTCAGAATGTACGAAACGGCACATAAGCTATATTATAAATGCAGCGACGATATTCTGAATCTTGGTGTTTGCTGATCTATATGAATATATATTTTTAAGCTGTAATAATTATCACTGGAGTTGGAGCGTGTTTTCGAATGTGGGTATCTACTCACCCACTTCTATAGTTCCCATTTATCAGATTCCAGTGAAATACTTGGCAAAATAATGATCTAATAATCCTTATCGTATTAGAATTGGCTTTCTTTCCACTCACAGCATTTTTATAGACAATTAAAACTACTAATGAGCAGGAATGCTGATACTAATAGTATACACAAAACATTTATATCATACTAATCCATTTCGACTAATGAGCGAACATGGATTAGTATTAGATGATTTTTTTAATCTCCTGATAGAGTTTTCACAACACATTTTTTAAAAAGAGAGCATGTTATCTTTTCAATTGTGTATTTATGGGTCACCTAGTGCGATTTTTTCAGAGCTTGGCAAAAAAATGTAGATATTTAACAAAGTGGAACTACATTTTCTTGTTATTATTGCAACACGAAGCTAGTAATTACGTCTTTGAAATTTTGTTCTTCACATTTCATTTTTTCACAAGCTGACAGTTCATTTTAAAGAAACAATGCAAAACATCGTAATTCGTTTTTTCACGTTTTTTTTAATTTATTTATATTTTTGATCTGTGAAATTGATTTTATTTTATTTATCTAACATCTAATGCATGGTTCTTTCGGTGCATACATTTCAGAAATACACAAAATCGCATCAAAGTTTCTTATTTCAGTAAAAAAATATGTACTTGTACTTTTGAAACTTACAATTATCTTCATATGAGCCATCGTAGTGTTGTCATTTATGTCTACTATTAAATTTCGTACTATAATAGGTATTATTATGTCACTTTTGGCTAAGTAGGTACCTATCTACTAAAAATCGGTAATCGTATAAAACAGAAGGTGAAAAAATAATTGGTTGGGTTAGTTTAGCTTAGGTTAATTAGGTTATGTTAGATTTGGTATGTTTTTCTGTCTCCACTTTTCTGTTTTGTCATGGAACCCTAAAAATCAACGTATTGAACCCTATCATCAATGCCGAGGAATGGCAACACTGCACTTTAGTGGTAAGAAGTAGTAGCAATCTAGTTGACTGGAATAGAATGGATTCTATTTTTACAGGCGCGTAGCCACCACCACCGCCTGCGCGCGCAACCTTGTAGTGAAGGTATGGGCAGCTGCTGTCCACTAGCAACGTTTGGACACTCGCTAATCACATTCGAATTCACGAGTACCTATGGTGCAATCAGCGAGTCAGTAAAGTCGTGTGAGTGGCGCGCGCATCCGTGTAGTAGGTGGAGGCATCAACTTACTAAAATCCACGTTTGGACAGTACTCGCAGGACAGTTCTTTAATCACTAGCTACTCTACTAAATACTGGCTCCGTGTGGACACGCCATTAGCTTCACGCATGATATTGTTTCCTTCACAAGATTAGGATCTTGGAGGAAATACATATATTAAGTCTAGGATATCCGATATTAGATAATATTATAGCAATCTTGACTACACTGATTTTGGTTGTTGAAATTCATCAGAAACGGATAATATTATATTATCTCTATTATGCCTGCATAAAATAAAGTACCTATATACACGATAATCTTCTCTAATCTTATGGTGTTGCCATTCCAGGTTATATAACGCGAACAAATTTTAATCACCCGTTATTCATGCAATTTATTCTCACTGATTTCAAGTACGATAATATAGTAAACTCGCAAACCCGTGAAAAATCACGGGATATTATAATTATACGATTTGTGAAGCTTATTGAACCCACTTTTCAGATATAATATTGATTAAAAATGAAAACCTTATATTTATTTACATAAATCTAATTTTTTTACAGGAGGAACTCTTATTTAATATAATTATAATTTTAATTATTTATTTTTTCTTTTCATTTCTTTAATTTGTTTTTAAAAATACTTTTATTTGATAATTAAAATATATATTTTTTTTATAATAATTCAAATCTTTTATTTGGTGTGTTTTTAAAATTTTCAAACGATTTTTTTTTATATTGCTACGACCGGGAATCGATCCCCAATCAACTGCTTGAAAGTCAACTATGCTGACCATTACGCAATCAACTATTTATTGTAAGAACGGGGGCATAAGTTCATTGTACGGAAAATAAGAACTACGTATTTTTGAATTCTAGAATGTTATCACATCCGAAATTACGTTGTTTTTTTTATTTTTTTTTTTTTTATTTCATTATATAACAGATGTAAAATAATTTTTACAAAACAAAAAAAGAGTAGTCATGCTAAGCTGCCATGGGGCAGCTTGTCTGCAGGTTTTTTTTAATGAACATAATTATTATCTAAAAACTCATAGAACTGCACTGATGAGAATTGAGTATTTTTTTAAATTTTAGAATACTCAATTAGAATAATTATTTTACCGGTAATATTATGCCTCATCACTACAAACTTATCTACATAATGATTTGTCATCATGGTTATGGAATCATTATATTAATAACTTCGACCATGGACAACTTTGGTCCGGGAGTTACGTAAGTAAGTAGGTACTAGATTCGCGAAGAAGCGCAAATTATTTTATACTTGTATTATTTTCCTACAAATTGATTGTTGGCTACTCGTTATTCTTATTTTGAATTTTCAATTTACTATTTAGTTACTATCCGAGTCTCAATACAATTATTTTCTTATTGAAAAAAAAACGTTCGAGAGTATTATGATTGGGAAAAAATTTCCGCTCTATAGTCCAGTTTTATTTTGTAGAATTTTTTTTTATATTTAGTTCGCGGTAGATATTTTCAGTTATGGTATATTTATTTATTTTTACGCGTGGAACAGTTTCAGTGGAAAAAAATGACCAAAAATGCGATGCTGGCAGTCCACAATGAGGTACTGATATCAAACCTCCGGTATGGCAGTGAGGTATGGAACTGCCAGAGGGAGGATGAATGTCGACTGAATGCTATAGAAATGAAATCCCTGTGGCCTACGTGTGGTAAAAACATATTTGACCTTGTTACAATAAAAAGATCGATAACGGATGGAGAAAGCGTAGAAAGAGACGCTTAGATGGTTTTGACATGTGGATGTACGAAGAAAAGAGTGCCACGAGAATATAGTAAATGGTAGAAGAAGTCGAGGGGACGCCCGAGGAAGGCAAGGCACGACTAAGAGAATCACTTGGGTCGGGTCATGTCAAGAGTCAGAATAACAGAAGAGTTATGCATGAGATGATCAAAGTGAATGAAACAAGAAGTGTGTGCCAAGACAGAGTTGTGTGGCGGTCAGTCCTCTCTACCTACGGGAAAGCGGCTTGATGGTTAGTTAGTTGAAAAAATGTGTTTTTTTATGTCTTTCGCTAGCAGTGCCTACCTAAATCGTCTTTAAATACATCTACATTGTATGAATCTCAGGTTGATACGATAATTGCTGCCAAATAGAGGTTAATGCCTATTGACCTCGCGACGGGCGGAATGGTACGTGCTCAGTCTACTCAGTTAGGTTGGGTCTAATCTTTTGGATACGTCAGGGGTCTCATAACCAAAACTTGCACATTTGAACAGTGATAAGTTGATAACCTAACAAAATATTCCAAATAGCCTGGTATTTAATTGTTAATATTTATTATTTCGAAACTACAAAATGTCATTACTATGGCAACACAGCTACTCACTTCCGTCTTTGAAATGTGTTCTTCACAATAAAATATTTTCAAATATTCATTCGCATTTGAGTTTGTTTTCAATAAACAACCCAAAACGTCGTAATAATTTTTTATTTAACTTTTTTTAATTTATAAGTTTGACCTGTAAATTTAATTTACTTTTTTATTTCTATAACATCTAATACATGGTTATTTCTACACATAAATTTGAGAAAAAATCGCCATTCTGTGTAATTTATCTTCCTTTAAAAAAAGTTTTAACATAAAATTGTGTTATTTTTCTTAATTAACTTAATTGGCGTGTTCGTGTGCCCAAAGTAAGCTCATTTTTCCCTTACTTCTAGTGGAATTTCTATATATTTAATTTTATAATATATAATTTAATTTAACAAAGAATAATTGAGCTAATGTACAGTCTGACATTTAATGTAGACAAAAAATGAGAGCGCAGAAATTGTTTAAAATGTTTTAAATGGTATCACCAAGACGGCACATTGAAAGTGATTGTAATTTTTAAAAAAGTGATGCATATTTTTTACTTTAACCAAATGGTGTTAATAAAATTAGTGGTACTTCCGAAAAGAGATGATTCTACATCATATTCTGAGACAATTTTATATTAAAACTTTTAGATGATTCTACATCATATTCTGAGACAATTTTATATTAAAACTTTTAGATGATTCTACATCATATTCTGAGACAATTTTATATTAAAACTTTTAGATGATTCTACATCATATTCTGAGACAATTTTATATTAAAACTTACATGCAAGGAAGATAATATTACATGGAAAGGCGATTTTTTGTATTCCTGAATGTACACCTATGTAACAAAATGTTTCATACGAAACTTAATTTTGTATTTGAGGCCAAAATACTCACCTAAACCTAATGATCTTTTTTTTCATCAAAGGGTATAGTAAATATCTAGTACGAATTGAAAAGTCACCACACTTCCGCGGCTTCTGATGCGTTGATTGACTGACCTCCGCGCAGAAGTGTATGTATAAAGGTATTTCTCAGAGATCGAAGCGAAGTGTGGAGTGTTGTGTGATACATTGTGAGGTTTAAAAGTATTGCTACAGTTTTGACCCTACATATCATAAAATAGACATCGATATGGGCATTTACCAATTTTAAAAGAATTAGGTATATCATGTTATCTCGGAAGATTATAAAAATTACTTACGTATGAACAGTGAATATTTAGATAGTTTGCTTGCAATGTTTCAATAAAAAAATGACGCATCGAACTGAGGGGAGATCTGGGCGATTGGACTGCGAGTTGCTTGCCCTTACACATACGTTTCGGAGCACGTATTAGAATGAAGTGTGAAGTGTTTGTGTAATGTTCGTTATTAAATATCAATAGCTTGGTCCACACACTGCACGGCCAGCGCAGGTAAGTACCATTCCCAACTAGAAAATGAGTTAATAAATACTTTAGCATTAGTATCAGCATTATTTATAGTCTCAATTGGATTTCATACACTTTATTTTAACTGTTAAATTATTTTTTTGGTAGTTGAAAATGACTAAGTCGCGTGGTGTCTGAACGAAGCTAACGGCATATTCATGATCAAAATACCGAAATTGTTACAGGTAACTGAGAAAAAGAAAATTATTTTATTTTCCAACAGATTTTATTCAAAATACTTACAAGAGTTTTAAAAAAAAAAACATAACATAATAATAATACCAAAACAAATACATCAGACAAACATATTATAATATTAAATCAAATTAATGTACATAAGTGGACACTTTTCATTGCATCAAAACCTTGTAAATAAATATGAGCGTGTAGAATAATATATGTATGCAAAAAAAAACACGTAAAATACTTTTGACTTTATGTACACTATTTTAACGGTTTAAAACAATAAAAAATTGTTATAAAACACTTAATTAACACATATATACATATAATGATTATATCCTATAATATTATGACAAACCTATGTAATAACATGATGCAGGTAACAAGTTACATATATGAACAAATTTCAAGGAATGTCAAAACGCTTAAATGTTTAATATTTATTTGTCCTTTTGATTTCAAAAAAGCAAGTCGAAAAAAATAACTTGTTGACTTGAAATAACCGCTACAAATTTGTTTGCTATAATTAATAATTTGGAAGAAAACGTGGAATACATATTGAGAAACTCAGTCTTCACAGCCCAGTTTGGCAAAAAAGTGACAAATATTTTTAAAAAAATACACTGAAAATATAAGTTCTAAGTTTCCATTACATAAAAACAAGTTAAAAATATTTTTTAAAAACATAGCTAAGCATACAATGTTCTGTAAACAACACAATTAACCCTTCCTCAAACAATGTCGACCTTAATTATTGCAAAAACTTAAGTACCGTCTCTATTTTGCCGTGGCTTTTTGTAAATAGATATGTACTTCATACCTTGGCAACATTTATTACTTCCACTGTGTTGTAAACTCCAGAATCCAAACAATCGGAAAACAAACAAGCTCAAGTCGTAAGAAAATTATCACTCACCGATACGACTCCGTGATAACATTTCAAAGTAAGATTTTAATTTTATTATGTTATTATTTGTAGATGTAAGTTTACGTTTAAAAGTGTAGAATAATGTACATGTAGTAACAAAATATATTAACTCCAGTAATTCCAAAACACGTATCAAAAATCTAAAATGTTCTGGGTCCCTATAAATTAATTCGGATGAAAAGGGGTTAAAAAGCGAAGGTGATCACTTATTGCGAATTAAGATCAAATTCTACGCAGCGCACAGCTATAATTTCGTATACATACCTAATTAAAAATTCTTTTGTCGCCTGTGAAAGCTTTTTTAATAAAAGATACGCTTCAAGTGAATAGGAAAGACACCGAAGACAGTTAAAGCTATAAATTTCAACAAAATTTCAATTCAGAATCGTGGTCTTTCATCGGACCACTGACGTCAGAATGAATAGACTTGCCTTAACGTACCATTTCGACAGCTGGAGACAAAGGTCATGTGACACCCATTTTGGCACCAGCCTAGTTCACTGCCGTACACGTGTGTTACACGTGATTTTGACTGCAGTAAGCAAATTATAAAACATTTATAAAAAAGTCAAAGTAAATAAACAAGCCAAACCATTTTATTTATTTGCTGTTTTAGCGTGTTGTCGGCACGCCTAGCACACCCCTCACCCCCCTCGTTTTGGTTTCTTCCCCTTACATGTTAGGGTATCTCCATGTATTATTTACTCTGCGCATCGGACAATATGCATAGCGTGCCAAAGAAACAAACGAAATAAAGTAAATGTCCAAACCAGGCTAGATTATGGAATATGGAACCATTCCCCCGCTCTCCCCTTTCCCATCTCCAAGATTTTTTAATATTGTGTTATCTATATCTCTCAGAGCACTTCCACAAATTTTCAAATACGGTAAGTCAAATGTAGAAAATTAACACAGAAACTTTTTTCGTCTTAAATTCTCGCGGCATTCTTCCTGTATACAGTTGTTTTAATCATCATTTCAATACCCCCATTTTAATTCTTAGTTGGATCGGGAACCCATTATTTTTACAAGGCGCCACCAGGCATTCCTATCTCGCAGTGACATGCAGTCCATAAAGGCTGAAAAGCTGTGCCTACCCCAAGAAAAACGACCGAAATAAAGAAATGAAACAATAATAAAAAAATAAGATAAATTCCTGGTTAATGTTTTTTTCCACCAATTTGGTAAAGAACTTGCATATCCATTTATTCAGTTGTCCACAACAATCAGCAGAAGATAATAATAAAATAACCATTTTCAAATATTCAATGAAAAACTACACACAGCCTACCTTCTGAAATAGAGCAATGCACGCCACTACTATGTTGCGCTACTTCAATGGACTCGGTCCATTTCAGGCCCAATTTCATTTCTTATGCCCAGTTTTAAAGCTGTTTTAAAATTTTGGAATGGGAAAAAATAATATTCCTGATAGACAAGGGCTTTATACTTAATAGAATAGCTACCTAATATCTGCATAATATAATATTGCTTTTATCTTAATTATTGAGTTACGAGCCGGTGAGCAAAGCTTCAGACTCTGATCTCTTGAGGGGGTATTTGGCTACTATGAATATTCCCACCAGGACTAGGAGGATGCCCAGACCGATGAGGCAGTAGAAGACGATGCTTATGATTCCTTCAATGGAGCCGGCCAGTTTAGCTTTGCTGGCCAGATCTTCTGTGATGGTTACCTCCTGCTTGAACCACAGCACCGGGACGAAAATGTCATCGGGCAACTTGTCAAACATGCTGAAAGAAAAAAATCAATAAAATACAGGTTATTCAAAATGATGGACTCAATTTCGTACCGCTATATTTCCTGAATTATACGTTATATTATGTGAATGATCTACAAAGCAATTGAAAGAGGATATCTGAAAGTTTCGAATTCCACCTCTAGATCTTCTATCATAGTTGCGTAAACGACCCCTAGAGTGTGCCGCCGAGCAGCCATTTCGCGTCAGTTGTGAGTAAAATGACTACTATGCAGCACAAGATTTTCTGTGTTCGTGAGTTCAGTAAAACTGGGTCGGCAACTATAGTGCAACGTCCCTTTCAACTCAATTTTAACATCAAACCTCCAACTAGAAAGAGCATTTACCATTGGTATCACCAATTTGAGCAAACTGGATGTCTCTTATAAAGGAAAAAGCCCGAGCCAATCGCGTGCATAGAAGAGAATATGTGAAATTGAATAATCCTGTATTTAAGTACTTATTATCGGTAATTTAAGTTGAGGTTCAATGATTAAAATTAGAGCTAGCATGTAAAATATTTTTTTACTTACTCGATAAGTGGTACCCTCTGCACCAAGATGTTAATTTGTAATTGAGCTCTTACGAACAGTGGAATGCCTGTGGCAAGGTTCAATCCCATTTGAAACTCATCATCCTCTCTGGAAAATTGAACAAAAAATAATTATTTAGATAAGTATTAGAAACTGAAACTAAATAACAAAAAATCTACAGAAATTAGTGGACTGCAGTATGCATATAGAGAGGTTAAAAAACAAGTACAGTTTGAATTATAGTAAAAAAAACATGAGGGGGATATAATCGTTTAAAAGGTTTTAAATTGCAACACCAAGATGACTCATAGCAAGATGAATTTAGTTTTAAAAAGCACATTGGTCCAAGTGCATATTTTTTACTTAACCAAACGGTGCCAAAAGGAGAGATGCTATATCATATTTTAAGACAATTTTATATTTAAACTTTTTTATTATTTAACATTTTGCAAGGAAGATAATTAAATTGAAAAGGCGTATTTTTTGTATTTATTTACGTATCGATGTTAGATAAATAAAAATAAAAAATTGAATTCACAGATCAAAATAAAAGAAAAAAAATTAATTATGTTGTTTTGCCTTGTTTCTTTAAAACGAATGTAACTCGAATCAAACTCGAATCAAACTCGAATGTAACAAATTTGAATGTGAGGAACAAATTTCAAAGGCCTAGGCTATAATATTATTATAGCCGTGGGCTGATGGAGCTCGTGAGCTATATGGGCTCATTATGGACTCATTGTGGGCTCGTGGGCCATATGGACTTATTATAGCCGTAATAAGTCCATATGGCTCGCAATTGCCATGATCGTTATAACCAATATTTTATTCATTATAAGAGAGGTAAGCACCTATAAATTGTAATTAACTATCTCCGTGGCTCAATATTTATAATTAATAAAAACAATCAATCAATAGGTGCAAAAGTAGCACATAAAATCTTTCTAGGCCCATTTAAAATTTATAATAAATCTTAGCAGAGTTTAACTTCTAGAGCGTGTAGCAAGACAGAGTTGTGTGACAATTTTTTTCTTATGAACAAAGAATTTAACTTGTATTCAACCAAAATAATAATAATAATACTAACGGATTCGGTGGTGGGGAGTCAATTTTCTCCGTGTATTTGGGATCTGCAAGGTAGAAATGCGGGTAAGACACAAAGGCGGGGGCCCCAAACTTGCACTGGGACACGTTACGGGTGCCCGGGGGCTGGCATATCACCCCGGGGGGGCAGAAACAGGCCTCGTCGGCGTAGGTGTGCCCATTGTCGAAGGGCTGGTCATCCCCTGTGAATACTGCTCCCTCTACGCCGTGTACGGTGGTGCTGCCATTCCTTTTAAGAGTGATGTATCTACATAAAACAAAAAAAAACATTGTACATATATTTACTTTAACCGCTGGAATGCCAAGTTATCCGTAGAGGATATCTAACATCTTGTACCTGTCGAATGGTTAGCGGATAAGCTAGCGGCTCAACCGCACTTGACTCGATTTTATGGTAGTATGTATATTGATCCTTAAAAAATGCTCCTAGCATACTAAAACTGTTTTTCTGTATCTGTTTGTGCATGATTGGATAGAGAATAGGAATTAAGATTTGTACAGCGCCCTCGAGGTGATTTTTCACAAAAACGGCGCTATACAAGTAATGCAATTATTATTTTTATTAAAATATATTTCATTTGTTTGGTAAGGAAATAATCTACCTTAATATTATTCTTGTCATTTCGTCACATGGAAACATATTTATTTTATCCGTGAGAAAGTGCTTCGCCATTGTACATAATTGGTGAAATCAAAATATAATCCCAGTTTTCAATGTCATATTACTATGTATATTTA
This sequence comes from Halesus radiatus, assembly GCA_022606495.2. Taxonomy (NCBI): domain Eukaryota; kingdom Metazoa; phylum Arthropoda; class Insecta; order Trichoptera; family Limnephilidae; genus Halesus; species Halesus radiatus. The sequence goes on from JAHDVE020007712.1 coordinate 108,518, forward strand.
TTTAGAGGAAAATGTCATATTATTTTATTTTTATTGTGAAGGACACTTATTAAGTTTTATGAAAATATAATAAAATCATAAAAAATCTTTGGATTTCTTTATTTAATTTTTTTAATATAAAATGAGGGAGAATAAAATCATTTCTCTGAATATAAGTAGAAATTCAAGGAAAACTTCTTATGCTATGTATGTACAATTTTGATAAATACATACACACATAAAATACATCAGATAAGACAGTACAATTTACAAAAACATCATTTTGCAAAACAGTGAGTAATTACGAAATTACTGTCAGCTAGCACACGACGTGCAATATTCCACGTTACTACTGGCACACGAGGGAATTTGTATTTGGCGGGAACTTGGCATTCCAGCGGTTAATGTTAATTTTATTAACACCTAGAAAACAGGTAAACCTAGCACTAACCATCATACATTTATTACAATTATAGATAATAGAAACAATGGAAGATATGGCATGTATTACCCAACTATGACCAAACTGCAAGGACTATCAAACGGTTTCACACTAACAAAGGTTCATAGCCCATCTCCTTTTTTATATACCTATGGCAGTTTCATTTTACTTTCCAATTGATTCAAGGTTTAATCTAATTTTATAGTCCAAAATGTTAAATATAAAGTAGAAATCTGTATAAATAGTAGGTTGTTTGCCAGTGAGTGTGGTGGAAAAGTACCTGGCCATTTAAATATGATCAGTTAACATTGATAAATCAATTACTGGTTGAGAAATGAATCAGGAATTTGCTATTAGTGTCTTGCACTGACTTGACCAACTTGCGCCCAGTGGGCCTAATACGGACAGACTCGATATCGACCAAACGAGACATAGTGACTACGACGTCACAACTGAATTCAGAATACATTTTAATTCTTTGAATTAGGGAATATAGCTTGCGGTAACAAATACGAATGAACTCGAAATTACTAACTGGGTAAAATGTGGTGGTTTCCGCGCTGGGAAATATGCAGGCTGCGGACGAACCATGACCTACAAGTTTTTATGGATTACGGCACGGGATACTACACGTTAGAGTCCTGCACAATATGACAATACCTCTGACAACCCATAGTATCCGTACCATAATTATTGTGCCGCATGTTAGAAATACGAATGCAAGGACTAAGGAATTAAGAATTAATTCCGTGTCAAATTGAGAATTAGAACGAGTATGTCATGAGATTGAATTTATTCATTTGATTCATTCATTCAATTTCACCCGTGTCTCCTTTACAACACTAACCTTATCAAGGCAATCTATCACATTTTGTCTCAATATGTGTTTTGGTGAAACTTCATAGATCACATAGTGCGACATCCGCGTAGATAAGGTTAAGGCAACCAAATAACTGAAAAAAAATTGGTAACTTACGAACAAACATCTGATGCAAACACCGAAATGTTTTGGGGGTCAGTTCTGGGGGGGAATAGTTCCCCAGTTGTTCCCTTCACAACTCCGCACTCCCCGTCATAGAACCCAACATCTTTTTTAAAGTTCCACAGATCCATGTCTCCTAGATGGTTCAAGTCATTGACGCCTGTTTGGATGGTCCACCATCCGTCGTACGTATCAGACATGTTGCGCTGTAAAATGACAATGAAAAATAATGAAAACATCACAAAATTCATAAAATGATTTTTTTACTGTGAATTCTGCACAAGAACCTCAACTGGTCCCAGATACAATAAAGGTATGATAATAAAGTCGGTGGCAGATTGCAAACCACAGTGGCAGACTGCAGCAACAAACCCCAGGCGACACAACAGGTTTCTATAGCAGTCTATAGAAACACATTCCAAGCGCGGAGACCGCAGACCGTATCAGTATTGCCGCCAACCGCAAAGTGACAACACGTATTTTAAACTTGAAATATAGTTATATAACAGTTTCGTGTATTAAACTATTATTTTATGTTTGGAAAAGTGTATCAGTAGCGTCGAACACGTCTGACATCTTGTCTCATGCAACGATTTCAAGCGACTGCAAGCCTTGTGTCGCTGTCGGCGAAATTAACCCGATCGCAGAATACAGTGGCAGTGCCGCCTACCTTTGCAGTCTGCAGAAGTTCAGTGTAAGATGAGTTTTTGATCGTTTTGCACCAAATTTGGGATGTAATTGACAATGAAGGTCCCAAATTTGGTGCTAAACAATAAAAAATTCGATTTGCACCAAGTTTCTCTCTTTAACACGTTCATTGCTGACACCGCGCATCACGCGTTGATAGTAATTTGACCGGCATGCGCGCAACGCGCCTCGCGCGTTGCGCCGTCTGTTCCATTTCCGGTCTAAAACAGACGCAGCCATGTGGTTTTGAGTCGTTTCTAGCCTCAGCGCTAGGCACTGTCACTGTTGTATTTTCCATTGGTAATAAAACAGTAAACTATGATGTCTATACAATATTATGCTCATGTAAACACTCCTTTAGTTGGCTCGACCTTTCAGTCAAATATTCTCAGCATGGCATTAATATGTACAAATTTTAGTTAGCAATGAACGTGTTAAACCAGTCTTCTGCAAAATTCCGATTTTGAAGTAACATACTTTACGTAGGAGGTGTCAATATATTTTATTCACTTGGCAAGAAAATAACATATCTTAATATTATTCTATCCTGTCATATACTTTACATATATTTTACAGGCAAACATATTTATTTTATCTGTGAAAAAGGGTTTACTCATTGTGGAAGCGTCATCAAAAAAAAATCCTAATTTCAATGTTTATCTAGGGTAAACGTCACATTGTTTTATTTTCATTGTGAAAGACACTTATTTAGCTTTATGAAAATAGAATAAAAATATCTTTGAATTTCATTATCTATCTTTTTTATACAAAATGAGGGAGAAAAGAATCTTTTTTCCGAACACAAGTAGTTATTCTGAGGAAACTACTTACGCTATATACGTACAATTTTGATAAATACATAAACACATTATCTAGTGAGACAGTACAATTTACAAAAACAACAGTGAGTAATTACAAAATTACTATCAGCTAGCACATGCCGCGCAACACTTCATTTTACAGCTGGCACACTATGGGGTTTGTGTTTGGCGAAAATACAAACATTCCCGGTTTTAAAATAATTTAACATTATTTGAATTCCTCCTACTGGACGATTTAGCTAGCAAAGTGAACCAATGCCTGAGTAGGAACTGGACGCTTTAGACTACCAACTGTTAAAACTAGTTTACATATTAATTTAGTACTCACGCCATAGAACCACCCGAATTTATCGAATGGTAGGGTTAAACCAGAAATATTCAGTTCTGATATGACATCTAACAGTCGATCTTCGTATCCCTCAAACAGGAGCTCACTGGCAGTTTTTGTCACAACTAAACTTTCGTCGAAAGTTTTCAGAGCAGAGTTAACAGCAAGACGCACGAGAGCTGATCTGTCTCGAACAAAATAAGCAGCAGTCTGAAAAATAATAAAAACATAAATTCATCCATTAACATAAAACTTATTTTACTCCTTACATTGCCCAACCTTGCGGTAAGCATTAACCATAGATGTACATATATATTTAGATACAGGACTAGACGCTCGAAGTAGTTCACTTTGATCCGGTCACAAACCACTAACGATCGATCAAATTACTTTTTAAAAAAAGATTAGATTATCTGATCGATCAGCTGTCAGCTCAGCACCCGTGATAGGCATGGTGAGCGATGGCCAGAGATCTGTAATGCTGGTCGTGCCTAGACTCACAAGATGCTCAGTACCGACATGCAGACCATAGATATAGATGTATACAATTTTGTATAGACTCGAGACTGGGTGTCTCGATCGTGATCTTTGAGATTGACTAAGAATTAGAGATGGTTGATACCTGAAATAGGCTGTCATTGCGATTCCAGGAGACAGATATCAAACCGCTTCTTTTCCATTTACTTGTAGAACTGAATTTAAAGATCTATGGTCTACGTCAACACAGTACACGGCGCAATCATCGATCGATCGATCGAAGATCGAATCATTTTGACTCGATCATTTCGCCAGTGGGTCGTGATCTACCTGGGTCGTGTAAATGATTGAAGGACTAGCTCAAAGGAGCACCAGTCAACTAGAACTGTAGTCACAACGCATCGGGGACAAACAGTTACTTACAAGCGGCTGTCGATGCATAACGTATTGCCAGCTGAGCGACTCTACCCTAAAATTCTGATTTACTGCTACAATGGAGGCAAAAACATTCCTGCAATATTTGGAAAAGCCGACAGAGTAACTTTTTCAAGGCAAATGTGTGTGGGTTTTTTTTTCATTAAAACAACTGATAATTAAGCATGAATAAGTTTTTTTTGTAGAATTTAAATAGGTAAAACACAATAACTGTCACATTTCCTTACCCTTACTAGATGTTCGGCTAATTTCGGAAAGGATTGGCATGATTTGTGAGCATCATTCGACTGTTGAATGTGAAAATCAGCTCTCTACATTACTTACCTCCCTTAACTAAATGAAACACGATTTCAAGTCTTCATCTGTATGGGCTGACTACTCTATTTTATATCTCATGACATTAACGGGCATTGTTTCAAATGAAACCTTCAAATGTTTAGCTATATTTGGCCCAAAGTAAGTTCAAATGTTTAACCTCGCTCTTTCCAATGCGACCTAGTTTTTATAATCAAATCATTACAACATTCTACTATGTTATTCGTTATTTTACATGAAATATACAGCAAAAACACATTTTTTTAATTAAGATAAAATCACAGAAAATAAAATCATTTCAGCTTGTACTTTTACGCAAAATGCATTTTTCTGATAACATTGTTAAACCATGGCATGATGTTGTGTCATGTCAGGTGTTTTTTTTTATTTATATTTTATTACTTATGCTTTATGATTGATCTAATAACGATATTAGTAATTATATAGTAATATTGGTAAGTCTAAAGTTTGAAGTGTGATATCAATAAATGTGATGTAAAATAAACAGGCCTCGTTGTCTCAGTGGTCAGAGCGTTATCCCGGTAAGACAGAGGTCTTGGGTCCAATTCCCAGATGCGACTGATACCTTTTTATTTTCTGCATCTTTTTCTGTTTCATGTTTCATTTGAGATTTGTTAATATTATCTTCTTCAATGATTAAATGTCACAATGAGGTTTATAAGCTTCAATAAGTTATTCCAATAAATTGAATATTCTTTCTAGACTTGTAGAAAAGTCAATAGATTGCCTATATAAATAAAAACTGGATAGGTATATCCGTGACACTATCTAGATTGCAAACATATTCGGCTAGAACTTTGCAATCATAAATAAGATAGCCGCCAATAATATGGGAATTAATTGAGGATAATATTGGGAAGTCTTAAATTTAAAGTGCAATATTGATAAAAATGACATAAAATAAACAGGTCTAATCAGCCCAGTGGTGAGAGCTTTATCCCAATAAGATATCGGTCTTGGGTTCGATTTCCAGATGCGACTGATACCTTTTTATTTTGTCTTTTTCTGTTTCATGTTACATTTGAAATTTGTTAATATTGTCTTCTTAAATGGTTAAATATTACAATGAGATTTATAAGCTTCAACAAGTTATTCCAATAAATTTAATATTAGTAATATTTTTCAACTTTATTTAATTTTTTGTGTTGGTAAAAACAAGGTACCAGATAAAATTCCTGTAGCGGGGCATATTGAAAAATATTTTTTCAATTAGTGGTGCCAATCTGAATAGGTACTGTGATGCTGATTTTAAGTTTGATGGACTTTGCATAAATGGCTCTACGGCTGTAAGAACATAAGTGGGTGGAGAATGGAAGAAATCGGGGAAATCTTAGGAAAACATCGCACCATCAAGGGAATCAAATACTTGAGAGGTCACATCCAAGAATCAAAAAAACGGAAAAATACGTACGATACAATGATGAAATTAAATGAGACAAGGAGTGCATATCAAGTTTCAAGATAGATTTGCGTGGGTTTCCTTCGTCTCTGCGTAACCCCGTGGTGAAATGGTGTGATGATTAATAAATTAGTAAAGGAAAAATTTACATCATTTCTATACTTACAACAGGAATTATATTTATGTTTGTTATTTTGTCTGACAAATCTCCGTTGGATAATTCAGGATCGAAAGTCCAAATCCTCCTTTGTAAAAATGTTACGGTTCCGTTATCGTTCCATGTCATGTTGACCTAAAAAGATTAAATTGCATAATGTTAAATAATTCAGCAGCACATTAAACATAAAGTGAATACAATTTATTTAACATACAATGGGCCCCTTAAAAAAGGTGATTTTCGTATGACATCAGAATTTGAATAGGATTTTATCACAAATGAGGACACTTTTAACAATCTGTGGAATATTTAAAGATTGTTTTTCTGATCGTCTGATCGTCACACATATTTTTAAATAATTCGACCCCTCCTACGTAAAGTGACGTAACTTCAAAATCGGAACTTTCAGGAGAGTGGTTTAAAGAGACAGAAGCTTGGCGTAAATTGAGCGTTTGATCGTTTTGAACCAAATTTGGGATGTAATTGACAATGAAGGTCAAAACAATCAAAAACTCGACATGCACCGAACTTCGGTCTCTTTAAACCACTCTCCCGTAAAGTTACGATACTTTACGTAGAAGGGGTAGAATTATCGATTTAAAAAAAGATCTAATAACACAAATTTCAAAATGGTTCGTATTTATTATACGGTATTATGTTAGAAATATAATAGGACTTACGAGTAAAAATATTAAGTTTATTTACTTTCAACTAATGTCAAACATTTTGAGAATGTATCAAAGCCAGCAAAAATTTCCAGAGCTGGTTTTGCAACTCCACGACTTATATCTAAGGTATGGCTTCCTCTCATAGATAATAGAAACGAGGGAGATGTGCCATTAACCATTTTTAGTATGAAGCAGCACGCACGCCAACATCATTCACCCATACTACTACAAATCGAATCTAAGCACAGAAGCGTGCCGCCTTTGTTTCTGCCTGCACATCAAACACATAACTTTCATTGGCTCAGTTGGTCATAACGCGGTGACTGTCGGCAGGCTTCCAAGCCATATCTCCCTTTGTTTCTATTATCTATTGTCCTTCCTGCGCAATTTACTGACCGCTAACAACTGTCACCAGAGCACGGGACCACCTAAAACGTTGGTGGGCGTGACGCCACAGCCATCTTCTGCACAAAAATGTCATTTTGGAGACAATTAAAAATGCGCGCAATTAAAGTCGTTTTTGCATCAATATAAAAATATCATTATTTTGTAGATTTTTTCAGGACTAAAAAAAAAGTTAAAATAGCCTATTAGTAAATTCATCACCCATAACACAAACAGGCGTATCTCATATTTAGCAACTTTCCAGGAGAGCCAAAAAAAACTGGTAAAAAAAAGGCATGATTAAAACCCCATTAGCGAAACATGTAATAAAATGTATAAGAATCCAGCTAAAGAATCAGTTTTTTTTACTCTTTTGGAACATGGTTAAATATGAGATAAGCCTGTTTGTGTTGTGGGCGACAAATTAAGGCATTTAGATATATGTACTTACTTTTACATGGTGTTCTTTGAATACATAGGGTCCTATATCTATGAAGTTGGGTCTAATTGAATGGTCATTAAATACATCTTCGCTATTAGTAAAGTTATACAAATATAATTTCAGGTACATTGGTAGAGGTGTTTCCTTCCACAAATCAAAGCTAAATGAGGTAAGTGACAGTATGGACATCTGAAACAGAAAAAAATTAAATATTATTATTTTTTTACATATTTATGTACTGTTAATAGTCTTATGAATACATGGACATAATTTGTTTTATTTACTTGTGACTAGTTCAACCAAAAACAAAAGACCGTTCCTTAGCATCGTCCGGAATGAAGCGAGAGGCGAATGCGGCGAAGCCACCAAAAAATACTAGCGAACTACTAATAGATCACGCCCTTTTCTGTGTATGGCAAGAGACAAACTACTTTTGCCTGCCTGTCTAGCTATACCGGGTACTATCAGGTTTCAAGTGAGTTTCTCCATCTAAGTCTCATTGAAAAATATGGAACAAAGAATAAGTTTTGAATAAAGTTTTGAGAGTTACAAAATGGATAGTTAAAATCTCCCATGCTTATGATGTAGTGCGCTGAAAAGAGTTGACTTAGAAATTAGACAGAAAAAGCTGATTATGCCAGAGCTCAACCATTAGTTTTTTTAGAAGAACAAATAAATGGTATTTCTGCTTTAAATATGTACATCAACTGCAATCTCGTTTGTAATTTATAACAACAAAAGTTATAATGTTCTGAAATATAATGGATGTAATTCTTTTACTTCCGGCGCCATCTCTTATCAGCGGTTGGCTATCATTATGGAAATTTACACCCCACAGACTGCAGCTAGGAACTGAGCATATACTTCTACGCATAAATGTACTAGTATATAGGTTTATCTTAGGAACAAAAAATAAAGCGTACTTTTCACTACAAACAACATTTGATAACATTGGATTAAAAAAAAACAAATTTTAGAGATAACAAATGAAACAGACACATTATTGTCTACTTATTTAGAAAAACAGTGATGAAATCATATATTATTGTAATAAAAATAAATAATATACATTTTACTGGCTGAAGTACCCGGTGTTGCACGGGGTTATGAATGGTTTGGAGTAAAGTTTTGAGGATCTTATGTGCTAGCCCTACCCCTACCCAGTAATTTTCCTCTTACTTTGAATGTCAAGAGTGTAAAATATCATCAAGTACCAAAAATCTGCTTTAAAAGGGGTGGGAAAGGGGGTTGAGGGTGGTGTTTCGAAATCTCACGTAGACAGTGACCTTCTTCTTGTTTTGAAGGTCAAGTGTGCAAAATTTCATCAAGCTCGGATTAAAACTGTAACTAACTAACCATCTGCAGGGGTAGGCAGAGAGGATGGACCGCCAAACAACTCGATCTTGGCATACACTTCTTGCTTCATTCACATTCATACATCGTCTCATACATTCTCTTCTATTATTCCGTAGATTAACTGTAGATTTGTATAAAAAACAAACACACTCACAGACACTCTTCTTCTTATTTATATATATATATATATATATAGAAGATAGATCGATGGCAAAAATTTAATCCTAATCTTATTAAAAACTAAATGTATGCCTATTTATATATATATATATTGTAATCATTGCGGAACAGTTTGATAATGCCTTCGGAAGACGAAACAGCTGTCATACGTAATAATAATCTAGCACAACTTTTTTATAAATAAATAGTTTTCTAAAGCGAATAATAATGTATTTTCAATCATTGAAGATTTCATGTTTCATTTTGAGAGTTGTTAATATATTAGCTTCAATAAGTTATTCCAAAAAATTAATAATAATAGTTATTAATAAAAAGAGTTCTACAAATGGAACTTGAACACAATAAATAATAACAAAATTTGTTCACATGTTTAAATCATTTTCTTCGAGACAGATATTGTTTCTAACCATATATTTTATTTGAAAATTTCAAGGTACTTCGCATATTTATTGAAGTGAACACTAGCGCAAATAAATATTTTTAATAATTTTATGCTAGTCAATCTATTCTGGTTGATCGTTGATCTAAAAAAATGTCCAGGTCTTTCGACGTGTGCATGCCTATTCATGCGATTAGTATACGTGTAAAGACCGCAAAGTGTACAATCAGTGAACCAGCAACTCACAGAGCTCAGCGCAAACTGCTGATTAGTACTATTCTAATAACGCCACCCTGCAACCTCATTAATAATTATGCGTGAAATCAGATTCTAAAGTTCTTCCCTTTATTTTATTATCTTATGAAAAAGTGCCTAATATTTTTCCTTCCTAGTTACACACTGCTTCCCAACTACTATGGATAAGTACAGAATAAATGTATGATTGGCAATTCCGTATTTACCCTAAGGGAACGCAGGGCACAGGGGCCCCGGCCTGAGGGGGCCCAGGAACCAGGGCCGGAATTCTGCGTAGACCCGAGAGGCTCGGGCTTACAGCACTAACAATGGAGTAGGGGACTTTTAAAAAAAAAATTAACTTCACAGATGAGGCCCGGATGTGCCCCGAGTTCCCTAGGCCATGTTTCATCTTTGGGGATGCTGTGAAAATGGTATAAATTGAGGACACAGGACTCATAAAATAAAATGGCGTAACCAGTTACAACAATTTACAGCGGCAAGATTTATGCTAATAACACCGTAATTAGCCACACATTAAAAAAATGTATTTAAAAGCAAATACTTTTATTTTTATTTGACCTTTCCAAATGCAAAATAACATTTTCAAACATAAATCAGTACACAGGTAACTCAAAATGATAATAGCATTTTTTTGCAATTTTTTATAATTATTTTTAACTTTTATGGGATGGTCCGACGCTCTGTGGGAAACCCGGTTGCACAGCGCGGGTCTAAACTGTGCACCCGAAAGTTTAAGTTTTAGACTCACGGAATTCAATACTATCCCGTTAGACAAACTACAAAAAAGTAGTTTATTATTTTTGCATTGTATTTATTTTATTTTTTCGTAAATGTAAATAAAATAAAATGTGAACTGTGAAAAAAAAAATTATAAATTAAATGCTCATATCTCCAAAACACGATTCAGCGGCATAGAACTGTCCTGCATAAACCCCTTCAATTACAGAAACATTATTTTGTGGTTTTGTTGTTTTCCTGTAGGTTTTTTGCTTACAAATAGGGCCCCCAAACTCAGTGTGCCCATGGGCCCCTATATGGCTTAAAATATTGTGGAGACACATAGTTAATACATAACTAATTGTACATTATTCTATTAGTCATATTTAACTGCCTTGATAGCATATATGCTTCCGGAGTCAGGGATGATATCATAGAATATATTATTATCTTATTATGCAGCAGAACTTAGTCACACGGACAAAGATCAATAGCTTTATAACTATTTTTAACTAAGCAGAATCAACAGTTTTTTTTTTTATAAAGATAACAAAACTAAGGCTGAGAATACACAAACTGCTATAAGCAGTCGATATTCGAAAAACATGGACTGCCGTGTTATTTTGTAAAGTTTTTTCACTGCTCGAAGCTGCCGAAATTGTCTGCTCGTAGCAGACTGAGATTGGAGGCTTAATACAGGGTCATGAGGTCACATATGTTCGCCGGTTAGAGAGAGTGGAGACATTATAGTTCGATAGCATATTTATGTATAACCATGGTGCACTCATTCTGTAAAATATTCTCTGCCTTATATATCATGTCTCAGTTTTCCTCAACAAGAACTTCCACAATGAATCCACAGCTTTAAGAATGCCACACATTATTTTATACATTCGTTGAATAAAATATCTATTAATTACAAATATAATCTAATTAGATTAGAAATAGTGCTGTTTCATTAATATTTGTCAAGTACCAGTTTTAAGAATCAGATAATTAAAAATAAATCTTCACAAACTATATTGTATAAATGATATGTAAGTGCCTATTTTAAGCCCATATAATTTTCTGAGGGAGTAAGTGGCATACTCTTGAATTTCGATAGTTTATGCATCAATTCCGACGCATATTAATGAATTTGGTCAACACTTTTTATTAAACAGTATCATGTTAATACTAATGTTCTCATCATCATTATTAATAATAGCTCCCTTGAGGTGATTTTTAAGGTAAATGGCACTATACAAATCATCCAATTATTATTATTAATGCGCATCAATCATGGATCTTTCACAAATAGTCATATTGTTCATCAAAATACTTATAGTAATGACTCAATTCATCTTGTTTCGAAACAAGGTCAAACTCGTGATTAGACTCAAATGACTCGAATCGAAGTTGATAATAAACTAGTAAATGTATAAAATAACTTTGACTTGGACATAACATCAGACTATGAATCATGTCTACAGTGTTTAAAAAGATGAATAAAAAAAAGTAAAAATGCTTAGCTTTCAACAATATTCAGTGCAACATTTTTATCGCCTTAAAACCGGTCAGTGGACTTAGCTACATGAACAATAATATCAGGAGCAAATAAATATTTTTTTAAATGTGTAATCTATAGATAAAAATGTTGTGAATACGGCAGTAAAAATCACAAAAACAGATAAAAAAAAAATTTAATTTTTCACTGGATAAAATAAATATGAATAAATCAATGTAATAAGAGTTCTAGCAAATAGAGAAGAAAAATCCCAATGCATTCATCATAAAAGTTAGAGTGAGGTCACAGAAATAAACATTGCAAGAGATGGTAGTATTAAAAACAAACAGAGCATCAAATATAAACAACACATCTTTATCAAAACCACAATAATTCCATCAACAACATTGACTGAAGACTCTTATTTCACATTCTTTGAATAATTAAAAAACATCAATAAAAAAAAACTTACATTCTTTAAAATATTGTAGAAAATAGTCGGCCAAACTATCACGAGTACGGTAAAAATGAGACTTAAACATATCCCAATGATCATCTGGACCATTAGGCCAGTTTTCCTTTTACAACAGACCATTGTGGAGAGGGAGCAAGGAAGACGTCAGTCTCAATCTACAAACAAACCAAACAAAATACATAAATTCATTTGCAAATTAAATCACAATTTAATCATGATATAACAGGTACAGGGTTTATGCTTGATGTCATTCATATACCACCAATCACAGGTGTGCTAAGGAGTAGACAATCCACGGTTTGTTCATTTCTTATCAACAGATTTTTTGTGAAATGCATATGTCAAGTGGGTATTTCATTCTTTATACATATGTCAAGTGGGTATTTGATTCTTTATACACTATCACTAATATTGACTACCCACCTGGCATTATGTATTGATTTCTTCACTATTAATTTTGGTATGTTTATTATTTGATTGATAACTCTTTTAAGGCTTTAAAACGGCAATAATATGATATAATTTCACTTATACAAGAAGCTACTTGTGGTTTATGATCAGCGACAAACTCGCATTCAAAATCGGTTGTAATTTTACAACAAGCATTTTTTCGGTAAAATTTAACATCTTGTGAATAATCTCGTCCAAAGCACTTTTTTGCTGCAGTGAAAATTATTCACATAGAAAACGCACTCACAACAGTTTTAATTATGTGTGTATGAATATTTTTACGAGACAGCACCTGGAATTTGATTGCACCTGGAAACTGATTCACTTAATACGCTATTGAAGATTTTGTGATGCTACGTTATTGGCTAAGAAAGTTCTAATAAATTTACATTAAAAATATTATGAAGCCTGATCTAATGTTGGCGAAACTTTTGTTAATTGGTTAAACCGGTTCACCCCTGCTTGTAACAAAATTTAACGGTGTGCGAAATAAAATATCTGACAAAACATGCAAGATGTCAGTGAACATGACCTTCTAAAAAAATGTATAAATTTTAATAAAATGCCCCAAACGACGACGACTAGCTACCATTTAAAAAAACATATGATAGCAAGATGTTGAAATAGCTGTGTTTATTTTACTTCCACCTTTTCTTAATTTAATAACTTTTGAAAATTTTTATTTTTCAATACAATTAAAATAAATTCAATTGTTGACCTCTCGAATTTTTTGCAATCACATCTAATCAAAGCATGGGACTATATTATTAATAGTTGTATAAGAACGTGATAATTATGAATAGATTATCCAAAAGTGAATTCAGAGACTGATATGCCTGATAAGTGATTTACACAGATTTATTTACAAATGAATCATGGTCAAGGTGGAATATTTAAATCACAAAATGTTACATTCTGGTGGCCTATGGCAAAAATCTATTAGAAAATTTAAAATCCAATACAATAAATAAAAAAAAATTAAGAAGCCTCTCTTAAGGGGAACGGCTGCGGTGCCTGTTTCATACAAAACTGAATTTTGGATTGGAGGCCAAAATACCCATCCAAACTTAATGATTTATTTTTTTAATTAAAGGTTTAGTAAATATCTAATACGGATGAGAAGTATTTTATTTATTTTTGTTTTACCTTATGAAATATCGGCCATTAAAGGAATTGATTTTTCGCGATTTTAGAGGCATCTTTAACAATTATTTAGGGGTGATAAGAAAAGTTATCCATCTGCTTTAAAAAAAAAATGAAATATAAAAATTAGTTTTATTTTTAAAATATTAAAATAAGCATCATGGACATCATCGGTGGACTTTAAATTAAAAACGACCAATTTACGGTGGAACACAAATTTGCCATACAGAATTTAAAATATCGACCCGAATAAACCTTTTTTTTTAAATGTTTTATTTTTATTTATGTAATCATACTTACATAGCAAATATGATATATTTTTTAGAAAGTACGATAAACCCGCAAATAATTTTCTAAGCTGCCTCTAAAATAATGAAAATTGATTTTTTTCATGGCACATACTTAAAAAATTAAAACAAAAATAAATAAAATACTTCTCATCCGTACTAGATATTCACTAAACCTTTAATTAAAAGAATAGATCATTCCGTTTGGATGGGTATTTTGGCCTCCAATCCAAAATTCAGTTTTGTATGAAACAGGCACCGCAGCCGCTCCCCTTGAGCACATACTTGTATGTCGCTTTATTAAAATATGTCAATAATATTTTTTTCACTTGACATATAACAGTAAAATATGTATTTATTATAACCGAGTTAAAAAATTAAGCATCTATCGTACATTTATGAAACTTTATTGTATCTGGGGTTACATTATTGGATCATTGGATGACCACAAATGGAAAGGAAAAAGATAATACGAACATTGTAAACAATATTTTGCACAAAAATTTAAAAAGTGCTATTATGTTCGTTGAAATACATACCGCTTGATAACTGTTTTCGTATAAATTAAATATTGTGAGAGCATAAAAAGTTGTTTTAGTGGTTTTTTTTATCACACGGGGCATCATAGATTTGAATAAACTGTACATTCTCCTGCTTTGGTAAAAAAAATAAATTTATTATCAAATGAATAAAAAAATTACTTTATGATCACCACTTTATTAATATATAGTCGTAGGAAAGAAATACTGCTGTAACCGCCACTACCCACGAAAATGCTTTTTATACACCATTCCATGGGGGTTTTTTTATGCGTCGTTCTATCTGGGTCCCGTGACTCTATAATGAAAAATAAGACCTGTACGACATTGGAAAAACTCTTAGTTTTGTCAATATTACGTTATTTTATTGATATAATAAGCCTCAAAATACTGCGTTTTTTTGCATGGCCTTGGCTGTTACAGCAATATTGCTTTCCTGCGATGATATACACATCAACATGTTTCGAAAGCGATGCTTTCCTCATCAGGAATATACAGAATACGTATAATATTTGTATATATTATTAAAGTGGTGATTCCAAAGTAATTTTTAATTCATTTATTAATAATGATGCCACAAAGTGAATACCAATATTTTGAAGAAATTAGTAAAAAAAAATTATTATCATTAAAAAAAAAAGACGGGACAAACCATAGATTGGCTCATCCTCGTGTGTGTAATTGATCATATTATTATTATGTAATGTGAAATTGTATATTTTACGTATTAATGTATTGTAGTTTCAAATAACTACGTTGAACGTACTATATATATGATAATCCAATTTTGAAACTACAATACATTATACCGTTGAATTTATAAATGTCTCAAGAATTCCAGATAACTTGCTCAATCAACAAATTGATCAATTATCACTAACATTGTACTGCCGAAAATAAGTAAATTAAAAATAACACTGCTAATACTATTATTTACTAATTAATTCGCCTTGACCCATGCTTTTATTTTTAGTAAAGGAATAAATTTTATTGAAGATAATACTAACAAATCTCTAATGAAATATGAAACAGAAAAGACACAGAAGGTAAAAACGTAACAGTCGATCTGCGATTCGAATTTAAAAAAAAATATTACAATGAGGTTTATAAACTTCAATAAGTTATTCCAATAAAAATTGAAAAAACTTTAGTACTAAAAATAAATTGTTATGAATAATTATTGTGATGACTTTACTCGTTCCAAATACAAAGTACAATACGCTGTGGACAATAAACATAACAAATAATATCACAACAACACGGGCAAAACTCGATTTCACTCTGCTAAGTAACAAAAGATTATGTGAATGTGTGCACTTTCTAATTAATTCCACTTCTTGGGTAATATGAATAATGTTGCATTTTTCCAATTAACAGTTTGGAGTGGTTTTAAGTTTACTTTCTCAATGCAATGTGAAATTTCAGCTAAACATCTAACAAATTCCGGACAACAGCTTGCGAAACAACAATTAATATATTTTAATAAAAAATAAATAAATGGGTAAAAAAATAACACATGCACTTGATATTCTAAGAATCCTTTGCATAACGGCAAGAATAATATAATATATTTATATAAATGCAATGGTAAAGTTCAGGTGATGTTTAAAGAACCTAGTAAAAGTTATAATACGGATAAATATGTTTATTCTCACGTACTTAGACAGAAAGTATTTCAACATTGATAAGAAACTTGTTTTATTTTATTGTATTAAACATTTAAAACCACAGCATTTTCGTTTCCAATTTTAGAGGAAAATTATTTCCGTCTTATTTATAATTAGTACTACTATAATGATGTATACCTGAAACAAGTTTCGTAACTAGTTTCAAGGTCAATAGCCCCGCGGGTAGGACCCTCGACTAGCAGACGGTGGGATCGAACTCACAGCAGATACCGTCTTACTCCCTTTTCAACACAAGTTTGGCTTAGTAAAAACTTCTGTAAAATCTAAAGTGCCCCAGAGACGGCGATCAGCATGAATTGTTATAAAAGCCTCAATCATAAATCTCATCATTCGCCGTCAATGAGAAGTCTCAAACGGAAATACGCTTCAATTTTCTCTTTAAATGATCAATTCGTCGCCCACAACACAAACAGGAATATCTCATATTTATCAACTTTCCAGGAGAGCCAAACAATTGATTTTTTTGCCGGATTCCTACAATTAATTCATTTTATTACATGTTAATGGAGTAAAAAAAATGCATACCTAATTAAAACCCGATTAAAAATAAGTTGTAAAAATGATTGGAAAAAAAATAATAATATTAGGACTTTTCAGATACTTTGTTGGTGATAAGTATTAATAGCATGTTACATTGTTTCTCAGATAATAATCACGGATTATCTAAGGATCAACATTGAATTAACACTAATTAATTACTGACAAGACAATGAACATAACACCATCTGTGCATATCATAGTCAACAGGAAAATACCTCCAATGTGCCGAAAATGCTAATTGTTCACGAGGAACTGAAAACTGATTTTTGAGAGATACGGATTGTTTTTTAAAACAAAAAAAATACGCTTTGTACTTTGAGATGCAACAATGTATGCAAACTGTTCACAAACAAAAACCTTAAAACTTTAAGTACAAATAAAAAAATTTGTGATCTTCTTCTATCTTCTATTATATAAAGAAGAATGTCCCGGGAGGGAGGTGTGTGTTTGGTTTGTATTCAAATCTTCACTTTTCCGAGCTGGATGAAATTTTGCACACTTGACCTTCGAAACAAGAGAAAGGTCACTGTCCACTTAAGATTTCTAAAACCACCCCCATCCCCTTTTCCTACATCTTAAAGCGGAATGTTGGTTGATATTTCATAATGAAATTTGCAAACTTGACTTCCAAAATAAGAGGAAAATTACTGGGTAAGGGTAGGGTTAATACATCATCAAAATTTTACTCCAAACCGTACATGACCACGGGCAACACCGGGTACTTCAGCTAGTTTTAGATATATTTAACTAAGTTTAGTAAAGTCACAGCATGTTAGGTGTTTTCCCGTTAAAAACAATATTCAAATCAAAATTATTTTAATAGGACTGTATAAAGATCTGTTCAAAAAATAAATGCTCCTTTCGAAAAATTTTAAGGCTGTACCACAATCTATAAGTAACTACATTTACTACATATGCAGAGACCATTTGATCTGAAAAACAATCACCCAATGATAAAAAGCTGACGAAATTAGATTTTTGAGAGAAGTGGCAGGGGTTACAAAATGGGATTAAATAAGAAGCTCGACAATCCGAGATGGGCTTAACATCCAACCCCCATTACTCTTCATAGAAAAGTCGCAATTGAGGTGATATGGTGATAGAAATAATTTTTAAAAAAATTGTATCTCTTGTGCATTTATTATGTAACCATTTCTAGATATTTTGTTTTGCAGCATAACATTTGAATAGAGCAGTTTTGTATTATTTCATTTCAAGTGCGCTATATTACCACTCTCATGTATGAAAAATGAAAAAATACCAATTTGGGAGGCGGATATGGGTTCCTGCAGCCCGGAAACCATTCATTGGATGTGTGGAGTTAATAAAAAAAAAGTCCATCTTCCACTAAAAATACTGGGTGCAATTCCAGAGGGAAGATGTCCAATGGGCTGCCCCATTCAAATTTGGGAGAAGCAATTCCAAGCCGACTCTTACTCCCTGTTCAACTCTTAGCAAAAAGGGAGTAAGATGGTTTCTGCTATGGGATTAGAACTCGATTCAGACTGCCAGTCAAGCATCTTACCCACCGGGTTATCAACCACCTCATAATATTATCAATTTCAACATGCTTAAATTTTACAATAAAACTAAATAAAATAATACAGATCCATATTAATATAAAATAATACATACTATCCTGGTATAATATTTCATTACAAGTATCATAGTAAGAAAATTTTACTACATGGATCAGTCTTTGTTAGTTATCAAGGTATATTTTGTTTGCCCAAATAAAGTTAGCCATAAAAAAAGCAAATAGCTTTTTATTTCATCATATCACAAAGAGAAGATATTTTTAACCCAAGCACAATGAATATAAAAACTCAACAAATAATAATAATAATAATAATGGGAGAGAGCAAGCAATGAACTAAACTAATATATTATTAAATTTAATTAAAACAAACAACCACTTACCCAATATTCAATTAAAAAATTAACAAGACACTACTTATTTGATTGGTGTAAGAAGGCCAACTGAGCATTATGATTCAATTACCGTTTTCACAGAACGAAGATGATAAATCAACATCATGCATGCATAGTATTATAAGTGATACATCTCAATAGTACATATTAAATATAAACATGTACAATTTGCGCTGCACGAGCTCTTCGATCAGTTCAGTAATGACAGTGCCGAACGATACTCCTTATTATGCTACAAGGGTCATTTCAGATTCATGTCTTTATAAACCACCGAGCAAATGATGTATTCCTCGCATTGTTTAGTTTTCCAAATCTCGTAACTCATCGTATCCCATAAACTAATACTGTTCTTAACGAGAATAAAATGAAATATTATTTGTTTGGTATCATTAGGAAGCGACGTACGCCACTTTTATGTTTTGTTTATTGACTACAAGATCAAAACAAACAAAAAAAAGTAAAAATTATTTATCACGCCGAACCAAATGTCCATAGAAATGCAAATGTCTATCAAAATCAAACGTCATACTGTCATACGTCATAAAAAAAAAGCAAAAACAGTGATGCCATATCGCAAAAACGAAAAATGATAGCCAGGTGCAAAAAAAATGGTTTATTAGCGATAAAATGTTACAGGTCGCCAAATTTGTCTATGGGGCTAGTTGATACTTTTCTCACATCATAATAAATGATTCCATGATAACGTAACATTACACGTGCGAATCGGCACACTTTTTAAAAATGATGTAAACTCATTAAGAGTACGATAAAAAAAGCTAGCCCTAACTCCACCTATCCTAATTAATATTTTTATTTGATTGATTTAGCGGTAGCGCGAAGGGGGGAAAGAACGTGAATAATGTCGAATTGGCACGTGGAATGTCAGAAGAGGAATGGAAAGAAAGATGATTGTTTAACGAAGTATAAATTTCCTGTTCCAGTTTCAATAAAACGGATCAGGGGTAGTCTATTTCTGCCTGACTTGCAACATGAACAAATATTCTAAACTCCACTTCTTCCAAAAAGATTGAACCATACTATCCAATAATTGTTTGCGCTGAACAAGATTGATTAGCGTATCTGTCAGATCAACCGCAGGCGTTATGACTTCCGGATAAGGGTCAGAAAACAACTATGGGTGGGTGCGAGTTCATAATGCACTCTACTTTCACCAGCACAGTCTGTAACTCCCCATAAATGAGAAGCTAAGCTCCGATCACTCGGTAAAGGTGAGTCTTCAAACTTTTTATATTTGCCTCCCACATGCCATCGAAGGGGGCTGAGCGTGGAGGAAACATTTTCCGCTTAATACGCCGGCTAGCAAGATCGCGTTTTAAAGCGGGCTTGAATTCGGACACAATTAAGAAATTATAAAGTTTCATATAGCCTTTTGTAATCAACTAAAATAAATGACCGAATTCACCGAAAGATTTAGATTTACAATGTGCATTTTAAATAGTAGGAATTCCCAGATTAGACCGGCCATAAAATGAATTTAGTACAAAAGCTAGCCGAACCTATTGTTAGGAAAAATCGTAACTAAAATAATATAATCTTAACTGCTATTTTGGGAAAGCCCGCAATTCCGTTGGAATTTTATGAGACGGCAATAAACACCTCAAAGGAATTGAGCCGAACGACATAACAAAGGCCGCTGAACAATGCGGATTAAAAGATAATACCTACAGGTAGACAGGTAGACAGAAGAAGAAGACAACACCCGAGATTATTATCACGTACGGACGTGTTTTTGTTCGTCCTATTTCTGCAAAGATTATCTTGTACTAAACCATCCAAAATGGCAGACCCTACGCTTCGCGACTTGATGAATATAGTCACCGAACAGACTGCAGTGTTGAAAGATGTTTTACAGCGAGTGAAACAACTCGAAAACGTTATTACTTCCAAGTTAATTATTTGTGATAGTGCGCGAAGTGTCAACAGTGAGATTGCAGTAATGGCCGGTCGCTCTTCGGTAATCCCGAACACTTCCGAACGCGCAGCCGAAGATGCGAGTGAGCTGTTTCGTCCGCCACTGGAGCTGACCGTATGCGCTCCGCCGCTTCTCACTTCGGAATTTACGAGTATTGCCGAACGCCCAGCCGAAGGTACAAGCAAGCAGTGCCGTCCGCCGGTCTCAGCGTCCGCCCAGCTGTCGCTGCCCGACTCGTTCCCCTCACTCCCCGCTGTTGTAAACAAAACTATAAACAACACTCGTGAAATGCTGCCTGTCATTCGTAAGATTACAACTAGATCTGCAACTAAAACCCAGGTTGCAGGCAAGATGGATGTTGGCGTGCAATCTTCGACATCTCCTGCTTCACAGATTGTATCTGCTTCGCTATTGAAGATTACACAGCAGCCGTCTACATCGACTGCAATTGATAGTTCCGCTCCAATTACAAAGGTTAAGAAGTTTCCACCATCTTTACCACCTACACCGGTAACATCTGACGCTCCGACTACTAGGGAGACAGTTACAGCCGATGCCATCATTTCACAACCCTCTTGTCCGTCTAAACCACCCGAATGGATCAAAATTACAAATAAGCGGCGTGTCACCGTAAGGGGTAGCAAAAAAACGTGCGCAACTGAGGCACCAACTAACATTTTTTTTCACTGTTACCCCTTACATCCTGACACCTCTTGTGATGACATGTCGCTTTACCTTAATTCGCTCGTAAATACCGTTTCGTTTCAAATAGCAAAAATTAAATCTAAGGGTGAGTACTCATCTTTTAAAATTGGCATGCCTCAGTCAGCCGTTGCCGAGGTTTTGAAATCAAAACACTGGCCGCGCGGCACATTCATCAAAGAATGGCAAGTTAGGCTGGCGGCGCCGCGACTTCCAGCTGTCGTGGTCGGCAACAGCTGACTGGACTTACATAGAAAAAAGTGCTTTTACTACCAGAATGTTCGGGGGTTGAAAACTAAATGCTCGCATTTCTACAATAATGTTGCGGCCGGTGACTATGATGTCTTAGCGCTAACTGAGACTTGGTTGAATGCGGGTGTTTTAACCTCTGAGCTTTTTGGTGGTGACTTCTTAGTTTTTAGAAGGGATCGAGACAATGGAGATGGCCACAGGCAGGGTGGCGGTTGTCTCCTTGCCTTTAAGGGCGTGGAAGGGTTAAAGGTCGAACGCATCCACGCCCTAGAAACTGAGCAAGAGGATTTATGGGTAAAAGTATCTTGCAAACTGTCTGTCACATACATGTGTGTAGTTTATTTCCCGCCTAGCAGTAGGTGGGAAGTATTTAAGCATTTTTTTGACAAAATACACGCTAATTTTGATGAAATTGGTAAAAAGAATATTATTATACTGGGAGATTTTAATTTGCATTCCGCTCGGGACGCCTCTAAGGTGGAATCCGACTTTGAATACCTATGCGCAGTCTTCGGCCTTTCACAGTGTAATAATATTCAAAATTCCAATTCCAGAATCCTTGACTTTGTTCTGTGTAATGCCATTCTTGAGGTGAGACGTTGCGTTTTTCCACTGTTGCTAGAGGATAGCTATCATCCGGCCATTGAATTCCAGTCCACTTTGATCAGATCGCCCTTAAAAAGTAATAGAGCCCCCACCCTTGTAAATAAAATCTCAAGGGGGTGGAATTTCAACAAAGGTGATCTCACCGGCTTGTACGATTCAATGAGCCGGGTGAACTGGCAAAACCTCTTCACATTTGCTACCGTGGATGAGGCGGCGCAATATTTCTACACTTGTATTTACGATGTATTTGATTCATGTTTTCCCAAAAAAAATGCAGGCGGTGGTGGTCGCAAATATCCGAAGTGGTTTTCGAGAGAAGTCATTTCGAATATAGAGATCAAGCATGCCCTTCACAGGCGTTGGAAGGCAGGAGGACATCAGAGTGAATACGATCTGTTTAGTTTTTACCGGGCATTGGTTAGGCGCGAGGTTCGAGTGGCCTATCGAGCTTACGTGTCTGAAATCGAAGGTAACATCATGCACGATCCCAAGATGTTCTGGCATTACATAAAAACCCTTCGGAAGGATGGTGGTCTTGAAGATACCATGATGAAAGGTGATCAGGAATTTCATGGCTCGGGTGTGGCAAACGCGTTTGCTGATCATTTTCAATCTGTCTACAGTAGAGACCCTCCACTTCTAGATATTAATAATGCTGCCGCATTTAATACCAGAGGAGCCTCTAACGTCGACTTATGTATATTTACGGAATCTGATGTTATGAATGCTATAAGACACATGAAGACCTCGCACTCTATCGGCCCTGACTTCGTTCCCGTATTCTTTATTAAAGGGTGCGCTGAATTCCTTAAAGCACCTTTATCTTTTATATTTAATCTAGCTATTAGTACCTCCACTTTTCCAGAATTATGGAAAATTTCAAAAATATGTCCTATTTTTAAAAATGGTTCCAAAAAGTCAATCGAGAATTATAGACCTGTTGCCATACTCTCAGCTCCTGCTAAACTATTTGAAAAACTAATCCATAAATTCATTGTACCTCAAATAGACGCATATATTATCCCCGAACAGCATGGTTTCAGAAAAGGAAGATCTACGGAAACCAATCTGATGGTTTTCACTGACTATGTTGCTAGGTCCCTAGATAGTGGATACCAAGTAGACTGTTCGTATAATGATTTCTCCAAAGCCTTTGATACCGTGAATCACGATATCTTACTAACAAAACTTGCCCAAATGGGTTTCTCCCTACGTATGCTAAAGTTTTTTAGAAGTTATCTCAAAAACCGGAAGCAATTTGTCACACACGGAATTTTTCAATCCGCTGATTTTCTTGTTTTTTCTGGGGTCCCCCAAGGGTCAATCCTAGGGCCTCTTCTCTTCTCTATTTTCATTAATGACATTGCTAAAGTCATCCGTTTTTCTCGCTTTCTCCTTTTCGCTGACGATCTCAAATTATTTCTACTAATTAGAAATATTTTAGATTGCCTACATCTTCAAGCTGACATTGATAACATCTCTGAATGGAGCCTACGAAATCAGCTTCATTTCAATATCTCAAAATGCGTAGTCCTGTCCTTCACCAGAGCATTTAGTCTCACCTACCACAGATATACTATGCTCAGTCATAATCTCAAACGTGTTTCTACTATAAAGGATCTTGGAATCGTGTATGAAAGTAAACTTACGTTTCGTGTTCATATCGAAGGGGTATGTCAATCTGCATTAAAAATGTTAGGATTTGTCATTCGGACCGTGAGGGTTTTTCGGGATACTCGTACTCTTAGAATATTATACTTCTCTTTAGTCCGTAGTAGGCTGGAGAGTGGGTCGGCTATTTGGAATCCTCACGAGACGGGGTGCTCCCTCATGTTAGAGAGGGTTCAGAAAAAGTTTTTGAGATTTCTTTACATGAGGGAGTACGGACTCTATCCGTGGCTATATCCAACTAACTTTCTTCTGGGCATGCTCGGATTTCACTCCCTGCAGCTCAGAAGAGAGGGGTATGCCGCTACCCACTTTTTTAGACTGCTGCGAGGCTCCATAGAGAATTCAGCTATTTTGGAACGCATAAGTCTTTATGTTCCTGATGACTATCTAAGACAGCGTCGTCATAGATTATTCTATCTTCCTACCTGTAGAACCAACCTGCCAATGGTTCTCCCGGTGGGGAGGAGTATATTGCTCCTGAACAAAATCTCACAGGATATCGACATATTTTGCGTCAGTGAGGAAAGATTCAAAAGGGAAATTCTATTGATTCTTGAAAGAATCTCTTCCCATTGACGCGATCTTCACCACTGCCTGAATTTATTTAAATATTTCTGAATTTATTTAAATATTTCTGAATTTATTTTTTATCTTTAGTATATATTTTTTCCTTGTACATTGTTTTACAAATACTAAATATATACCTATAATTTCTCTTACGTATTAAATATAACATGTTTGTAATTGTATTAGAAATTAAATAAAAACATTATTATTATTATTATTATTATTAAGGACAGTGGGCTCTAGGAGACAGTCGATTGCCAGAGTCCGCCCAGGACGGAGAGTCGGTTGCAGTAGTCCGCCCAGGACACACGGCCAAGTGAAACCTTCCGCCCAGGAAGGTTCCTATTCTCGCTCCTTGGAGAGGCCGCCCAGGTCCTCTACGCTCTACGAATTCTACGCTTCCATCCCAGAAGGAAGTAACTGATCTTCGCCCTTCGAAGATCAACATCGGAGACCGCCCAGGCCTCTGATTATCGCCGCGTTGCACCTACTCCCGATCCGGAGGTACACGAATACGTAGTGCGAACGCGAGGACTCTACATACAACGCAGCCACTGGATCCTGGACATCCATCACCAAAAAGGGAAGTGCCTGACTCTAATCATAATTCCTCCCACAATGTCAGCCAGTGAACCTCTAATTTTAACTACAAAGACTTTAACAGTAGAATTAAGTAATTACCTAAGTCAGTTAACCTCTAATTTTAAGTACAAAGACTTTAACAGTAGAATTAAGTAATTGCGTATCTAGTTTTATTGAATTGTCTAATTAAGTTTTACTCTAGTTTTAAGACTAAACCCACGTATATAAAAATAAATTACTTGTAACTACCTAAGATCGCATTTCTATTCCTCCCTTTTTGCGTTATTCCTAGAATAATACCTACTGCCCGACGCACCGTCATATCAAGTTCATCCAGTTGTCTCTACAAAATTTATGCCATGGTCTGAAAATAAGCATTATACAGGGCCACGACGAGAAATAAAACGGCTGAACGTAGCCTGGAAAGCATTTAACGAACTTATTGAAAATTGATAAATTGGCCATCTGGCTAAAAAGGTTGTGCATCGCTTTTCTATGTTCTATGGTCACGGTACTGACGATTTATCTCTGAATTCTGAAAAAGGTTTGGGTGTTGTCTAAAATTATTTTGTGTTTATATTCTGGAAAGTTATTAAATTTACTCGTTCCGTGTTCCTTTACCTAATAATAAAATACATCTTCAATTATGGGGATTAAATTGTTAACTTCCCACTAAACCTACCAACAAAGATTTCATGAACAATCAGTTTAAGTAAATGAGTACAAAAAGTGCCGGAATCATGAAGGATTCTAATATTGTGAAGATTGCAGTGCAAATGATCAATGAGCCTGATAAAGCGCCATTGCTCATTGAATTTAACCAGCGTACACCTTTAAATGGCATAATTCAAGAGCTATGTAACTCTTGGGCACTCCTCAATGCCGAGCATTATGCTCTGCAGTTTTCAGATATAAATAATAAAAATTATATTACGGAAAAGAACAGAAATGAAATAAAAAATGGATCTATTTTGACCCTGGAGCAGTCACCGTCCAAAACAGTCGAAGAAATCCTGTATAAAATTAATTCAAACAATGATGACAAAACATCGGCACTGGAGAAGCTCTCTCAGTTGAGTGCTGATATTACCTTTGCCTTGGAATTTATTAACAAAAAAGGATTATCCCTGATTGTCACAAACATTGAAGGCAATAAATTTAAATTGGCAGCCCTCGCCCATGCTCTGTCATCTTTCGTGGAGTTGATGGATCACGGCGTGATATCATGGGATATACTGGAAACACCATTTATCGGAAAGATTGCAAGCTTTGTGAATAATCAATCTGTTGCTCAAGATCCAAAAGTAGTTCAAGCATGTCTGTCAATATTAGAGAATGTGGTATTGAACAGCAGCAGTAAAAGTGGCTATGTGGAGAAAGAAATAACCATCCCAAATTTAGTCATGCATCTGCAATCGTCAGCTGAAAACCAGGTCATACAACAAAACACCATTGCGCTAATTAACGCCTTATTTGTAAAAGCTGATTTATCAAAACGTAAAGTTATGTGTGCAACTCTGTGTTCAAAGCAAGTACGGAATGTTATTTGGTGTCATGTCATACAGGCTCCTGGGAATGTAGGTACTGAGATGGCCCACCAGCTTTATGTTCTACAAACACTCACTCTAAGTTTACTTGAACAGCGAATGGTCAAAATAGATCAGCAGGATTCGGATGCCCTGGAAAAACTAAAAGAACTGCGTCGCATTGCCTTTGAAAATGAAGGAATCAATACGAGCCTAGATGTCAGCGCTAGGAGGCAAATGGGATACAAAGATTACAAAAAACTTGGATTTAAAAATGACATGAACCCAATAGTGGACTTTGGAGAGGACAATACCCCCGGCATGTTGTCTTTGGACTGTATGATCTACTTTGCCAGAAATCACACGGAATCATACACAAAAGTAGTGTTGGAGAACAGTTGCAGAACTGACGAGCACGAGTGTCCCTTTGGGAGGACAAGTATTGAGTTAGTCAAACTACTGAGCGATATTTTAAGGATTAAGGAGTCTCCGAGTGAACAGGGACAAACATATCACCCCATGTTCTTTACGCATGATCATCCCTTTGAAGAATTCTTCTGCATCTGCATTTTTGTATTAAACAAGACCTGGAAGGAGATGAGAGCTACAACTGAGGACTTTATTAAAGTTTTTAGTGTGGTCAGGGAACAAATACTGAGAGCATTACTATCCCAACCGATGGGTCTTGATAAATTCAAACAAAAAATACAGCAATTAACATATGCAGAGATTACACAAATATGGCAGCAGGAACGAACAAATCGTGAAGAATGGGAGTCTCATGCGAGACCCATTGTGGAACTCAAGGAACAGATAACACCGGAGATAATGAGCCTTATTAAACAGCAGCGGCTCGGTTTACTGGTTGATGGCACTAGATTCACCAAATATTCCATGAGAGGACAGAGGATCAAAGACAAATTCTGGTTTGTTCGTCTTTCACCCAATCATAAAGTTATCCACTACGGAGACTGCGATGAAAAGAGTAACCCGAACTTAGAAGAGCTGGGAAATAAACTTGCCGTATCTGACATCAAGGGACTCATCATTGGAAAGGAGTGTCCACACATTAAAGACGTACGTGGAAGAAAAACACCGCATCAGTTGGCATTTTCAATCACAATTGATTCCACTGACACAACTTCACTGGACTTTGTAGCGCCCGATGAGCAAGTCTTCGATTACTGGACTGACGGTATAAACGCTCTCTTGGGAAGTAAAATGGTCAGCAAAATGTGTGAAAACGATTTAGAAACTTTACTTTCCATGGATATAAAACTGAGACTTTTAGATGCTGAGGGAATCGATATTCCACAAGATCCTCCACCAATCCCCCCTGAACCAGACAACTACGACTTTTATTATGATTTAAAGTGAAGCATTTTATCATTTAATGTAGAAATATTACAGAACTCAAATAACCTAGTGAAAGATTTTTTTAAACCCTTCCTTGCCGGTGCTGTCAACTGATTTGACATGTCTCTAATTATTTCAATATCTCTGTAAATTTGCTGAACACAGAGTTCATATTTTAGGTGTTTCTCAGCAATGCATTTATGTATTGGATAAAATAATTAAAGTATATAAAGTAATCGAATGGGGAAAAAATTGTTAATATATGCACATGTCTGCATGCGTTGATAACATGCGGAGTGGTGCGATATTGAGCGAGGGGTATGACGTTTCGCTCCCCGTGCCACGATGCTTATTCGTCAGTAGTAGGCGGCTGTCTGCCACCTGTAATGGACGTTTAATGCCTGACCAACGTTTTTTTTTTCCTCGTTTTCATTACTTATACACAATGTTTTACTTATGATATGTACTATTATTAAAATTATTTTCATAAGTAATAAATATAAACTATTCATTTTTATCTAACTTAAAAATTCTAAATGTGTACCTTGTACACTGAGTGTACAGCACCGGAGCTCGAGGGATTTTCTAGCACCGTAAGGGAAGGGTTAAAAAGATTTAAATTTAATGATAATGTATTGCATTCTGCTGAACACGTTAGTTAACCCCTTCACTGCTGAAAGCATACAATCTTATTCCCTGTGCGGAGTTTTTTTTATTTAGTTTAGTTTTATTTTAGAATATTTAACAAATTGTATTTAATTAAATTCAAATAAAGTCTTACCTTCATTCATTATAAGAAACACAAATGTGTTTTATGATAAGTATCAAACGTCAAGAATGCTTTAAAACACTGAAATTATCACCAATGCACTTATTTTTTTACTTAAATAATAAAAATAAAACTATATATACTAAAATGGCTATACACGGGGTCTGCAATGATGGCACAGCGCCGGCTCCCGTATATGCACGTCATCCGCAGTCAAGAGGTTAATATGTAACAACAAAAATTATCTCTAATTAAGTAGTTTAAAATCATTCCAAAACAAATCATTCTTCAACCAATTAAGACCAATATTATTTACCCATTAGCTATCATATTTATCGTTTATCCTCTGCATAATGTTAGGGGCTGTATAATTTTGATGATGCAGCCAACCTTTTGAAATGGTTATTCATATGTTTAAAAGTACATAAATATTTAATATTATTAATTGTGATTAACCTTTATAATGCTGGAATACTCTGTCATCTATCCTAGCAC
Source organism: Halesus radiatus (assembly GCA_022606495.2). Classification (NCBI taxonomy): domain Eukaryota; kingdom Metazoa; phylum Arthropoda; class Insecta; order Trichoptera; family Limnephilidae; genus Halesus; species Halesus radiatus. Next base: position 137,944 of record JAHDVE020007712.1, read on the forward strand.
ATGGCAAATTTCATCGTCGCGTAGTGTGATCAGTGTGAGTCAGCCACGTATAGGTATTGCATAGCTCTGACCATGTTTACGTGCCGTACGTAAAGTTCTATATGTACAAATGTAGTATTTTACAAGAGCTAATTATAAGTTGGTTGTCTTCAAAATGTTTTATTGCAAACCTATGTAAAAAATATCTTCAAGGTTGGGGTAATTAGGCTTGACAGCCTCCATGGTCAAGGGGTAAGGCTCTCGACTACGAATCCGAAGGTCGCGGGTTTAAATCCCGACGTGCGCAAGTAAATTTTATTTAATTAATTTGTGTTGTTTCACAATTAATTAAATTAAAAATAATATATAGTATATTTGCGCACGTTCCAGAGTGGAAGGCGATACTCTCAGTATCGCCCTGGTGAAAGACCACCATTCAAAATTGAAATGTTGCTAGAAATGGCTTTTAGCCATGTTTGGTGACCAGATCTGAATAGCCAGGTATTTCCCCACCTCCCTCTTCCCCTTCTCCTCCCCCTCCCCGATACTTTCATCCTCACAACATTCCCCAATTGGGAATGCCAGTCTCACTGGCTCCAGACGGTTGAGAGCAGTTGGGACTCTTGTGCGGTATTTATGTAAAAAAAAAATAATGGAAGATAACAGTTTTGGCGTTCTTTACGTATGGTGCGTTGATATATGGTGGGGCTGCAAGTTCAGTTAAGATTATTAATTAGGGCGGGGCACAATAATTCATTGGGTGAGGTCTAAACTCATGCCAACATTTTGTTAGTGTCATATTTACAAAAGATACTCTCTTAGGCTGTATTGACAAAATTTCTAAAAAGTATTTTAATTGTAAGAGTAGCCTTTATGATTGTGTGTATTATTTTTTGTACAAGTTGGGTTTTATTATTAATGTGCTAGTAATATATATATATATGTTTTTTTACAAAGAATTAATGTATTCCCAAATTTTACTTTGTTTATTCTTTCCTAGTCATAATGCCCAAAATTTAATTTAATATTTTAGTCAAAGCATTTTCATGATGCAATCTATTATAAGTAAAAATCTATTTTATTCTACACATGTATTTTTTAAATAAAACATAATTCTACAATAGATCTTATTATTTGTGTTCAACTGTGCCATTATTATTATGTGCTCAAGGTGAAGGTAAATATTTACATATATTGCAGTCATCTAGCGGATTTTCGAAAACCCTTTGTTTAAATTTAAAAGTTTCAGAAACCTATTTTTAAATTAAATAAACACACTTTTACAGGTAAAGCAGAATCAAGAGATTCTTGTTTATGTAGTTGTGTACTGGATAGATCATTACACTATTCTCTGAACATTTCCTATAGAAATGCCAGCTGATTTGGCAACTAGCTGTGGTGGCGTAAAAACTCTACTCTTTTTTTCGGATTCAAAGTATCTATAAAGATTATTTGAAAACTTCCTCTGTTTGATTGGTCAATGGTTTACCACGACCAAATTTTATTTTAGACTCCCATTTTAAAAATTACAACGTACCGAGAAAAACTTAACTACCTCGTCTTATAGGCCTTCCACACGGGTGGGTGGCCCAATACTAAAAAGCCATGGAGTCAAAAGGTTCGACCATCCGCTCGTCCTTTCCTAAAGTCAAGCCTACCAACTTTAGGAAAGGACGACTGGGTGGTTGAACTTTTCGACGCCATGGTTTTTTAGTATTGGGCCGCCCGTTCATGTGGAAGCCACTTTAATCAAATTACAATGACAATATTCGAAGATTATGACAAACATCACTATGCACCCAGTATCCAAATATTCCAAACTAGTTCAAACCAGTTTTACACCTGCTTGAAATACTATCGGTGTGCACAAATACAATCGAGCTTACGATACTAGCAATACTTGCGAGCACCATTGACAATATTTATCAAAATAAATAATTTCAAAATGATGTAAAACAATGACATTATTTTACTTTGCATGTAGAGTGAATGAACAAAGAAATGAGTGAAAGAAGAATATAAGATAAACGTGAATGGAGGAAGAAGCTGGGGACGGCCAAGGAAGGCATGGCACGATTAAGTGAATTAAATACTTGAGTCGGGCCATGTCAAAAGTCGGAATAATAGGAGAGAATATGAGACAATGTATGAATGTGAATGAAGCAAGAAGTGTATGCCAAGATCAAGTTGTTTGGCAGTCTGTCCTTTCTGCCTACCCCTGCGGAGAAAAACAGCGTGATGGTTAGTTAGTTATTTTTAAATTCAAGTTACGTAGCAGCATGTTCGTTAAGACATATCAAACAATGTTTCCTTTCTGAATGGTGATACTGCTATGGGCCCACTACACGATCGCCCAACCTTCCAACTCCAAACGTTTAGGCGATTGCGTAGAGGAGTTGTTTGTGCACGTTGGCTCGAGTTCAGCCGAGTTGGGCCGCAATCGCTTCAGTTAGTGAACTAGTTAGCCCAAACTTCAAACTGGCTGGCCCGACTCGCACAAAGTGGCCCTCTACACATCGGCCAATCCATATACGCTCGGCAGGTAATTGCAGCAGACGTGCCGTATTTCAAATATGTTTATATTAATGAAAAGACTCAAATATGCCCTAACCCCCAAAAATATACATTAAGCATAATATGCAAATGCATACAATCCAATGTCTAGTTGATATAATTTTTTTTATTTCTTATCACTATGTTTCACTTTATACATTGTTATTTACACCATCATTGCACGGTTAGTATTTGTTCTTCATTATTTCTTTGAATTTATTTAATGCCCTGTCTGTTGTGTAAACATTAAAAATTTAAAATAGTTATGTAACAATGATGAAAATATTAAATGTATAGTATAAAATGCCTGTTGAGCTAAAATTGCCACTTTTAAAAAAAATTACAAATTTATTTTACTTTGTATAGTTTCTGACGTATAAGTTAGCATCCACCATCTTCGTTTCTACCAACTTTTTGTGTTATTTTCTTTGTCTATATACTTCTACATAATAATTCTAGACACTGATAATTAGCTAATAATAATAATTTGCTTCGACATCTTCCATGATAATGAAAGTTTGCAGTTCGGAGTTGAACGTTTGTGTAGTAGTACCATTACAATCCACCACTCTGGAACAGTGTACACCTTTTATTTGATGTTTTTAGCCTTTTCCATTTTTATGTACCTAGTGTAATGACTTCAGTCAGAAGGAGCGTCATAGAAACATGGTCACTCCAATTCTTTCTTCTGTAAAACATTCTGAACGGGTATCCTTAAACCGGAGTTCCTTCAAGACCTAAATAAAAAAATCTATCCCTTCTACCCAGTAGTTGACCACCCAACCAATGAGAATAAAAATACAATGTTGTAAGGAAAAACAATATTTATTGTTTGACAATAATTTAAACAATGGCAAGATTTAACCTTTTATACAACTCAAATTTTGACTAGTTATATTCTGATGTAGTTTGAGTTAGTTATTGAGGGTAAAACAAGTTACGACATGAAGTAATTGAGGAACATTCACAGTAGATAAACCATCATACAATACATACTTAAACAGTGCATCATTTATACCAGCTATAACGAAAAATAAATAATTATTATATTACTTCCTCAAAACCAAACTAAACTATGCGTAACGCTGGTAATTTTTTTGCAGAAAATATTAAATAAGTGATAATCTTTTGCACATTATTTTTTAAACGATAAATAAATATGTAGTAATACATAATACAAATTCAAAACAATAATCGTCATACAAAGTTAAGTACTACAATTTCCTTTTTGGTATTGTTGGATTTATCCTAGTATTCGACTCTACTATATATATTAATTCAGTTATGGAAGCAATTTCAATAAACATATAATATATTATTATTTAGATTCTCAGTCAGTACCTGAGATAAATTTGGGCAGGGATCTAAAATACTTTAAATGTACACTAATATGCATATGTGCCCTCTACACTAAAATACTTGAAAATTTTCATTCGTAATCATCCATTTTTATTGTCAAGATGTTTGACGATTTGATTGGAGACAACTTTGGTAGCTTCTCCTGCATTAGGAATGAGAAATCGATCCATGTCTTTAATCACTAAAGTGTCCCCATCCGGCATGCCGTATTTAAATGTGATCAGTTCCGGGTGACGTTTTTTGGCTGTAATTTTGACAATGGAAGATAACGGCCGCCTCACCGTTATCTGTGCATATCCTCTTTTACCTTCAACATCTCTTAAAACTATTAAATGGCTATTAGTAATTACTAAATAAGCATCATAAATGTAACCATTCATCATAACTTCCTGACATTTAAAATAACTGATGATGTTTGATGTTTTCAACCACTCACTCAACTGCACAACCTCTTGCGAATAGTCTTCCTCCGTAATGGCTTCTTCAAACCCAAGGTCTCCATCATTATCTTCATCTATACTAAAAACTGGGGCTACATTTCGGTAACGTTTACCATTTTTATCATTTTTAGACACGTGTCTTTCAATGACAGGTAAACTCGCATTAGGATTGACAATATAATCAATCAGCTTACCTTTCACTTCTTGGGATTTGGTTCGCATCGCTGCTGAAAGTTTACTGAACAAATCAACAGTAGGAATATTGACTTTTTGGACAGGACGATCGTTTCCTTCAGATTGTGTGTTTGGAGCGCACACTAAACATCTTAATGGATCATGATCTTCCAAGCAATCAACCATATGGTCACCAAAGTAGTCGTGTATGGCCGTATAACCACCATCTAGCATAGAAACATGTTTAATGTTTCTCTTTAAAAATGCCGCCACCACCATATGGGCGTACATATCTATTTCTGACCTCCCTGACCCCAAGAAACACAGGTGCTCCCCCGCAGCCAAGGAGTGTGCTGCCAGCGCCTGCCTCTGAGCACTTAACAGACCTTGAACAGCAGTGGCAAAGGCCGACGGCTCCTGCAGCATCAGATTGCAATCCAAGTGAAATGCTGTTGAAAGGTGTCCCGCGTTATATTGCTCAGCAGGTCGACAGTCTACCAAAAAGAAGCGCACCCCTTCAGAGTCGGGGGTTAATTCCATAGTAGCATTCTCCACTAATTCATTGACAGAGACTGGTATACACAGCGCTTGAGATACAAATTTAGATTGAACAACGGGAAGGTTTTCTCCAAAAATAATAGGAATCACGTCTCCTTGGAATGAAGTAGGGGTCTTATGGGCATAGTACTGTGCAAGGGAACAAAAATCATTCACATCTTCAGATTCTAAAGCACAAGGCATATTAATTAGAAATTCTATAACCACCTCTTTTGTCTCAGCTTTTTTAGACAGAATCTGTTCCCGGGCATTTACTATCATGATTAAAGCGAGAAAGAAAACAAAGAATGGATCGGCTTGCTGGAAATACAAGTCCCACATGGCTTGGACCACAGGTAAACTGCAAGTTCCGGCAAACAGGCTTTGGAACCAAACCTTACAATACTGTTCAGGTGTTATTCTTTTTGTGTCCAAAAACGAACATAATTCAGGATCATGATACTGAAGTAAAAGCCACAAGATATGAAACGGAGTTCCATTCTTACCACAATTTTTTGGAACATAAGTATCGAGTAACTTTTCAAAGAGATTATATGTGTCTGATAATGGGAGTTTCAGATTGAGAAGAAGCAGCAAGATTTCAATAAATCCGTTATTTCTCTCATACTGAATCTTACGGGTCTTACAATAAAAAGTAATAATGGATTCTAAATCGGATGTAACAGATACTTTGTCTTCTTCTTCATTTCCCAGCTTTTCAACAAATGTAGTCACATCTTCTCGGAGAAGGTTTTGATTGGGTAAGTCAAATATTTCATCAAAGTTCAGCAACTGGTTTCCTTTCCCATGTACGTTGAGGCATACTTGCCAAACATCTGCGCGCACGGTTTCTGGAATAGATTTGCCTTTGCATACGGCATATATATCACTTGCGGAGCAATCATCCAGTAGAACAGATTCCAATTCTATAATCCTGAAACAAGCAATATAAATAAATGCCAAGGTTATAGTCTAAGCGTGCATAAATGTAGGAAACAAATATTCCAAGCCCACATAATAAATAAGATTAGATTATCTTCATACTTCCTAATCAAACAAGGCAAGATTCCACAAAGTTTTATGATTCACAATACCCCAAAATACACATACAAGGAATTGCCCCAAGAACTCTAATCACAAAAACTGATTGCGTGATATAAAAATTGTTAATTTATTTAAGTGGTAGCAGTTATCGTGAAGAGACATTTTACATTTAATATTATGTTGAGCATAGAATCATTAAAAATATACAAGATTTCTGTTTCGAGAAATCATTAGTAATGAAATTGTGAAATGGTACAGCAACTGCAAGATCAACACATCCAATTGCACAATATAGGCAATGGAAAAATCATTAAAATTTAATTTAACTATTCGTTCTTGTCGAAAGGGGAGACAATATATAAATATGTTTATAATTTATTATTTTATGACCAAACTAGGTACATGGCGTAAGAATGACAGCACCTGAACATTGAAGTACATAATAAAATGTTATCTTACCAAGTGTTATCATCGTCGAAAGGCATTGTTATAACTTTTCTTCATAAATTGCATATATACAGATAGAAATGTACATGAAACACAAATAATTTATTAACGTTATTCCTTAGTTCATGTCCAAAATAAAACCATTGTTATCAAAGAATAAATACAATGAACATACGCACATACGTCAAAACCACAAGATTCAAAGACAAAACAGGGAAAAGAAGACGGAATTATAGACAATTTAAAAAATATTATGATTGACCTGTATGGCTTTACTTCGAGTATCGAGTCTTATTTATTTATAATTCAAACACTTTATTTTCATGAAGAATGAATGTTAAGGTAATCAGTGCCGGTATTTCAGTATACTACTGGGGAATGTCATCAGTTGGCTTATCTTTTTAGCATTCAACTTAACGAATATAAACATCTTTCAAGCTGATCAAAAAGTAATTGAAATTCCGGCCCTAAGCCGTGTTGTGCTTCTTCTTCCTTTAGCCAACGTTTCGTAGAGTATTGCAATATCCATCATCAGGGCAAATGGACATTGGAAAGCTGTCCGAAACGTTAGTTAAAGGACGAGAAAGCACGACTTATTACCTAACCCAAAAATCGTTCATCATAATTCTTGTAGACATGAGAATCATCATATTTGTTGGAGATTTTCATTAATATACGCAAAAAAGGATTTACAGAAATTATGAAAAACTATGATATTTGAGACGATGTATGAACGTGAGTGAAGCAAAAAGTATATGTGATCGAGTTGAGTGATGGTTATTTAGTTATGAAAAACTCTTTTACTAATTCCTGCTCCAATTCTACTTGATATGAGGGTTGTCCGTAAAATAAGTTTCCCTTTTTTTTTAAATAGGGAAATTAAAATTAAAATATTTTTTAAAAATAGGGAAACTTATTTTACGGACAACCCTCGTAAATTCAAACTAAAATGAAAATAAACTTATGTTACTAAATTATGAACTAAACACAATCTAAAAGCTATGGTTTTTCGATTAATAATTATGAGATAACATTGTTATCGTTACAATGTAAAACTGACAAAGCTGCGAAGAGGTTAATAAATATATTTTTTGGGATCCGAACCCGCAACATCCCATCAAAAATGTAACAGGAACATCTTTAGGATATTTTTTAAATGTGAATAATCACAAAAGTCTGAAGCCAGTGGGACTATGGTATCCCTTATTGAGGTTTTTTAGGCTGTATGGAGTGGGGAGGTGAAAGTAGATGGGAAAGAAGAAGGTCGGGAAGTACCTGGTTTTTCAGATTGGGTCACTAAACACGGCTATAGCCATTTCAAGCATCGTTTCAGTTTTGAATGGTGGTCTTTCAACGGGGCAATATTGAGAGTATCTACCACCCGGTGAAAGTATTTACTCGTAAACTTGTCGTTTTTGTCAAACCCAAGTCCTCTTAGCATAGGCATGTCGTAGGCTAATTTTGTCAATGCAGGCAATGAATCTTAATCAATAACATTGCATTACGTACGTTAGGGAAAGGAAATATAACAGTTTCAGATCTCTGAATATAATTTAAACAAATACTAGTCATGAAAAATAATAGATTTTTCTTAGGAACGGTATTTCAGTTGCCTTTTAAGCTTGTTTCCAAGCTTAAATTTGTCAGGAAACCTACTCAATAACAATTTACTGAACGTACATATCTCTCATTCCGTGCTTAAAAAGCAACTGAAATACCGGCCCTTATTTCAGTTCCTTTTTAAGCTCGACCTGAGAGATATTTATTTTCTTTAAGTTGGTCTCTGGTAGGAACTGACAATCCAATCCGACTGATAACATTCTTGAGTATACTGAAATACTGGCTCTTACATGAAAGGCATGAAAGCCATCTTGAGTGACTCTCATTTATGTATTCTCAAATAACTTGCACTTGACGGTGTGTTTGTATCCTATTATTCACTAAGTTGCTAATAAAAAGGAGAGTAAAGCACACATCATAAAAAAACCCACCTTTGGCCTAATAACTCCTTTGAAACATTAAACTTTTTTTATAAACACATTGATTTTGCTTGGCATAATTAGGTTTGCATCTTCCAATCGGGCTAGCGATGATGCGAAAGTCAGGAATTTTATAAGAATGTGGTTGTGTTCGTTGTGTTTATGCCCATTATTTGTCGTGTGAATTAGTTCAATTGAATATAGTGAAACAACTTATAACGGACTTTATTACTATCTCAGTTAACACATTTCGCCCATTTCTTTATAATCCTTTAAATAATAAAAAATCAAGTTCGTGTTATTTGTGTTTTCGTATTTGCTTTGTTGGGGAGGATATGTGTGGACTTATTTTTGTAGCATGAAGCAATACAGCTACATAATGGTTAACATGATTAGTGAACTTTAATGTGCAAATTTCTAAAGAAATCCCTTATATCTTCACATTAAAATGTAGAATAATGGCATATTATTTTACAACTTTGAAATTTATGTAAGTTATGTTTATAATGTCAAATGAAACAAACTTTTAGAGCGTTTACAAGCATGCAAGATAATAATTTATTATTGTACCTATACTACGTACGTTCAACAAGTAATAATACCTTTACCAGTTAAAATTAGTTGTATGTTGTGTTTGTGGACTGTATTATATCGTATTCCAATGTATTATTTAATTCCCAGTTTTTTTTCCCGGAAAGGGTGTTATGACTTCTCTACGTTTCAAACGATTTCTATAGGGCAGAATCTGTCAATCTCGATTGAATTATTGGTTTATTAATATAACGGCAAGTTGAAACCAGAAGTAAAAAGTTCTGTTTTAATAATAAAAAGTGTGGGTATTCATGTAATTCATGCGACTTGTGACGATTTTAAAAATTGGAGGATTTTTATGTTTCACCCAAGAGTTTTGCGAGTCAAACCTCTTTCTGCTTTGCCAAGGAGTTTGTCAAACAAGATGAAGATAGTAGTAGAGCATTTTGTTTTATTACTTGAAAATAAAGTAATCAATATCCTTAAATGCTGCAAAATCCTCCCCTTTCCAAAAGTCTTTATTAGTAAAATGTCATAATTTTTATAACCATATAAACGAAAGAAATACGATTGTTATATTAAAAACATTGTGAATAAGGTTAAGCATTTTGTTTTCAGAATGATGGCATGGTAGATCTGCGTTCTAAAAAGAGCCTTCCATCTGGCTCTGCAGCAGAAGACAGTGCGATGTTTGTTTTAGACTTGCACAAACGGAGACTTATGAAAGATGCCTTCTACAGAAGTAATTCAAGTTTGGAGCTGGTAAACACAGAACACCAATACACGTCCGGCCTGCACACCAGGAGAGAATATGGAAGTCACGGCTCTATCGACGTCATAGGCAGCCCCACGTCCACCGGAGAGAGTTTCTTTGCAATGTTACAAGATTTCCATCCTTCGGGAATACCTGTAGACCAGCGCTCCCCCGGCCCGTCCGAGTACCTGCGCGGGAAGATGGACCCCCTCACGGAGAACTCCAATAATGCAATTTCCATAGACTGTGAAGATGGAATTAGTAATAAGAATATGGTCGGAGGTTCCAGCCCAAAATTGAAACTGAAATTTCACAAGTTCTGGGGGAGCAGCGCCGGCAGCGGTGTGGGCAAACTACCGCGACACCAGACGCCTCTGGACGACAGTGTTTTGAATTCCTCCTCCAATAATAGCTGCTATTCTAGTATGACCTCTACGTGTACTGACGTCGAGGAACAACAGAAGAGAAAAGGGTTCGCCCACTATGACTGCCAATCGCTTACCGCCAACCTGGGCTATGCAGCTAAATTAAGAGGTATTCTGTTGGGGCGAAGACGGAATACAACCACCGGTGCCTCGGCAGCCTCCATGGTGACCCCTCGTGCTGTGGAGCTAGACGGGGAGACGGAAGATGATGCGGGAGACGGCCAAACTAATGATTTGATTGAGAGTTGTCCCTTTTTTCGCAATGAAGTTGGTGGTATGTATGATTTTGTTCATTTGTTTTCACCATATTAATATTTAATCACTGAAGAAACAGCACAATACATATTTTCATCTTGACATGAGATTATGTTGATCACAACTCTTCCACCTATTAACACTTCAAATATGTTAATAGTTTCTTCACAATAATAATGATTAGATTACTTCTATAGTGCCATTTTTGTGGGAAAATCACCTCAAAGGCGCTTTATAACTAATAACCTATAACTTCGACTTATAACTAATAATTTACAGGCTAAGATTTATGACTAATGGACAATAACTAAGATTTATAATTAATGACTTATAGCTAGCACTAACTACTGAGACTTATAACTTGTGACTTACATCTGTGAATTATAGCTAGTGACATACAACTAAGACTTATAACTAGTGACTTACATCTGTGAATTATAGCTAGTGACATACAACTAAGACTTAAAACTAATGCATATTTATGAACCAGTCTTCTACAGATTATCATACCTTTCTTCTACTTGTTGTTATTTAGTTATTAGATATTATTATTCAGTTCACTGTGTGACATATGTAATCAAATTATGATTTTGTAGATACATTTTAAAATTCTACACCAGTGTCTTTAAATTTGTTTATTTATTTCAGGTGAGGAGGAGCGAAATATGAGCCTCAGTTGGAAAACGGGACATTCCAAAAAACCTGAAAATTTTAATACAATAATTAATTCATGTATGCACCAACCCAGTGTTGCCTATGGGCTGTCGATACTAGAATTTCCCGCTGGCAAGTCCCACTGGAGGCAATCTTGCTATCTGGCGCGACAATCTCCACACACATCCAGACCTATAGAATGTCAAGACCAGGGCGCCCTGTACTACAGAAAATACTTCTACCAACAAGGTAAACTTACATTATTTGGATACTAAATATTCACTGGGACCGGGTTTGGCACCGAGGACTTGGCAACAAACTGCCTTCTTACGGGCTTTCCGTTTCCTTGTGTACGTGGATTGCCGATTTTTTGAGGGAGAGATCGATTCAGACGGTTGCTGATGATTTCATCTCTTCCTCGCATTCAATAAATGCAATCACAAGGATCGGTTCTGTCTCCGACATTGTTTTTGTTGCACATCAATGACCTCTTGACATGTGCACCAATCCATTGTTACGCGGATGACAGTACAGTCCATGATTGCTTTTTGTTTGACAAGCCCCCAAAGGGCACACAAACTCCAACGGCTCGGAGGGCTTTGAAGCAAAGGATGGACGGTTACCTCGAGAGGGTCTCCTCTTGGGGTAAGAATAACCTCGTCGAATTTAATGTTTCAAAGACCCAATCATGTCTGATTACGTCTAAAAGGGATCGAAATGACAATCTAGTCTCCTTTAATGGAAGCAATCTTCCCAACAAGCCCTCCATTGATATGCTTGGTGTAACCTTAAGTGACCAGCTCAGGTATGGGGGCTCCATCGATGCCCGAGTAAAGTTAACCTCTCAGAAGCTGGGTGTATTGTACAGAGCCCGCAGATACTTTAACAGTACAATCGCGAGAAGAGATTTTCCAAAAACAAGAATAGGTTGTAGTTTAGTTTTTTCATAAACACTAACTGTAATGTTTTAAAAAATTCAGGTAACAAAACTTTGGTTAAGTTTGTTAAAAAAAATGTACCGAGAAAGTATTACAATTATTTTTCCCCACTTTTAAAAATTATTTTAATATTTTGTAAAACATTCATAGGACTGTCAGAAAAAGTCGTATTTCTTGATTTTGATAAATGCAAAGACTGTAAATTTTAAAAATATATAATAAATATTTTTCTGTTTAAAAACGTTATGTTTATCATATTGCGTAATAATGTTATTATTATTTCGAATTAATAAATGATCACTCTCTGACGTCCCTATCCCACATAAGAAAATAAACCCAACTCGCCTGTTAAGAACTCCTTTATTCAGTAAAAGTCAAATTACAATTAAAAAAAACCCGTAGTTACATAATCTTACGATAGTTGCTTGATGTGATTAGGTACATAAATGTTACCTATAAGATCCCCTTTAAAAATAAACCTTTATTGTAATACTTTTTTTTATGCTCTTGGACAGTAATCTATATAAAAATCAATGTAAGTTTGTCCTCGAGGTTCTCGAAAATCACTGAACTGGTTTCGCTGAAAATAGCACAGTTTGTTTTTATTAGTGCCGGGAAGGTTTAGAAAGTAGTTTGAATGAAATCCAATAACAATTTATTTTATTTATTTAATTTCATCAAATTTAAATATGACAACAAAACATTAGACACTCATCTCCCTAGGACAGGCCTGTGTTGAGATGAGCGGCTTTACAATTTAATAATGATCAGTAAATACTAATAAGTAAATAATAATACATGAATATAGAGTGGTAAATATTAATAAGTAAATGATAGTAAATATTAATAAGTAAATAATAGTAAATATTAATAAGTAAATATTAGTAGTAGATATACAATAAAAATAAAAATTTAGATTATAATTGTTAAATAATAATAATAGGTAAATAATAATAATAAGTAAATATTAATAAGCATATAATAATACACATTAAATATTAAGTAAATATTAATAGGTATATAATAATAAGTACATAATAATGATAAAAATAGGTAAATAATAATAAGTAGATAAAAAATAAAATTATGTAAATAGTATTAAGTAAATAATAAAATGTAGGTAAAAAATATAATTATAAGTAAATAGTAATAAGTAGTAATCAGAAAGTAATAAGAAGTAAATAGTAGTAAGTAAGTAATAATAAGTAGATAATAATGATAATATTGAGCGTATATAATGTTTCAACATTGATTACAACATAAGGGATAACATGGATAAAGCGAAATCACCACTCTCAGCTAACATAGATTTTTTTATCACTTTTTAAAATAAATTTAGGGTATTTATAGTTTTAATGTTGTCACTGAGCCTATTATATAACAAAGGAGCTTTACAAGAAAAACTCCTTTGTCCAAATGATGTTCTGTTATTTGCCGGCTGATACACTAGAGAAGAACCCATTCTAGTATTGTGCACTTGTTGTGACCTTATAGCAGTATCAATATTGTTAAAAAATTTACACAGAGCTTGTATTATGTACAATTGCCTTACTGTCATAATTTTACTTTCACTGTATAATCGGTGTGATGGATATAAAAAACATTTTTTGTACATTATTTTTAAAATTAATTTTTGAGCAACATTTAGGGACTCTAGTGTAGTCTTGTAACACGAACCCCAACATACAACATTATATGAAAGAAGAGATTGAACAAGAGCATAATATACACTTTTTAGTGTAACTTTGTCCAATATATTTCTTAGGGTCTTGAAGATATAGGCTAGTTTTCTGATTTTGTTTGTTAATACAGTAATATGATCATTCCATTTTAAATATTTATCAATAATTAAGCCAAGATATTTTATATTGTCTACTCTTTCCAAAGATTGACAATTGCACTCGCGTACACAACAATGCATTGTTAAGGAACGGTCTACAGAGGGTTGACTTACGGAAGAAATTCTAAAAGTAATATATTTAGTTTTTTGTGTGTTTAAAGTTAAAAGGTTTTGATCAAGCCACGTTTTAACAGTCTTTAATCCTGACTCACACTTAGCATAAGTTTCATCCCAAGTATCACCAGAAAACACCAGAACAGTATCATCTGCAAATGCAACTGAAGAACCGAAGAATGATAATTTGCAAAGGTCATTAATATATAATAAAAACAAAATTGGACCTAGAACACTACCCTGAGGAACACCATATACAATTGATTTATTTGAACTAATATGATCATTAATCATTACTCTCTGTGTTTTTATCTATCATTTTGAACATCAAGTGTGCAAAATTTCAAATCTATCAAAATTCTGCTTTAAGTGATGGGAAAGGGGGATGGAGACGTTTTTTTTAAGTTCGTATAGCCAGTAACCTTCCTTTTGTTTTGAAGGTCGAGTCTGCAAAATTTCGTCAAGGTTGGAAAAAAAACTGTAAATTTGTACAAAAAACTAACCCAACCACAGACACTTCTCGTTATACATATAAGATAAATTAAATTATTATGTTTTGTAAATATAAGTATAATTTTAATGTCAATGTAAATAAATAAATAAATAAAATTAATCAACGCCGTGCCACCGTATACAGACAAAGTTTCTCAAATTATTCTGATTCATTATAAAAATGTACATGTAATATTAGGTATCAGATGAAATTTCTAATACCTACAACAAATTACAATAATATGTAGTTATAGAACGGTCTTTTAAGAAGAGGAAATTGCATCATTCATCTCCACCTACACAAATATGTCTTAAATTCTCCAGCTATTAAATGTTAATAACAGATGTATTTCATACCACACACAAATTCTCAATTATTCTTCCATAAGCATTCTTTGTCTACTCTCTAATTGCGGTTACAATAATAAGTTCGCACTTATTTATGCGATTGTTTGTAGCATTATCCAACCAGAGCCCGTATTCAACTAATTTCAGTGTGACTTACGATTGCCATGAATTATTCAATAAAAAATAAATAAAAAAAACCCACCGCATGATGTAACAATATAGCTAATACAATAATTATTACCTATGACTTATGAGTTTTTGCTATTGAGGTATATAAATGATGTAAATATCAGTGTACGAAATATGGGCACGATAAAAGAGGCCAATTGGCCACACTAATATAACACGGGCTTCAGTCGATTACAAGCGCTCGCCCAGTATGGATCTCCAAAGATTACTGCAAAGTGCCTACATGACTGCACAAGTCGTTCTGGAAAAAAAATAGAAAAAGCAATGGTGTAACCTTTCGTAGGTTTTACCATACTCAATATAATGTTTTACTGCTAAAAAAACTCAAAGAGCATTGGAAGTCGGCACGCGCCACCGGCAAGAAATGCTCCGGGGCCGCGACGCGGCCTGCGGTGCGTTCAATTAGTTCGTGGTCGGAAGGATTCGGTCCACATCGACAACCGCTTCACCCCCCTACTTCACGCGCGGACAATTTTTTAGAGTGAATTTGTAAGAAACCTTGACTCTATTTAAACATTCCCAACAGCAAATACAGAAATA
This sequence comes from Halesus radiatus, assembly GCA_022606495.2. Taxonomy (NCBI): domain Eukaryota; kingdom Metazoa; phylum Arthropoda; class Insecta; order Trichoptera; family Limnephilidae; genus Halesus; species Halesus radiatus. The sequence goes on from JAHDVE020007712.1 coordinate 153,536, forward strand.
ATCCGTCAAAGGAGCGATGTAAAATGTATGAAATCATTTGTTACTATAATAATATATTCTGACAATTCCATTAGTATTCAACTATTGTTTGATTCGTGTTCGCGCTTGTCCAGACCATTTGTTGAACGCGTCTAAGAGTCTGGACGAAGCTAATGAATATTGCACATCAAAATAAAGCTTAAAGAAACGTTCTTCCTTAGCCCATAAATGGAAGCGAGAAGTATTTTTTATTCCCATTTTAAATTAGGGATTTTTCACCTATCTTTGTCGTTCAGGATAATAAATATTGCGATCAATCATAACAAACGTGTGTATTGCCTAAATTGATCAAAAATATATGCATCGTTGACTCGTTTATTGTGTCTGAGAAGCGATCAGTAGATTAATTTCACTCAGTAGTTCCACCGTACAATAAGAAGGCACAACCTTGTACTAACTATGAAGACAAATGCATCGCTGGGGAAAGAACTCAAGGAAAGCATATCTTAAAGAGAGCTAGCGTAATCGGTCGGCACTTCAGTGAATAATTAGTGTGAAGTTGGACAGGATAAATTTTACCCCTCACTTCAATTTTAAAATTAATGAAATGTGTAGAGAAAACCACACATTTTTTATTAGTACGAAGAGACTCGAACTTGGATTCTTTCCTATATATGTTGTGGTTGAGATTTTCACGGGTGTAAGATGTAGAATAATTTTCTCGGTTTACCTGCGTAATGTAGTCCTTAGAAGGACTTTTTAACTCCTGACGTTTTGGACAAATCACGCTGTCCATCTTCAGAGTCAATATGTCTTGAGTTTTGTCTTGAACTGATCGCTTGCGCGTGTCCGTTGAATCCAGAAGTCACGACCTAAGTGAGTGCAAATCATTTTAATAGTCTAGGGAAAAGCACGCGTGTTGATAAAGGGGTGGGGGTAGGGGATGGGTCTTTAATGGGATGTTTGCGCGTAGTATCCTGATTGGATTAATTTAAGCAAGTTAACGTATCAACCATAATAAATATATTTCTCTTCTTCGTAAACTAGATGAGAGAAACAATTCTATGTGAATAAAGCATCTAGTGTGTGCCGAGACCGAGTTATTCGGCGGTCTGTCCTCTCTGCCTACCCTTAAAAATACGTGAAATATCTAATCAAAATGTATTCCTTCCAAGTATTTTGTACGTTCATTTATTAAGAAGGCCACAACAATCAGAGGAAGATGATAATATAATGTCCATCTTCAAATGTGCAATGCATAATAATTCATACCCGAAATTGAAAAAGTATACACAATCTTAGAGCAATGTACGCCACTGGTAACCAGTTGTTTGTCCATCTTCGAAAATTGTTTCGTTGACCTTGAAATTTCAGACAGAATAAGCTTTACAATTTTTATAACGCTAGAGCTCACATTTCGATAGATTTTACGACAGTAGCACACAAATTTTCTGTTGCGTATACGTCGTATGTTGTTTATTATATGTTATCGATAGGCAATCTATAAGAGGTTCAGTGCACGGGTATGATTTAGTATTACACCGTGTTAGTGTTGTGGACCGGGGAATAATCGATATAATTATTATTTTTTAAGTTGATTTGATTTTTTTAAACATTTATTCATAAAAATAATTGGTGCAGAGTTAATTCATGTTCATAAATAATAAATAATATGTACTCCTGTATCAATATATTTTTATTTAAAGACGTACCCAAATAAAAATCCAAACTTATGTGTATGGGGGGGGGGGTTATTTATTTTGTTATTTAGAAGTTTTTTTTTATTTATTTTTTTTAAATATTCAGGTTATAACGATCACGGCCATATTGAGTTCACGGCTATTATGAGCAATCAGCCTGGGTTCGAGCCACACGTGCGTCTGATGACCTTTTTTATTTTTCTGCTGTTTGTTGATTCGTGTTTCATTTGGGATGTGTTAATATTATCTTCTTCAATGATTAAATGATATTTTGGTTCCGGATTATTTTCATACAATTGTTGGCTGTTATAAAGACGACGCTTCACTGATATACCGTACTAATAATTTTGTCAACACAATTTCTAAATACGTATTGATATGATTTTTCACAAAAACGGCGCTATACAAATTATCCAATAATTATTATTATTATAGTCTTATAAAAAAAACAATTAGTAATTAATAACAGGCAAACATGGCGGATTAGCGGCGGGGCGGCGGCGGCTGGAGGACGGATTAATATTGATGTGAGTTTGTCGGTAATGTAACCTGTGTGAGTTTGTCGGAAATGTAACCTGTGTGAGTTTGTCGGTAATGTAACCCGTGAGAGTTTGTCGGTAATGTAACGTGGGTGAGTTTGTCGGTAATGTAACCTGTGTGAGTTTGTCGGTAATGTAACCTGTGTGAGTTTGTCGGTAATGTGAAACAATCCTATCCATGTAAAAAAAAATATCATTAAATCTGCAAAAGTCATTCGACAATTGGGCTTTGCAATTTTGTTCCCTTTTTACATATTTCTCTGTATTACTACTTACCGTCAATTTTGTTTAAAAAAAAACAATAAAATTGTACAAGAACCTACATCCCTAAATGGGTAAGTTTATAACAGTGGTGGACAATGTTTTTAGCAGAGGGGCCGCTTTAACTAATTACCGAATACGGCTCTCGACATAAAAGTGGATTTTTGATTTTTTTAGTGGGGGGGGGGGGCTGACAGCGAAATCCATAATTTCACATTAATGGGGATTTTTCGAATTTCTTGTGGCGTAAACCGATTGTTCAAATTCTGTTCCACTTAGGACATGCGGGATGAATTAACAAAAACTCTATAAAAAATTGTTCTCTGCCAGGGTTTTCAAGAATTACGGCTGACGTTTTTTCTTATGTAAAGTCACGTGGGTTGTACTAAACTCACAGGCGGGCCGCACGAATTTGGCAGCGGGTTGTGTTTCACTGTTTTATGACGATTAAAATTTCATAAGCTAGTGATTTATGACAAGAGATATTTTTATGACTCAAACAACAGTAGTGATATGATTGATAATGTAGGGATTTTTTCTTGGAAGCCCTGAACCGGGAGTTACAATGCGTTGAGTGTTTTGAAAAAGAAATTGAAAAACATGAAAGCGAAATCTTGAAATCAATCAATGATTATAAACTTTATCATTAAAGTGTATGTTTTTGTAATATGCATGTATATATATTTTTAAAGGGAAAATTTTTAAATGATATTATACATGCAGGTGCATACGTTTTTTTAAACCTTTTCGTATATTGCGAGTAACTATATGTAGCAAATTTAGTCGGTCCTCTCGTGCTCGTTATAACCAAGTGTGACTGTACATGTATTTTTGTATGGATACTTAAGAATGCAAAAAAAAATCTTCGCCATTGTATATAAATCACTCAAAGGTTGTAGATTGTCAAAAATACGGATGTTTGATAGAAATATCTATTATAACGAACGAATGATCCTAATATAACATTAATTAATAAAGTAAGGAAAATTATGTATTCACCGCTTCTCAGTATGATCACATTATCAAAACAATATAACAAATTTAAATAAATCAATTAATAAAACATTATCAGTTAAATACGGGGAAAGACATTATAAATATAAAAACCTCACAGAATAGAGAATTTTAATTATTTTCTAACCGAATCGGTTTTACCGAAAGTAAATCATTATTTTAAAAAACCCGTCCAAATTAGAATGGGGTGAATAAAATCGAATAAATAAGTCGTCACAATGTGGATTAACCACTGTTTGAAATGGCCTTGAACGCCGAAACATCTGTCACAATAATTAAAACTAAATATACTTGCAGAACTTAATAATAACATTATTAAATTTTAAAAAATAAATTAAATTGATTTCTACAAATTAAGCACAAAAACAATTAATCAATCAAAGATGTTTTCCTATTGGAAAAAAATCACAATAATTATTCAAATCTTCCTTAATATGTATTTTCGGAATTTGTTTTTTGTAGTTCCTATAAAAAAAACTTTCAATACTTTAAAAAGGTAGATAGGCACATCTATCAAGGTCTCTGTAATAATATAAATAATATGTACGTCTTTTCAAAGGAGAAAGATTTGTTTTACCACTTGCCTCAAATAACATTGAAGCACGCATCGAACATAAATAAGAGCGATAAAAATTTACAATCTCAATAATGTTTTTTTTAGTTAAACTAACCAAACTTTAAACACATGTCTCCAGAAATAAGGTCTGACGTCAGGATGAACAAATCGGGATGGAAAAATTTTAAGTGGGTACTCGTATATTGGCGTTCCAGGGCTAAATATTATTCTTTCCGGGCTATGTACAGTGTGCTTTATAAAGAGATCAACGTTAAAATCTATACGGCGAACAGTGAACGACATTAAAATCCAGTAAGAGGAAGAACTGTTGTGGCGTACCGACACAAGCTCAAAGATCTCCGAACAAAATAGCGAATAAATGTGTAACTAAAAATCCCCACATAACCCGATCCAAAAATAATATACAAGACGAAAACAAAAAATATTTAGTTTGCAAATTACTTGTTATTTATATTAAACATGTGACTTTCGACGTTTTTGATGTAATTCCTATTTCTTTCCGGCTTATAATTTTATTAATTCATAGTTTTAGTAGGTAATTTTAATATAAGTAACAGATAATTTCACATAAAACAGATTACCATTTGCAACGCAGGCAAACATTAAGTTAAATTTTTTTTTCAATATTTGAATAGCAGTTTTTTTTTCTATTTTAAAATTTCATTAATTCTAGTATCGGCTGGAGTAATTTTCATGATTATAAGACTAAAAATCAATATATTTTAATAAGTATTACGGAAATTTCATTTATAATACGAAAAATTCAAGATGGCGGCCTTTCCTCTGTGTACAAATTTAACGTTTTAAGTTTATTATCCAGAGAGCTAATGGAAATATATGCCAAGATTCAAACCCATCGCATTTATTTCCATTTCAAATCCTAGGCAATTATATGTAGAACTAGGTTAAATAGTTTTTTTAATCATTATGACAACTTTATCCCTTCGAACTGGAGAATTTTTACAGAACTCAACGAAATAAATTAATCGCAGAATTATTGTGTTAATACGTTTAGTCTACCGTTATATTTTTTTTTGTTTTTATTTTTTTATAAATATTTTTTTTTAAAAACACTAACAGCAGTTTCCTCTTCAAAAGTAAGGTCTGTTATAAATATCTTGGGGTATCTCCTCCTTTCACCTACTTTGACAACCATCATTTTTAGGTACTTGATTCTATTATAGAGCAATTACTTATTGGTTGCATCGTAATGTCGTGGCCCCCATTAGTCTCGCTTCTTGAGCGGCAGCCCAATCTACCCAGGTGGTCGTTACACCATTGGTGTTTATTAGTATTTATTTATAGTCAGTTTAAGGTTTACAGAAAACAGATATAATTTTTTTTTCCTATTGCGTTTGGCTATAAATGGAGCTGAAACCATAACCGGTGTTGAGATATGAGCATTTTTGGAAAACAAATACAGTGTGAAATATTAGAAAAAATACCGATCCATCGATAATCCGAAAAAAATCCTTCAAGGGTGTTATGGGTAAACAAACAAGTGAGCAATGTCAATATTTGTCATGACGTGCTCATAATATATTTATGTTTTTAAACTACCCTACTGAACGTGTTTCTAAACAAATCTACCCAAAGAAAATATTTGCTTTTGGATTAAAAGATAAAACCATTTTAGTATATCGATCCCCTGCGTAAAGTATCGTAACTTCAAAATTGTAAATTTACAGGAGAGTAGTTTAAAGAGATAGAAGTTCGTGCAAGTCGAGTTTTTGATTTTTTTTGCACCAAATTTGGTGCAAAATGATCAAAAGCTCAACCTACGCCAAACTTTTGTCTCTTTGAACAACTCTCCTTTAAAGTTCCGATTTTGAGTTTACGATACTTTACGTAGGAAGGGTCGATGTGTCGTGAGTTGATAGCATATGAACGTGTCACAGAAGAGTGAGAAAAAAATAATAGTTTCTATACAACGAACAACAAAAATTCCATAAAATTATTTAGTTTATTTCACAAAGCTTTGGCAGCGATTGCATCTTGCTTTAATCTTTAGTTAAACCGATTAGTTATATAGAGTGGAAGATACTCTCAGTATCGCCCTGGTGAAAGACCACCATTGAGAATTGAAATGTTGCTTGAAGTGGCTTTTACCCATGTTTGGTGACCAGATCTGAATAGCCAGGTATTTCCTCACCTTCCTCTTCCCCTTCTCCTTCCCCTCCCCAATACCTTCAGCCACACAACATTCCCCAATTGGGGATGCCATAGTCTCACTGTCTCCAGACGGTCTGGTGGAGTTGGTACTCTTGTGGGGTATTCATATAAAAAAAAATTAAAAAATTATAAAATGATGTTCCTCTTAAACATCTTCTAAAGCACAATTCTAAGGACTATATAATATTCAATTTTTAATTACTAATTATTTTTATTTAGATTTAAAACCCTCATTTTAATATTTAATCATTGTATAAAATAATATTAACAGACCCTAAATGAAACATGAAAACGAAAAAAACGACAGATAATAAAAAAGATTTCAGTTGCATCTGGGACTCGAACCCAGGACCTCTGCCTATTAAAAATGGAAAATAATATTGGCAAATCTTGAATTTGAGATATGATATCGATGAAGATGACATAAATTGAACTGGGCTCATTAGCTAAGTTGGTTAAGCGGTTGCCCCGGATAGGCAGAGGTTCTGGGTTCGAGTCCCAGTTGCGACTGAAATCTTTTTTTTATTTTCTGTCGTTTTTTCTCGTTTTCATGTTTCATTTAGGGTATGTTAATATTATTTTCTGAAGACTATATAATATTTTGCTATTTCTTAATCCATAATCACATATGAACTACTGTCTTTGGGAAGTGTAATTAATATTTGTATAGACCAACTAGTAAAAGCGCAATAGACAATTATTAAAATAGTTGTTGACATTTCCAATCTATATATTATCTCGGATATACCTATCCGACTCATTTTCTATGTCTTTATTTGTTTCATATTTTCATTGAGAGTTTTTATATTTATTTCACGTTTTCTTTACGTATACAATCTATTTATTTTCCATTTTCTCTATTTATATAATTTATTTATTTCATATTTTCATTACTTACATAATTTATTTCTTTCATATTGTCGTTACTTATATAATTTATTTATTTTGTATTTTCGTTACTTATATAATTTATTTATTTCAAGTTTTCTTTACTTACACAAATTATTTATTTCATACTTTCGTTACTTATATAATTTATTTATTTTATATTTTCGTTACTTATATAATTTATTTACTTCATATTTTCGTTACTTACATAATTTATTTATTTAATATTTTCGTTACTTATACAATTCATTTATTTTATATTTTCGTTACTTAGATAATTTATTTATTTGATTTTTTCGTTACTTACATAATATATTTATTTCATATTTTCCTTACTTATACAATTTATTTATTTCATACTTTCGTAACTTATATAAAAAAAAATCATACTTTCGGTACTTATATAAATTTTTTTTTCATACTTTCGGTACTTATATAATTTATTTTTTTTCATACTTTCGGTACTTATATAAATTTTTTTTTCATACTTTCGGTACTTATATAATTTATTTTTTTTCATACTTTCGGTACTTATATAATTTATTGTTTTCAGATTCTACGGAAGGAACTTAAGATGACCAAGGTCCTGTGATTGATTGGTTTAATTTAACCTTAAAATAACTAATCTTCGTTAAATTTCCCGCATTTTCAAAATGGCGATTAATAGCATGACTGTTACCGAAGTTCCAGAGTCGGAGAGATCGGTATTTTGCAAGTAAGTACCTAGAGCAATTACAAACCTAAATATTTCTAATGAAAGAATAAGATTCTCACTACTTGGAGCTACTGCTTCTCTTTTACGTCCAATATTTTTTCTCGACTATTAGGTACTCTCTTCAAATACAATTTTATGTATAAAAAATATTGGTTTGTTATAATTAGATAACTTTAGTTGATATTTGACATACTCGTACATAGGAAAAGTAGTTTAACAATTTGGGGGCGGGTTTGGGTACAACTGTCCCGGGAACAATTCATTGGATAACCAACGACTCTGCCGTAGGTCACCCGAGTGGTTCATTACAGCAAGTGACTTAACAGGTTTACCCGAGCTCATGACGTGAGGTTTGTCCAAGTCTTGGCGGTGGAGGCTTCTGCCCACCAGCTGCGTGAGAGGTTAAGGGAGACCCCTTGACCTCTTCAGTCGGACTCTCTCGACCCATCGCCTTCCACCGCAGTGGGAGAAATGGATTAATACGTCCGTCAATCCTAGACACACTGACTCCCAGATTCCTACCAACCTCTTATACCTATAGTGGCATATTATAAAGTTATACCTCGCTGCTCCGGTCTAGTTACTAAATGAAACATTGTTCAGTATTATCATAGATCGAGACTCCAAGGTTTCCATAAACCTGTTGACCAAAATAAAGAAAATCCGGAAACCGTTTTAAATGAATAACTGACTTAAATTGTGCCAAAAAAAGACTAATTGAAATATCTCTAAGTACGTGTTATGTTACTCATTTCTACAATATGTCTAACTAACTAACCACGTCGTTTCTCCACGGGGATAGGCAGAGAGGTCGGGCAGCCAAACAAATCGGTGTTGGCGCACAGTTTTTGCTTCATTCATATTCATGCTCGTCTCAAACATACTCTTCTCTTATTCTGACTCTTGACGTGGCCCGACTCAAGTATTTGATACACTTGATCGTTCCATGTCTTCCTCGGACGTCTCCGGCTTCTTCTTCCATTCACATTCGCATCATACATTCTCCTTACACTCCTTTCTTCGTGTATTCACTCTACATGCCCAAACCATCTAAGCGTCTGTATCTTAACTTTACTCATTATGCTCACATCAGCCTAGCATTCTTTGCTAATCTCTGAACTAGTGCGTCGAAACATAATTTTTCTAGCGGACTCGTCTCTCTGTTTTCAATCGATTTTTTATTTAATAATAATAATAATAATAATTGGATAATTTGTTTAGCGCCATTTTTGTGAAAAATCACCTCAAGGGCTCCCTTTCCCAAAACGCAAGGTGTTAAATCATTATTTCCATTGTTTAAGATTAATGTTTCCATAATAGATTGTGTTAGAAAACCGGGTTTTAGTAGTGAAGCACATACTGTTCTAATACTAAAACACACGTGTTGTTTTTATCTTTGAACGTGCAGTTAATACTATCTCAAAGCAATCATTTATAAACTGTGACACATCTATTATAAAACGATTAACAGCAGAATATATTTTTCAATAACAGCTTATATTTTTCCAATGCAAAACGGTATTATTAAATTACCCCTATTATGTTCAACATTTAGACCAGTGGTCGCCAAACAATATTTTCATCGTATAAATTTGCAACTTATGTGAAGGACTCAGGATAATTATAGTAGTTCCCATGCTCCAACGTTTGCAGACCACTGTTTTAGATTATGGATAACTAGTTTGTAGAGGATACAGTCTAACCATGAAAATATATGACCAATTTCCAGTATTGCTGTTCGGGAGTAGAAATGCTGAAAGTGATAATGAATTATATTTTCATTTTTATAAACAATAATTATTAATCTAAAACACTCATCCAAATTGAAAAACCTTCCGAGCAAAGATAAATGTCGCCGGCAGGACTCGAACCCGCACCCTTCTAATGTCCGGTCAGATGCTCTACTGTTGAGCTACGTCGGCTTATCGCAAACCCGCCAAGTTAATCAATATATACTAGTGTTTCATTCAATAATTAGTGTTTTTATTATATTTCACCTGTAAACAACCAACTTTATTAGTATGAGAAAGGCTTGTAACGGCTAAATCCCTCAAATAGATGGCGTCGAGACAAATTATGTCTACATTTTATTGGTGGAAATTGCTTTGACTTGTCAAATATTTATTAATTGATAAACTAAAGTTCTAAAAAACTTAAGACAAGATTTTTGTGCATAGCGCAAAGGGTAACAATTATTATTTTTATAAACAATAATTATTAATCTAAAACACTCATCCAAATTGAAAAAAACCTTCCGAGCAAAAGATAAATGTCGCCGGCAGGACTCGAACCCGCACCCTTCTAATGTCCGGTTAGATGCTCTACCGTTGAGCTACGTCGGCTTATCGCAAACCCGCCAAGTTAATCAATATATACTAGTGTTCCATTCAATAATTACTGTTTTTATTATATTTTCACCTGTAAACAACCAACTTTATTAATATGAGAGAGGCTTGTAACGGCTAAATCCCTCAAATAGATGGCGTCGAGACAAATTATGTCTACATTTTATTGGTGAAAATTGCTTTGACTTGTCAAATATTTATTAATTGATAAACTAAAGTTCTTAAAAACTTAAGACAAGATTTTTGTGCATAGCGCAAAGGGTAACAATTATTATTTTTATAAACAATAATTATTAATCTAAAACACTCATCCAAATTGAAAAACCTTCCGAGCAAAGATGAATGTCGCCGGCTATGCACAAAAATCTTGTCTTAAGTTTTTAAGAACTTTAGTTTATCAATTAATAATTATATTTTCATTTTTCAAACTCTAAAAAAATTTAGATTTACAAACTTGTATGAGCAGATGGCCAATAGAAAAACTAGCGGACGTAATACTATTTAAATTTTCAATTAATGCGAACACTTTATTTGACAAGTAGCTGAACCCGGCGTTGGCTGGGGTTATTAATAGTTTGGAGTAAAGTTTTATAATGTCTAACCCTACTCCTACTCCTACTCCATACCCTACCTAGTAATTCTCTTCTTATTTTGAACGTCAAGTGCGCATTTCGTGAAAAAGTACCAAAATTTGGCTTTAAGGTGGATGGGGTGGTTTTTCGAAATCGCACGTAGACAGTAACCTTCCTATTGCTTTGTAGGTCAAGTGTGCAAAATTTCATCAAGCTAGGAATAAAACTGTAGATTTGTACACAAAACAAACACACACCGCCCGGGACAATCTTCTTTATATAAGAGATAAGAAGATTATGAAATCGGTAGATACTAGTCAACTGTTAAGTTACGTTGGTACCTACTCTACCTTTCTTGGGAGAGTATAATGGGGTGAGGGGTAAGAAAAGACGAACAAACTATCAACATTTAAATTGAACTATAATGAATTCTTTTGATAGTATTCGACTGTTTTTATTGACGAATTATATTTTTTCAGCACTTCCATTTTTAAGGAACAAACGTTTTTGATTTTACCGATGGTACTTAAATTGACATACCTATAAAAAAAACAGTAAAAAAATCATGTTGTAAAACTAAAAACCTAGAGCAATTTGTACGAAGCTTTAGTACGAATTTAAAGTGTAAAATAGTGATAATTTTAGTGATGCTGAATAAAATGAAGAGAAAAACACATAGACGTGCGTTTTTGTTGACCTTTCCATGTGCACGAAGTGAAGTACCCGGAGACTAGTAGTCGATACGTCTTATTCTGAATATATAACTTTTTATATGTAAGTAATCGTAGAATTTATAAATCGTCTCATCAAAACACCTTGTTATGTTGGTACCATTACATTTAGAACATCTCACATCACGTGCGCATTCTGTTTTTGGATTACTATGAACATTTTTATTTATCACTTATATTTTGTATTTTAAACGTGCATTTTTTTTAGTTTTAAACATAATTTGGGTTACTTATTAGTGAAATAAATTTGAGTATTCATGAGCAAACCAATTATCAATACCTATATTATGAAAATAGTAATGGTCAATACTATTATTATTCTAAAAAGGCAAAAAAATTATTACTTAAGTTTTGTTATAGTTAACTATGTATAGAATAAAAAATTATGTACGGTAAAGCTCATCCTTGTTTTGACATTTGACATTCTAACCTTAAAACTGATCAAAACCGACCGACCATAGATTTGGAGCGTTTTGGCGGGCTTTGAAAAATTTTAACTTTGTACATTATTTTAACTATTAAAACTAACTTCAGAAAAAAAAGAAATTGGACTGGAGTTCCTTATTATCGTTTCAGTGGGCAAATGTATCATCGTGTGTGTGGCATAATTATGTGACATTATGCACTGAGCGGCATAAAATATATATTTTTTATAACTAAGTAAGTGCATAATATGCACTTATTTAGTTCTCATCACAGCACAGGTAATGAGATGTAAATCCGGGTGCCATCTTAAAGTTCTTTCACCCACGTTACAAATAAGTGATTGACCAATGCTGACACTGTCCACGACTAATACAACAGAACAGAGCCATGACTAATTTACATATTTGGTCGGTCAGGCTAACAGCTCGCTTCTATTTGACAAGGAAGTTAGACCCATCAACTGTGGGTGAGAAATTGGAGTGTTCAATGTTCCACAGAAATAAAAAATTATAGACCTGGAAATACGAACATGATATTAACATCAAATTATGTTGATAATCTGCACATTACAAATAAAATGATAAAAGGGCTGTTATTCGTTTGGAATTATTAATATTGTTTACAGTTCTTTGAAGTGCGGAAATAGAATGACATTTGTGTTGGTAAAATAGGAAAGTTTGTCAAACAGTTCATAGCATAATACAGTAATCGGGACATGTCAAAAGTACTTTTCTATTGGGTTTCCCTTTCATATTTCATAATTTGCGAATAATAAAAAGGTGAGTAAATAGTTTGTATTTTAGGTAAACACCGCAGAAGCTCGTTTATCCACAGCTCAGAACCGCTGGAACCATGAACATTTCTAGATTGGAAAATAGGAGAGGAGATGGGGAAGGTGAAGCAAAAGATGATAGCTGGGAACTACGACATTTTAAATTACGTTTCAATTGCGAATTGTGGCATCTATTATATTTCATTATATTTACTTAACCTTTTAACGGTCAGCACTCAAAAATACGAATTTTGCAGGTTGCTAACACAACAAAATACTACGGACGATTTATCGGTAAATTCTAAGCGAGTAATTCGGAAAACGTATAAGGTTTCAAAAGACAATAATACTCAAAATGCAATATTTTTAATTTTATATGAAATACGTACTGGAATATTAAATAAAACGTTCAAAATTGATTTCACAGGATTCCAAATTGACATTTTGGGATGTATTTCATAGAAATTAAAGATTACGTTTTGAGGATTTTTGTCCTCTGAAATTTTGAATTTACAGATGAATCATTGTGGTATTTATTGAGTGATGCAAACCTGCAAAGTAATGTTTGGGGACATTTGGGAGTGCTGGTCTTAATTTTATAAGCATATAACTTTTGAAAAATGTTTATTGTCTTATTACTACTCATCAGCAAAATGAATGAGTAGCGGCTTTATTTGGAAAATAATAATTTTATTATAAAAATACGTCATGCGATATTAAAGTCGGTTCTGATATTTTATCAAAGGTTTCATGCACCCAATCCTACAGTTTCTACACTGAATCCAGTATTCGTCATGTGATTCAATGTCTAGTGAACATGCTGCCCGCTCCTAGAATGCTTGTTGCTATTCGCATAAATCTACTACATTGTTTTTCATGCTTTTCTTGCATTTTTACTTTATTTTTCGTGCTTCATCTTTCATTGTTCTGTACCTACCAAAACAAAACACATGACGTGTAAAAATATATGTGCCTCGAAGATTGCCACGGAGATGGCATTCACTCGGTTAACGTGTGAGTAGGTAATGCACTAACCGTGAATGATAAATCAACGTCATGTATTGCAGAAAGGTAAAACAGATACTGATACTGCTAGCCGATTCAATTATATTTATTTTCATGTAACACTTCCAGGGTTTTTGAATAAGCTACTTCAGTTGGTTTTAAAAAAAACAATATTGACGTTCTAAATTAAATGTATACATCAAGTAACCGACAGACTTTAACCAGTGATTCCTGAGCATATCTGGAGTAATAATGTAGGTATCATTTTGCTATCCGATTATGTTTTTTTTTACAATTAAATGTTATAGGACAACAAAATGGTATCTATATTTTTTACTCCAAATATGCTCAGAAATCGCTGGATAAAGTATGTCGGTTACACCCTGTATATACTTTAAAAAAATGATGTTAATTTTGATGGTTTAAAAAAAAATTACTTTTCAAAGCCCGCCAAAACGCACGAAATCTATGGTGTGTTTGGTTTGACGTTACACGGACTGAATTAACGCGGGAACATTCGAATGACGTCAGAATCCGCCAATACAATGATACCAATCAAACAGGGCGTTTTGGTGAGACGGTTTTTTTTAAAGATGTATAACTTCTACGAATAAGTATATAAAATAAAACTTATATATTCTGAATCGGCATTATTTGTTTATCTATATATATATACCGTATTTTAAAAATTTGGTGTACAGTGCCAGGGAACATTTCTCCCTCTTCCTGTGTCAACTGTGGTTAGAGGTGCATAAATGTGGTGATTATCTTCTCTACCCAGTGAGCGGGCTGCCTATTGCTACTATCAGGCTTTTATTAATTTTAATGTCAAAGAATTGTAAACTGTGTTTTATGTGCTAGCGGCACTTGCTGATGGCAATCTTATATTAAGCCCGCTCACTAAGCTAATGTTGTTTATCTATCTTTATGAACATACGAGTACACACATATAACTATTCTTTAAACCATAATGTTTTTCACTGGAGTTACTTATTGCGATCACTGGATTCAGTATCAAAGTCCATATATATTTCAATATATTTTAATGTAATTACTTTAACTTATTTGAACAATTTTATCCCACTGTATAAAAAGTCTAATTAATTCAACTATTAGTACACTATCTTAGCAAAATAAAATTTGAAGTATGAAATATGTTTTATAATTATTTCGTCCATGGAACACTGTTTATCTGGGGCGACATGACCAAATCAGGTAGGTGCAGTTGCCAAGTATAGTAGTGTGCGTTTATACTGTTTAAAACTTGTTTTTGGAAACAAAAGTCATTTTTATTAGACACCGTGCAATATGCCACCGAAACATCCGTGATCAAATCAACTTTCAACCATTTTACAACCCGGTCATTATTATTATGAAAGTGAAAAAAATATAGTTTATCTATGGCGCGAAAATGGTGTTCTATGGAGAGGGCCTCTCCAGAACAGGGAAGCCAATGTGAGAGAAGAAACCGCAGTTCCGAGAGGATCAATATTGGCTATTCTGCAGTTGGTATCCCTGCGGAAGTTTGGTAAGTTTAGTTTAAAAATAGATTTTTTTATGCCACCCACATAATATATCATACGATTTTAAGTTGGAACTATGTCAGTAGGTACCTACCTACTTAATGATAACAACAAAAAGTGTACACAATTTTTCAAGGCCGTCACTTTAATATTTATAATCGACCAATACCGACGAATTTTCCTTATTCGTCTTCGTTTTTATAAGCGCAGCAGGTATTTAATAGTATATTTGTTTGTTGTAATATTAATATTATGTTTATTTATTTGTTTAAATTACAAGTATTAAATTTAATATTCAATCAATAGTGCCATCTGTGTAAATTTTCCGAAAGCTTTTTCAGCTTACCAAATCTTTCCTCCGCGAGCGGGAACCTTGTGACAGCCTTCCTTAGGGGGATTATTGATTTTCCCTCACTTTTCCTCTGAAAGCATGTAAATAGGTCATCTGTCATTTTCCCTCGCCATATTGAAACGTAAATAATAGAGAATTCTGTTAAAAACAGCTGACATTTTCAAAAGTGATAAACAAAATCGGTGCAATGGATTTATTCAAACAAAATGCCGTTTAACAAACGGGTATTGAATAATTCGCGCAGTTCGGCAATGGTTTACGGAAAATGCATTATTTCGGGCCACCGGTCTTCTGTCAGTGAAGTCGTGCGATATTAAAATGTGAATGTTTCATAGTAACCGTTAAAATGCGATCTTGTTCAGGATTCAATCAAACGGTTTTCAAAATTGGTTTACGAAAACGAAAGATAAAACATAAATTGAAGCCTGAGAAAAGGAGTCCGAAGAAGGAAAACGTAAAGATGAGGCAATTTTACTATCGCAGGTCAGTAATACCTTGTTCCAATGTACCTAGATTAATTAATAAAAAAAATAATAATATACATTATTATTGACACATTTTAGAAATACAGAATTTCAAAATTGTCCCGATTTCTAAAAAATGTGTTTAGCAAGATTTTGCATTAAATTTTAACAGCTGTTTCACGTTTTAACCGCATTTTCAAGCTACCAGTAACTCGTATACATCCAATATTATAATTTAATTTAATGTTTTATTGTGTGCCAGATTTTAAACTTGTATTTGAAAAAAACAAACGCCTGTAGACAGGCAAAATGCATAGCACGTGTTACTTCAATAAATTATTTAATTAATTCTGCTATTAATACCATCGGGAAAATATTTTTAAATACAATGTTTTTTTCATCGTTATTAATAAAATAGTTGAGAATTATTATTCGTACTGTCATTGTTGGAGTAAGGTTATCATATGTTGCATATGACTTCCTTTCGATATTTTTTGTAACTAAATAAATATTTTATCCGAGGCGCGAACCAGTGAATATTTCAAATTTCATCATTTATGTAAAAGGATAAATTTGTAACGCGCCATACGTTGTATAGATGGCCAGCAAAACATAGTTTTCTTATAGTGTGAAAAGGGTATGTATAAAGAGTTATCGACCTTTTTTATAATGATTTACATTGAACATGTGACTTTCAAGTAATCTTTGAGTCCGTAATTATTATTCTTATTGTCTGGTCTGATTAAGGTCGAGTGACTATTAATTCCATTGTTACAAAATGCTATCTAACGTCATACATAGTAAAGTATAATAAACACATGCTTAATTTGTAAAATATACTCGTATAAGCAATCTTACAGCTAAAAGAAAGTTTTCTTTTTTATATTTTATTTAGTTTTTTTGCTGTCTTAGAAATACCAAGCAAACGTTATTTTAGTTTTTCACAACTGAGTGCAAAATACTGTCGGTATCGTCCTGATGATAGATCATCATCTATTTTCTATATATATAAGGAAGAGTGTCTATGGGTGTGTTTGTTTTTTATACAATTCTATTATTTTGTTTTATTCCGAGCTTGATGAAATTTTGCACACTTGAAATTAAAATAGGAGAAAAATTACTGAGTTGGGGTAGGGGCAGGGGAGGGATATGGGCAAGGGTATGGATAGGGGTTGGGAGAGGGGTAAAGGTATCGGTAGGGGTAGGAGTAGGGGTAGCACATCACAACCCCAAAACTTTACTCCAAATCATTCATAACTCCAGGCAACGCCGGATACTCCAGCTAGTTCAGAATAAACTTTGTTTAAAATGGCTTAGGACGCGTTTACTGATTTTAATAACTGGGTAGGTACTTCCTAACCTTCATCTACGCCATCTTCCCTCTCCACTTCGTTAAGTCTCGCAAAATTATGCTGTAAGCTATAATTGCAGAAAATTAATTTCCGTAATAAAATTATTTCGATTCGTTACTTTAGTGGTGTAATGCGTTAGGTTTCCACCAAGGCGTCGAGAGTTCAATGGATCCCTTTTGGCTAAGTTCTCCATCATTACACAAGCTTCATTTTCCCGCTTATAATGATGGTAGTAGGAGGTATTAAAATATTTGGCAATGTTTGTCTTTCTTTAAAAAAATATAAAAAAGAAGCATTACGTGATTAATGTTGCCATTACATCAAACAAGTATTTTTTTACCGTGAAGGTTCATTACGCTACTAAGGTTGTTTACCTTAAAAGTTAATAACGCTCCTGAGGTTATTTACCGTAAAAAGTAATCAAGTTTCTAGGGTAAATCGCCCTATAAATAAATAACGTATCTTTAATAATTGCTTTTTATGTCAACTTTTTTTTTAATCCCGCAAAAGAAAATGAAAGAAAAGAAAATAAATGCCCTAATTGCTCCTTCATCTAGTATAAAATGTATCGAGAGCATCTCCTTATTCCTCTCCCCCTTCCTTCTTATTTGTTTAAGGAGAAGGTGAAGAGGAAGGTGGGGCTGATGGGCTGGGGGGGGGTGTGGCGTGAGAGGTAGGGGGTGTGAAGGGATTTTTTAATCCCGAAAAATAAAATGAAAGAGAAGAAAAGAAAAGCCCTAATTGGTCCTTCATCTAGTATAAAATGTATCGAGAGCATCTTCCTTGTTCCTCTCCCCCCTTCCTTCTTGTTTGTTTAAGAAGAAGGTGGAGAGGAAGGTGGGGCTGATGGAGTGGACGGGGGTGTGGAGTGAGAGGTAGGGTGGGGGTGGGGGGCTTTTTAATCTCTAAAAAGAAAATGAAAGAAAAGAAAAGCTCTAATTGGTCCTTCATCTCAGAATTGGAATACCACCTCTCCACCTAAACAGTCAACACTTATTTTTTTACTGTAACTCCACAAAGGAGGAGCTGATTTTTTTTTAATTCCGTTTATTCAAAAATAAAAATTATTTGGACAATGTGCCAAGGTGTGCAGAAATTACTCGTCTAGCTAAAATTGCCATTAATATTTGCTCCATCAATATTTTGTTCAGTATAAGCATTTGCTTACGTGCCTCGTTTCGAATAACAAACTTGTTTTTCAATGTGTATTGATTATTGGTAGATATTTCAATTCGCTTTGGCTGGCTATGTTGGATTAGGTGTGATAAAAAAATCATGTTTATTATTTGTCAACAAGCTTAAGAAAACAGGGACAGCAAATTGTTTTAAACCCTTGTCAAAAGACAACATCATATTTTATTGTAAGAGATATACATATTATTTTTTGTAGTATTAAATGAGATATTTTTCTGATAACTTAATACATATAATCTGATAAATATTTGTGTGCAAGTGGTTTAGTTGGGGTGTGGTATAAAGTGTTGATAATCCACAATATCCCGTGATGAGATATAATTGCTAATGAAGTGGTTGTTGGCTCATATTATAAAAAATGGTATTTGAATTATGTACAACGAATAGCAAGTTTTTTTAAATCAAGTTGTCTTAACCCTTCCCTTACGGTGCTAGAAAATCCCTCCAGCTCCGGTGCTGTGTACTCGCTACACAGGGTACGCATTTAGAATTTTGTATTTTTTAAGTTGGATTAAAATAAATATTTATTACTTATATAAATAATTTTATTAAAAGTACATAGGTACATATGTACATGAGTAAAATAATATGTATACGTGCTGGAAACGAGAAAAAAACATAGACCACCTATAAAACACTTTCATCACAACCGGCAGACCGCCGGCTAATGCTGACGACCGCGCATGGTGGCACGGTGAGCGAAAAACCGTACCTTTCTTGCTCACTACCGCACCACTCTGCAAGTTATCAACGTACGCAGACGTAGAGGGCATTCGAAACGCGATTATAACGCTACGTACTCACAGATGGCGTTAATTTAAATATTTTAGAAACCAAAACGCTTTTAGCACGTAAGGCTTAAAATATTGAGATAAATTGTTTGTTCGCGGATGTGCATACGGAATACGAATGCGATGTGGTCGCAGTTAAAACCATTTCAATTAGAGATTCATTTCCGAATGGTGGTTTTTCAACAGAGCGATACTGAGAGTATCTTCCACTCTTGAACGTGTTTCAAAATAATATATTTACGTAAAATAAATCCAATGACATCACAATTCCATAAATCTAATTTTATCTAGATGGTTTTCGATCCCACGACCTCTGTGATCGGAGTCAGGGAATTTGTCACTCTACCACGGCGTCGTGATGTAATGAGGCTGTATCTTAATGATTAATATTTTTTTTAAGGAAAGTGCATTATATTTTTTAAAAAAATATTGTAATAATAATCCTGACAAGGGGAGCTTCGTTTCCGAAACATGTTGATATTTATTATATTAAAAAGGGGTGTAAACCAAGTATTTCTTATTAATTTTAATAATAATGATGGGACTAAATAATTATACATTTATTGAACAAATTTTGGATAAATTAAATAAATTTTTAATATTTTTTTATATTGTTTATCCTGACAAGGGAAGCTTTTCTTCCGACACATGTTGATATTTACATATTAAAAACACAATTAATTAATTCTTATTAATTTTATTAATAATGACGAAACAAAATAATTATGCATTTATTGAAGAAATTTTGAAATCACTTTTTTTAATGGCGACTGTAAAAATAGTCTTAAGACATCCCCGAAAATGGCGAAGTTATGAAATTTCAAAGTGAACTTGGGAAAAACGTATACCGTGAGGTCACGAGTCATAATTCAGTACAATTCACTTTTCGAAAAGCGGTACTGGATACTGCCGCGCCTATGATATTTATGGCCGCGCCAGTCATTTTGTCAACATTTTGACGGCATAAGCCTCGTCGGTAATAATAGTTATTTTACAAAAATTCAAAGAGTTCTTTCTTCAGCATGCTCTAATTAATATGAAATACAACATGAAATTCCGTTGAAGGAGAAAACCTCTGAATAATATTAATTACAAGTTATTGTTTACGATACGTTCCAAATTATGGAAAATTTATCGCCAAAGAAATTAATGAGCTGAATGTGATTGATTGGGAACCGGCTTTTTTATCGTTTGTTATTGTTTCCATTACTTTGTTATTAATTCCAGCCGTGCCTAAGAATTTTTAGCTTGGTCATAATATTACATCGTGTGCATGCTGAACTTGTTATCGTCAAAAACAAACCTTATCCAGATACGTGCTCGCGTAGTATAATAATATTTAATATTGTGTAATATAATATTGCACAATATGTAGTAATAAACATAAACATTCTGGTAAATGCATAATACGTGTCTCTTACAACACGATTTTACTGCAATGACATACGAAGTTTTCAATTGAATTTAATTATATTTTAGCTTACCATCAAAGAACGTTTCGAGTGCGTAGAACTCCAGCCAGACTATGCCCCGGAACACATCGTTTCGTCCAGTCATACCTTTTCATTTATTTAATCCTGGCATGGAACGTTCTTCCGTCTGCTTCCCCATCACGTATTCTCCTCATACCAGTGGTGTGCAAGGTTTTTTCAAATTTTCCTCAAATGTTTGGTTTATTTTAAGAAAAAGGGTAATTTTATACAATTCCGCTTCAGTAGAAAAATACATAATTCAGAATAAAGAAATATACTGTTAGGTTCATAAAAATAAATAAAAAATAATTGCACATGCGGATTTTCAAAATATTTCACTTTATTTTTTACTTTACGTAAATCGAAATACGTAAATATGTAAGGGGATCGACGCCATCTTTAATGTTGTTAGTATGATATGACATTTGTCGGAAGCGCCAACTGCAAAATCATCTTATTATTTAACCCAACCTAATAACCTAAGAACTTAAAAATCGTCTTATTATTTAACCCAACCTAATAACCTAAGAACCTAAAAATCATCTTATTATTTAACCCAACCTAATAACCTAAGAACCTAAAAATCATCTTATTATTTAACCCAACCTAATAACCTAAGAACCTAAAAATCATCTTATTATTTAACCCAACCTAATAACCTAAGAACCTAAAAATCATCTTATTATTTAACCCAACCTAATAACCTAAGAACCTAAAAATCGTCTTATTATCATACTAACAACATTAAAGATGGCGTCAATTTCCCTTACATATATACGTATTTTGATTTACGTAAAGTAACAAGCACTTCACATTATACCTTCATGTAATATAGCAGAATGGGTATATTTCACCACCCACCCAGTCCTGCTGGAATAAAATCTTAAATAAAATATCAAAAAATCTTCATCGTTGACCATATTAGCATTACAAATGTAGTATACTTAAATGAATTGCTCAATTAAAAAATAAAATTGAGCGATAAATATTCAACGTTCAGTAAAATAAATGTGGTACATAATCATTTGTTTATAATTTTTCATCATCATCGGCGTTACAATGCTTGGAGAATTCTGGTCACCTCTGGAAAGTGCCTCTACTCCTGCTGCCACAGAGCAAGTCAGTGGTCCACACTACAGACACCGTATTCCATGTCCGTGTCCTTATTTAACTACCCTTCAATCAGATGGTATAGCTCGTATTTGTACTTTATTCATCTATGCATTTCCTTCTATGACTCCAGAGGGTTGTCACTGGATCTACCTCTAAAAACATATAATTTAAGTAACAGCGACGAGAATTAATTCTAAAAATCAATCAAAATCAAAACATCTTTATTGTACAAATAAAAGCATAAATTACAAACAGTATAGCTTATAGGCTCATACTATATCTTACATTTAACCCAATAGACATATATATAAGTTCTTCAATAGATTTATAGTTATTTTGTGGCGTCATTATGAATAAATCAATAAGAATTACTTTGTTTACACCATTATTTTTAACACATAAATATCAACATGTTTCGAAAACAAAGCTTTCTTCATCGGGATACACGGTATACATATGCATACTGTTTATCCTGATGAGTATACCGTGTATCTCGAAGAGGACATCTTCGCTTTCGAAACATGTTGATATTTATTTATTAAAAACTGGTGAAAACAAAGTAATTCCAATTAATTTATTATATGAATAAATAATTACTTATATATTGATATAAAGTATAAAGAAGTTGAATGTGTTCAATTTGTGTATTTCAAGTATTTGTTTAAGGTGTAATGATGTTTGTTCAGAAGGAATATTTTTAGTGATGATTTTAACAGAAGTAGATCGTGTGTTTATTTGATTGTTATATACCTTAATGTAGTAAGGTCCTTTTTAAAATATTGTTTTGTTGGCTTGAGGTATTAGTAGGTTTCTGTAAATATTGTTGTGTGTTGAGTGTTTTAGTGGAAACCTGTCAGAAATGTTTAGGAATGAAGATTGTTTACCATCTTATAAAAAACCATAAAACAATATTTTGACTTCTGCATTAGATATGTTACAATTTCATGAATCAGTGATTGTCAGAAGTTTCAGTTTTTTTTAAAGACATGAAACCAGATAACCGGATTTTGTATTTTTCTTAAGCATATCTTTCGAACAATAAAAACATATTTAGCGTTTACTGAATTTTTCCAAGACACTATTCCGTACTTAATCACTTAATAGACTTATCAAGAGATTACTGAATCAAGTAAGTACCATCTTCCCATAACCATAACCAAATCCGTTCATCTACCCCCTTCCTTAAAGGTCGTCGCAGCATCCCTCAATGTCATAAAAAACAGCAAAAAACCATTTTTTTTTACCAATTCTACCAAGCGGGCACGTTTTTTTTTTATCTTTTTTCCAGACAACTTTTAAGTCCACAGTATACAGAGGAACTCCCCTGCTTGTACATAGTACAGAGAATAATTTAAGATGAACCATTAAATTAATAATTACAGTAGACAACAAAAACATTCCTATTTTAACCATTATTCATGCAAGATTAAATTATATGAGTCAGTCCTAAATTTCCGTCATAATAATTCCACAAATTTTGAATTACTTATCTCGGCAATCAAAATCTAACATAACATTGTGCAATAAAATACCTGTTTATTCATAAACCATTCTTGGAAGCCAAATAGAACCGAACAAAAAAAAAACAAGACCAAAAGTTAGAAACTTCAAACACAAAATAAAAAAATATATAATATTTAATCATTGTAGAAAATAATATTAACATAACCTAAATGAAACATGAAAACGGAAAAAAACGATAGAAAATAAAAAAGATTAAGTCGCATCTGGGACTCGAACCCAGGACCTCAGCCTATCCGGGGCAACCGCTTAACCAATTTAGCTAATGGGACCAGTTCAATTTATGTCGCCTTCATCGATAACATGTCTCAAATTCAAGATTTGTCAATATTATTCCCCATTTTTAATCCCATATTATTGGCAGCTATCTTTATAATGATCACAAAGTTCCTAAGGAACACAATTGCTAACTAGACAGTGTCTCGGATTAATATCCGATTTTTTTTATATGAGACATCTATTGACTTTTTTTTATAAAAGTCTAAAGAATGTGTTCAATTTTTAATTATTAATTATTTTTATTTAGATTTAAAAAAGATATATAAATTACAGGCAGAGGTCCTGGGTTCGAGTCCCAGATGCGACTGAAATCTTTTTATTATCTGTCGTTTTTTTTTGCGTTTTCATGTTTCATAAAGGTTATGTTAATATTATTTTCTACGATGATTAAATATTAAAATTAGGTTTTTAAATCTCAATGAAAATAATTAATAATTAAAAATTGAATAAATATAATAGCTATATGTGGTTGGCTCCACCGAGAACGCAATAGAGTAGAAAAACAGGCGTCAGTTTATATCTGTTATATTATTTCTGATGCAACATTTTCGCTTATCAAACAAGAATGAGCAGTAATTTCCGATAATGTCGTGTTTTGACTGAGCATTTATTTTTAGTACGTACGAACTTGGCGAAATTACTTTGTTGTTGGTTTATATATCATAGCTCTAATCGCGGTGACCGCAATTCTTGTAAATGCCGAATTACTCGCATCGTTTCATATTCTTTGCATTTGAAAAAAAAAACAGATTAGTGGTATTATGAACTGACGCGAAAGGGATTTGTCTCATTTGAGATTAAGTATTAAAATATATCGATGGTATTACAGTAGTGAATCAGCTAGGTGAATGTTATCCCTTATGTTGTAATAAATATTGAAACTCATGTATGCTCGATATTTTCATTATTATTTACTTATTATTATTTACTTATTACTATTTACATAATTTTATGTACATATTATTATTTACGTATATTTATTTTTATTATTATTTACTTATTACTATTTACATAATTTTATTTACTTATTATTATTTACTTATTACTATTTACATAATTTTATTTACTTATTATTATTTACCTATTTTTATTATTATGTACTTTTTACTATTTACTTATTAATATTTACTTAATACTGTATGTGTATTATTATTTGCTTATTACTATTTACTAATAATTATTTACTTATTATTATTATTATTTATTTACTTATTTTTATTCATGTATTATTATTCACTTATTACTATTTACTGATTATTATTAAATAATAAAGCCGCTCATCTCAACCCAGGATTGTCCTAGTGAGATGAGTGGCTAATGTTTTTGTTTATATATGTATAAATTTAAGAATAAATAAATAAAATAAATAAATATTATTATGCATACTAAATACTCTCGGCAGGGTTCGAATAAATCGTGATTTTTATACAAATATCTTATTAAAAATGATAGGTGTTTATTTTCTAAGTGGGAACACATGTTCAAAATATAGTTTAAGGTTGAAAAGTCTCTCTAGAGCTGCTGTTAGTTGCTAAGTGTTGATTCCGGTATGTGGGGAGGTTAGTGCAGTCCCACACATTCCATATAAGGCTTACATAGGTTTATAGAGGAACTCCAGTGAAAAATATTACGATTTCTTGGGCATTAATTATGTAACAATTTAAAGATTTAAGAAAGCTAGTAAATGACACGGATGTGTTGAAACCGGTAGCGCAGTAATAACATTAAGTAACAAATGTATATAGTGGATAAAACTCTCAAAACAAAAACATTACGGCTCAAAATATATATGCATATAGATCAGCAAACGCCGATATACAAGTTTTATCGTATATAATTATACGTAGAATCTATAAATCGTTATTGAAAGGAGAATAAACAGCAATTTCATTTAAAAAAAACACCGTGTTATGTTGGTACCCCCCCCCCCCCTTCATAATCTTCATTTTCGGCTACAATAACATCATAGCGTTCTAGCACCCCTACCTATAAGTACCTACATGGGTAAATCGAAACGTTTTCACAATAATTACAAAAAAATTTAACAAGCAATTATAAAAAGTTATGAATGAATGAGACATTCTTTTAAAACTAAGTTGAACGAACGAATTAGTTAATTGAAAATCACCAGGAATCTGTTGCGTCCCTTCAAAAACAATTCTTCGTACAAATAATTATCAAAAAATAAACTTTTTCTCATTAATGGTTTACTTATACGAAAAATTGTGACCGCCGCTACTGCCTTGGTTGGGGTACTATGACTATGAATGTTCCGATTTTTCGACTTTAACTGGCTACAGACTACGGAGTACGGAACAAAAGGTCAATGGGAAGGTTGTTTGCGTAATTTGAATGTTATGTGTGATAAAACGTTAATCGTTCATGAGCTGAGTGTGGTCATCATTCAACGAATCGTACGGAAGGCGATTATATTTGATTTCGTTGAATGCTTTCGACTGTAATATGTTTGACCACAAATGGATTAATCTTAACCAAAACCATAAATTTGCCAAATTTTTGTCTCTGCTCGCCAGTCAATTTCATCTTGAGCTCTGGAATTTTCAAATGTGCATTAGTTAGTCAGATGATGCGGTAAAATGCCATACGTATAATCGATTAAAAAAAACACTATTTGAAGAAAATGCTTAATTACAGTCTGACATTTAAAAAGCAGTCATAAATTGATGGCGCTGAGATATTTTAAACGGTTGTAAATAACAACACCAAGATGGTCGATAGGAAAAATAAAATAAGTTTAAAAAGCACAATGGTCCAAATGCATATTTTTTACATTAACCAAACGGTCTTTATAAATTATTGGTACTTTCCGAAAGGAGATGATTCTACATCATATCCTAAGACAATTTGAAATTATTTTTTTTATTATTATTTAGTGCTCTGCAAGAATGATGTTTACATGAAAAGGCGTATTTTTGTATTTCTGAAATAGTGTTGTTTTGAATTGTTTCTTTTAAACGAACTATCAAACTCGAATGTGAAAACATTTGAATGTGTACAACAAATTTGGAAGACAATTTGAGTAGTTTGGTGGTGCCATTGTAATGAAAAATGTTAGTTCCGCCTTATTAAATGTCTACACTTTATTGCCAAGCTGTACTACGAAATCATAAATAAGTATTAGGTATGTAACTATTTCCAATCTGGAGAAGATTTTTTTTCTAAATATATATATATATATATATTTAACTTAAAATATTACACATGTACATTGGTTAAATGTATTCTAATATGAACATAGTATCTACATGCAATTAAGAATTCCTTTAATTGCTAAACTTTAAAAATAACGACATTAAAAATTGCACTTTACGTATTTCGTGACATAAATTTCAAAACATTTTCCTCTTCTTTTATATTGGCCAGTATTTCTTGGAAGATCTTCGTGGGTCTATTTAGTAATGAGTTTTGCGATTTTGTTTTCTTCCGAAGTGGAAGTCTTATTTCATTTCTTCTTCTTGTAGAGTGATTATGTCTGTGTCGATGTTTATTCATTTTTCTCAAGAATTCAGAATTTTGTTGGCCGTTAAACATTTTAAAGAGAAAAACTATATACATACATAACAACAAATCTGTATCACCGACGCGACTGATCATCTTTTTCGCTCAGTGATAAATTTCTTAAAATAAAAGTCGTCTACATATTACATGTAAGAATTATATAACTACGCTAGACTCCTCTCTTTTGTGTATAAAATATGCACTTGGTCATAAATATGTATTCATTTTAAATATGTATTAGGTTTATATTCTAGTTATACCTACTGAAGTCTAAATTGTAAGTCACTAGCTATAATATGTAAGTCAGTAATTATAAGTCTCAGTAGTTAATTGCTAGTTATAAATCTTACTTGTAAGCCATTAGTAATAAATTTTAGCTACAAGGTATTAGTTATACGTCTGAGTGATATGTTATAAAAAGTATTTGTAAAGCGCCCTTGAGGTGATTTTCCCACGAAAACAACGCCATAGAAGTAATTCAATTATTATTATCATCATTAGAGTTACTAAAGCGGTAAAGTTAGTAACTGGACTCTAAACTGATACAGAATCAGTCCAGTTAATACGATCGCAATCGCGTAATTCTTACAGAACCACTTCAATGCGAATGATGGATGATGTTCACGTCAAGCTGATGGTTTGGTCCATTCGGAATTAAGATGTATCTATGTACCGCTTTAGACGGAACAAATGGATAGACCAAAAATGAAGTAAAAAAACGGCGGACAACGGAAGGTCCATGAACTCGCTCGAGCTTATTTATATTCGTCTTCCGCGTTAAAATTATCCCAGCGTTGTATCTTTTATTTCCATTACTTGCACAAGTCACAAAATTATGCTGTGAATTCTTATAATAAAGGGTTTTTGAAGAAAATGCATATTTTTCTCAACGTGAATTAAGTTATAAAGTTAATTAGATTAGACTTATTGCAGCTTATAAACCTCGTTGTAATATTTAATCATTGAATAAGACAATATTAACAAATCTCAAATGAAACATGAAACAGAAAAACACAATGAAAATAAATCTAGAGAAAATAAAAATGAGGCACTATCTACATTGCAAATAATTCGAGAAAAACTATGCAATCATACAAAAAGATGGCAGCCAATAATATGGAAATTAATTGAGGATAATATTGGTAAGTCTTAAATTAGAAGAATGATTTTTATTTAAATTAAAAATAATTCAAATCGTATTTTAGTTTTTTTTTATTATTGTCATGCCATTAATTCAAGTTCATAATTAAATAGGTTAGGAGTAAATGTAGCCTATTTATAGTTTGAAAATGGCCTTAAACGCCGAAACAGCTGTCACAATAATGAAAAAAAAACTAAAATACTTGCAGAACTTAATATAACATTTCTAATTTTGTTTTCCATTATTTTTTTTTCAATTAAATTGAGTTGTACGAATTAAACACAAAAACAATTAATAATAATATCGACAAAAATGACGTAAAATAAACAGGTCTCATTAGCTCAGAACGTTGTCCCGGTAAGACAGAGGTCCTGGGTTCGATTGCCAGATTCGAGTGATACCTTTTAATTTTTTGTATCTTTTTTCTGTTTCATGTTTCATTTGAGATTTGTTAATATTATATTCTTCGATGATTAAAAATTAGATGGATTTTTTGCTTGTGTCTTAAGCCGATAACATAAAATCCTATAAATATGTAGTTTAAAACGACCTAAATTATGTAACCTTGGATAGAACTTATCAGTTTATAATGTTAATCGCGAATCGCGACCTTCATGTAAATAAATTTATCGGCTTTTTTACGTAAAATTTGTCCTCTGAACAATATTGTCTCTTTGTACACAATTCGTCACCTCTCGTAAAACACTTGCGAATTAATACAAAAGTATCACAACATAAAGATTTGATAGCACGTTGCCAAGCCAATCTAACAAATATATGGTTTTGTTCCAATTTTTTCTGGCCGAAAATACATTGAGAATACACGCAAAATATACTAATTGTAATTCCAAAGAACACGTTGTTCAAGAAAAAATTCACGTCGGTTGTTATTTTCTCTACCTTGGACAGACTTAAAGAAAATTCGTATCTTCTTGCGAACTTGTCATGTTCATTGTAAGATACGTTGTTATTGTTTTGCGTTTGGACGAATCTAGAAAAGTTATTGTTGTGATTGAATTAATTAACAATAAATTTAATTCTGTAGGTTCGCAGAAATCTCTTTTAAAATAGGAAACAATATTATTTTAATTGCTCATAGTAATCGCTTCATGTCTAGCCGCGACAGAATAATCTGTATACGTTACTCTGCGGAGAATGGTTGAACGAAATCAAAACAAACTTTCTGATAAGGAAAAGAATAAGTTTTTTTTTTAACTATGCACACGAACAGTAACGAAGATACAAAAATTCGTTCAACATATTTGCATGTCTCTTGAAACATAAGCATCATACCCCGTGTCATGCTATTCTGAGCCAACACGTCTGTTCTGCCATATGATATACATAGAAGATCGCGGTGCCACCCCTAGCAGTAGTTGTTTGGTAAAAAATAACTTATAGCACTCCAGGAGGTATGCACTTTTTTTTTAATAAAATTATATATAATTTTGTACGCTGTTACTGCAAGGGCCCCACTCCTTCAATACTGGAGACTTTAGTAGCGCGTCTCAGAAAGCAAATTTTCGTGATGCATAAATTGCGAGTACTCGCCGTTCTCATATTTGAGAATACACGGCTAGTTGAGAATTTATTTGTTAACACTTATTTTTTTCAGAAATAGATTGAAGGGCCAGACGAATCATTAAGTCAGTTTCTATCTTCACGTTCTTGTATGAGCGAATAATATTCTATTTATTACGAACAAAGTCCAAATTCTGTAAAACACTCGTCAGAAGGAGGGAGAATGAGATATTTTTGAGAATGAAGAAATTGATGTGAGGCAGATGTGCCATAATTGTTTGAAGAGTCGTCAGCAACAACATTTATAAAACTGGCATTTATCCGATGGGCAGGACACGTAGTCAGGATTGATGATCACTGACCGCCAAAGAGATTTCTTTATAATAAACCTGCAGGACGACGGAGTGTTGAGAGGCTTGAGCTTATACGTGACTATATGATGTGGATATGAGTATCGCACCCCCAGAGGCATTAGAAACTGAGGAAAAGAGTGGGATACCCGTCGGATTTAAGGCGTTTCCCAGAGTAGACCAGAATTCTACATGAACTTTAGCACCCATAAAAATGATGATAATATCAGGATATCGCCACCATTTACCCCATTTTGTCAAGTAGTTTAAATTTTAACGGGGAGAGGGACGTCGGAGAGTTATTATTTATAAATTCAAAATAATGAAAATATTATAGAAAAAGCGTTAATAGTGAATTAAATTGAATAAATAATCTTTTTTTTTTAAATAGCTATCTCTTGAATTTATTTTCATATTAACATTAACAATAAAAATAATTGTTTTATTTATTTCTAATATAAATTAATTACCTACCTACTTTAATCATTTTTTGTTTATATTTATAATTTGTCTATACTTGAAATTATTTTTTAGTATTCATATATTCCTGACGGTGAAAGCTTCGCTTTCGAAACATATAGATATCAATGTATATTTATAAAGTGGTGAATACTAAGTATATTTTTAAATTCATTTATTAATAATGACGCCACAACGTGAATACCAATCGTTTGAAGAAATTATATAATTTATTGATTACGTGTTAGTTTTACTAGTTACCTACTACCAAATACATTTATGATTTCCTCCTGTACCCACGTAAAAAAGCATACAGACTAGCACTAATATGAATGTTTTTATTTTTTTTTATTTATTACAGTATGAACTGTTCGAACGTGGGCGACACGTCGACCCAATTCTCTTTTCATGTCATCTTGTACACGTACCATATATATATACCTACATGAAAAAAAACGTGTTGCAAAATAGCACGGTACCTATTTTCTAATGTATTTATTAATTCAACACTCAAACTAACATCGTCCATATTATAAAATATGAAATTAAAAAATACTTGTCGATGAAAGTTAGAAATACGCACATACATATTTGTATCTAATTTTTTTGTTTATGAAATCGAATTTAACATTCCAACATGAAATCAAATCCGTTGACCACCACGCTACAGAGGCTGTTAAATTTGTGTGATTATGAAAATGCTTCGTGAAAATAATTTTCGGGCTACAAAATAATAATCTTAAAAAAAAAACACACTCATTGATCTATAAATTTCCCTAAAATTCTCATTAGAATGTTTTAATTTCTACATACTATGTTATGATTTTCCAGAATAAAACTTTTCTTTATACGAGCTGTTAGAAAGATAGCACATACGAGTATATCTAGTTATGATATACAAGCAATAACATTTTGAAAGTTAATCAGGCTCGATCTACTCGTTACCTTTTCATTAATTAGATGAACACAGTAAAAACACGTGAACCGTCGTTGATTGCTTTGTAGTTAATTAGTCTAAGCCACCTACCTACTCAATTAGTTGACTGGAGTCTCTTGGAATCCTACTTACTTTTATAATAAACGGTTTAAGGAAACCTTTACAATGACTTCAAATCAATGAAGAAATTTTTTTAATATGTTTGAGTTAGTATCTCGGTAAGTACTCGGAAAATAACAAAAACATATTTAAAAAATCTAATTATAAAACAAAAATAACCGAAATTGATCCATTGAAATCATAATCACAAAGCGGGAAATCTGTGTGCTAAGACAAAAATTTCTCAAACAGCGAGCTCTGAAGTCAGAAATTTGTAGAGTTTTTTCTGTTTGAAATTTCTAGCTCAGCTCGGGTAATTTCAGCTGTGTAGCTTTGAAATATCCATATGAAATTGTTATATGATTATATCAACACATTTTGTTGGAATTCGAGCTTTGAACGTTGAATAGCCTATTTGTATAAAATGTAATTGAAACTGTTTTTATAATTAGTAAGGCAGTAACTTCTTCGCGGTTTCACGCAAACCACTGCCTTGTTCCTGACTCTGATAATAATGTCAGTCAGATTAATTACATTTTTAAAGCTTACCTTAAGAGCTGATGCTTCTTTACGAGATTCCCTAGAACGATTTTGTTTTTACTATGCAAGTGTTTGCCAATAGATCATATATAAGGGATGGCGTATTAATATGACAACTTATTCCTATATACTCGTATATATAAAAACCTAAATACCGTAGGTACTATTAAAATATTTTCAGTTTATTTTCGCGACAATTCGCTTAAAAAAGCCTTCATTGTGTGATGTTAATGTCACGTGTAGAGTCAAGAGTAATAACCAATTTTTTTAAACATTTCATTTTTTGTCTTGAGCATACTCCGCCTTCTGCAAAATAGGTCAAGTCATTAAAAAAAAAGATTGTATTGATAACAACTTTCTTCAATAATAAGTACAATATGATATGATTATGCGTTTTATCAACGTGCAAGTACTGTTTGAATATTACTAAGATTATGATCGACAAAACCAAACAAAAATAATATTCAATTTTTTATTTTTTATAACTTATTGAAGTTTTAAAACTCATTGTAATATTTAATCATCTAAGAAGATAATATTAACACATCCCAAATGAACCACGAAACCGAAAAAACAACAGAAAATAAAAAGTAAAAGATTTTAGTCGCATCTGGGACTCGAACCCAGCACCTCTACCTATCCGGGGTAACCGCTTAACCAACTTAGCTAATGAGACCAGTTCAATTTACGCCATCTACACCGATATCATACTTCAAGTTCAAGACTTGTTAATATTATCCTCCATCCCAGATGCGACTGAAATCTTTTTATTTTCTGTTGTTTTTTCGGTTTCGTGGTTCATTTTGGATGTGTTAATATTATCTTCTTAAATGATTAAAAATAATATTATAAAACATGATAAATATGAACATGTTGAACCTTGAAGTAAGGTTTTCTTGTCACTAATCTCTAAATGATGATTAAGTTATTCAATAAAGTGTTGTTAAAACAAGAGTATTTGTATTCTCGTTCATTATATCTAACCAGAAAGTTTGATGTGTAAGTATTGATGTGTAAGCACTGATGTGTAAGCATCGGTGTGCAAATATTTGTGTATTTAAGTAGGGGTTGATATATGAATTGATGTGTAAGTATCGATGTGTAAGTATCGATGTGTAAGTATTGATGTGTCAGTATTGATGTGTAAGTATTAATGTGTCAGTATTGACGTGTAAGTATTAATGTGTCAGTATTGACGTGTAAGTATTTATGTGTAAGCAATGATGTGTAAGTATTAATGTGTGGGCATTGATTGTTTTTTTAGCCATTGATATCTGGGTATTGATGTTTTTTAGCCCTTGATGTGCTGTATTGCATAGATCAATGCAACTAACAGGTGCTTTGATCTTAGAATCCCATACGGGCCAAAGGGGGGAATCGTGAACTTAAATAATTAAAAAAAGTATCTATCGTACTTATTACAATAATTTTACCCATCCCCGAAAGAAGTATCTGTTAAAAAGTTTCACCTCATTATGGGGTCTATTCATAGCTATTTATCAGTGCTACATAGGAAAATTCTTTGAGTTTTAGGACTTCCTGCACCTGTCGACATTTTGTGCCAATATACTCAGCCATGTATAAGATTATATTTTGTGTGGCAAAGACAGCTGACAGCTGAGTTAGCTCACAGTAATGACACTTTTTCAGAAATAGGTACTGAAAAATGACCCAGATCTTCGGAAAACACGTGCTTGTAAATTAACCATATCTTATGATTCTTGGATTAATCCAATAAGAAATTTGACAATGATGATTTATGAGTATTCAGTTTTCAATGATTCATCTTACAAACGAGAATTATTATTGTTGGATTATTACAGAATAATAACTCGATAATAAAAGTAAGAAGATATGGAAACAAACAACATGTTTACTTCCATATTATGTTGAAAATCGACAGACCTATATATTTTGTATATTTTATTCTATGTTTTTCTTTTTTTTTTTCTTCCTCTTATTTTACGTACCTATTGTTATTTGTTTATATTATTATAACTTATGGAACGTATTGCATTGCACTACCCCTGCATACCTTCTGGAATAAAGAACTATTATTATGGTTGTATAATATAGCCTATATAATAATAATAATACTTGGATAATTTGTATAGCGCCGTTTTTGTGAAAAATCACCTCAAGGGTGCTCTATAATATGTTTGTTTAAAATCCATGCAGGATACTGATACGGCCTCGTGAGTTGTATAGGGCAATGGCGAGCAGTCTATAAAAGTTGACAAGCTATGCCCATCCCTAAAAAATTAAGCAGTTTTTTTCATACAAATGTTTTTTTTTTCACAAATTTGTGAATATTTTTAATGTCACAATCGTTCTTCATTGATAAATAATTTTGTACTTTTAGTGAGATAATAAATTGACCATTATTAAATATTCAATGTTCAATTTATACTAGAAGTTGACAAACTAACTACACACAGCCTACCAATGCACGTCACTGAGTGTTGGGATCTAAAAATTTTACCCTTCAAAATTTAATTTCATATACCTACCTACCTATAATTCATTGGATTATGATATGATACATAGAACACGTAATGCGATTACGTAGGTACCGGATGAGGTCGGATATTTTCAAAGCGTTATTCAGAACCTTCTAAACAAACAAATAAAAATATTTTAAGTAAAATTCAATTTTCTCATAAATCAATTTCCTTTCAGGCCACATTTCCGCAAGACCTACGTGTTCCTCATAGTGGGGATCCTGCTCATCTGCGTCGGTCTCGCCGCCTACTACATCGTCAACAACGTCAACAAGTCTAACGCGGCCAGCCGAGATGGCGATGAAGGGCCCCTCGTCCCCCCGGACACGGAGGAGAGGCTGCCCCCTTCTCCATCGCATTTCCACGTGTTCAAGAAGGCGGCGGTTTGCACGGATGGACCACCATGCTCGGTGATAGGCAGGTGAGAAAAAAACTAGCATTTTTTTCATAATAAGGAACTTCATTTTTGTTTTTTTTTTCAATATTGACGTTCTAACATAAATACCAGAATTTTTTTTAAATTTTCTTTTTCTTATTTAAAATAATTTTAAATGTTTGAATTTTTCAAAGCCCGCTAAAACGTATTAAATGTATGCCTTGTTAGATGTGACGTCACTTGGTCTTCGAATTTGCCGTTAGATAGATTCACTACTGTATGTGTGCAAAAAATTCGAGATGTCTTTTATTCCAAAAATTTTACCGCTTTTAATTGAAGGACACGTCATTGTAAAATGTCATCATCTAATAATTTTTCAGTATGCCAAAGTGTAAAAATACAACCATAGCCGCACCTGATTGAATTTTTCAGTGTTTCTAATATCCCGAACCTCGTTTTTGTGGTTTTGTTTTCAGATGTCGAAACAGGAATGAACTTTACCGTACATAATTATATTATATTCATAGTAAACCATAACCAAAATAAGTAATAAATTGATGTACTTGTTTAGAAACTTTAACTCCAAGAATAATAATAGCATTGACCATTAACAATATCATAATATCCGTATTGATAATTGATTTGATCATGAATACTCTAATTTCTTTCTCGAATAATAGAATATACAATTATGTGCGGTAAAGCTCATCCCTGTTTTGACATTTGACATTCTAACCTCAAAACTGATCAAAACCGACCGGCCATAGATTTGGAGTGTTTTGGCGGCCTTTGAAAAATTGAAACTTTGAAAATTATTTTAACCACGAAAACGATATATACTGGTATTTTAGTTTGTATGTTATTATTGAAAAAAAAATTGGGCTGGAGTTCCTTGTTGGTTAGTTGTTGTGTTTTAACGTTTTGTAAATTCCACGTATAATTTATATATAATAGAACTTACATATTCAGAATCGGCGTTTGCTGATCCTTAAATTAATATGAGTATATAAGTCATAACATTTTTCACTGGAGTTCGCTATTCTGTGTCTTTGGTTTAAAAAGGGGGCATATTTTGTGCTTTCCTTTATTCATAAAAAAAAGTACTAGCCATAATTTATAACAATTTTGTGTTAATGCCATAAAAATGGGGGTAGATTGTGTTTTATTTTATTTCATAAGAGAGTACCTACCTATCTGTATTTCATATCACAAAATGTTTAAGTAGGTACTTAATTCTATCCATCCCTAATGTGTTTTACACTTCACTTTAGTGAAGGGCGTAATCCAAACATGCTGATAAACCATTCATTTACGAAACATTTGATTAATCGACCTGCGTTTCGAATTAATCGCTCAATCTGTTTTCTGTGGACTGATATCATCAAGGATTTGTGATAAAAACGATAGAACTTCATAAGTGTTCCATAAAATCCACTGAAAGAACTTTCTGGAACTAACGTCCGAAAAGTAAACAATTTTTTTTATATATTTCTTGTACGGGACAAGATCTGTAAACCCTTGCCGCACGTTTAGAAGAAGAAGATGATGCTGGCCACTTCGACGCTTCAGAGCAGGTTAGGAAGGAAGGGGGAAGGTGTATGCCTTGAGGGGGGGAAATGCCTTGAAAAAGGCAAACGATTTCTTGCAAGGAGCTGGTGAAGGTGAAGAAAAGTCTTGATCGGTTTTCAGGCCGGGTGAAGATGCAGGCGAAGTAGGCAGGAGAGGTGTTGAATCCGTGAGAATACTCTACTTTTTTAGAATTGCAATCGTCGCTTAAGTACTCCGGTGCGATACCGTGCTGCGGGGAGCCGGCGTATCGGGGAGTTTGAACTCGTGAATTTTTCGCGAGCTGCCGTAGATTCTGTCAATCTTGGATCGACTTAATCAAAAAATTAGAATGTGAACCTCGATTTCCTGCTTGAATTGAGCCTATTGCAATCTTCACCTATTTTTTATTAAAGAAGCCAAATTTATTACAAAAAATGTCGTGGCGGTCAAAGTAGGACAGTTGATACTTTGTCGCCAAATTACAGAAAAACGCATTGTAAAAACATAAATTGAGTAAGATTATTCGATTCCGCGGGTGCTAATGAACAGATCAGAAAAGATCGTTTATTTAGATCAATCACCGCAGCCGCAGAAATCGCTTACAAAGACACATAATTTTGATAGAACAATAATTTTTGACAAGTTTTTTGTGGATCGCAAGGGCCCAGCCAATGGGGGCTCGCTTAGCTTTCGGGACCGTCGCCGGGAGCGACCGTAGAAGTGGCGGGGGTCGGAGAAATGTCCCGTTAGTGGCCAGTAGCGGCTCGGCACGAAAACGACATTCAGGGGCGTAGAAAACGAAGACGATAACGTGCACTGTTTATCGTTCTCTTCCTCCACACTCCCGGAACCCCGCTTATCGAGAGCCGTATGAAATGAAATATGAAATCGGGCGTTTGCACAAATCATCATTTGTGCAAACATAGTTCGATATAGAGATTTGTATCTAAGTCGCGTCTCCATCGATAAAAATAAATTATGAAATCGGGCGTTGCACAATTCAACATTTGTGCAGACATAACCCGATAGAGATTTTGTATCTAGTCTCGTCTCTATCAGGTTGTGGTCGGGTCCTCTGTGTGAGCCCGACAAGTACTACGTACGAGTTCGATATAGAGGATCGTATCTAGTCGTCGCTCCATAGAAGATGCACGAACCCAGTAGAGATTATGTATCTAGTCGCGTCCCTACTAAGTTATGTACTGGTTTGATGTTACGCAAACGGAGGGTATTACAAGCTTGATATTCACGTCTGGTATATTTCTAATAATTTTACAGTAGGTTGTAGGTAGGTACTGCACAATACCTACAAGTCTGACATTTTTAAAAGTATATTTATTAAGATTGAGGGCGCTGCGATGATTTTAAAGGTTTTAAATTTCAACACAAAGATGGCTCATAGGAAAACCAAAGTAAGTTTAAAAAATACTGTGCATATGTTTTACTTTAACCCAATGGTGTTCATAAATTAGGGGTGTCTGAAAGCATATTCTAATATAATTTTATGCTTAAACATTTGTTATTAGTGTTTAACGCTTTACAAAGAAGATAATTAAACGGAACGGGAATTTTTTGATGTGTTTCGGTAATTTCATGTATAAAAATCATCCTACCCTAAGAAAACAAACC
This sequence comes from Halesus radiatus, assembly GCA_022606495.2. Taxonomy (NCBI): domain Eukaryota; kingdom Metazoa; phylum Arthropoda; class Insecta; order Trichoptera; family Limnephilidae; genus Halesus; species Halesus radiatus. The sequence goes on from JAHDVE020007712.1 coordinate 191,913, forward strand.
ATATAAAGAAAATTTAAAAAACGCAACAAATTTCCAACCAAAATGTATTTTTTCCATGAATTTGGTGACAAAATTGACCGCTCATTTACTCAATTAACCACACAATGTTCAACGGAATATAATAATAAAATTGCAATATTTAATGCACATTCATACCCGAACTGCACACAATCTGCCTTTGGTCATAGGAAAATGCACCCCAATGATCGAAATAACCATGTTTTGGATATCACTTAAAAAACGAAATCAAATTCACTGATCTAAATCATTTAAAAATACGTAAAAAAATAATAATGATGATTTGCCTTGTTTTTAAAATAAACTGTTAAATGCGAATATGTGAAAACATCTTAATGTGAAGAACACATTTCAAAGACGAAGTGAGTAGCTTGGTGTTGCCATACTAATTACATTTTATAGTTTCAAAATAATAAACATTTAAAATTAAATCCCATACTACTATATTTCATAGCTATCTGTTAGCCTTAATACTATTCCAAGCATCGTGGTAAAACGTTCCAAGAACGTAAACTTTGTATTAACTCGTTCTTACACGATACTTTTTTTTCATCCAGATTCCACATGGGTTGTCTTTTTATTTGGAAAACGTAATAGAAAATTATAGAAAAAGACGATCCATATCGAAAGTGGCTTCACACTAGTGGGCGGCCCAATACTAAAAAACCATGGCGTCGAAAGGTTCGACCGTCCGGTCGTCCTTTCCGCCTTGACTCTCGACGCCATGGCTTTTTTAGTATTGGGCCACCCGCTCGTATGGAAGGCCTAGAAACTGGACGAAAAAAAGAATCGTCTAAAGCGGTAATTAGACGATACATATTTTCATCCAGATTGGACATGAGTAGTCTCTTTCTATGGAAAAAATATGAAAAATAGTACGTGTTCTATTTTTTCGTCCAGTTTAAGATGGCGGACATTATGTCGTGATCAGCTGTTGTCCTCATCAGTCATTGTTTTCGTAAGTATGTTATGTGGAAATTTTGCGCGTTTATTTATTTTTATATTTAATACGTTTATTAATATTCAGTATTGTGGATTTAGAGTATATTTTGGATATTTTTTTTACATTTTGCTTTGTGTATAATACGCGGACACATTGTCGAATTTAGTGCGCTTTCTTTGACCGCTGTCATTCTTTTACGTATCTTCAATGTTAACTATTTTGTGGAGATGCTGCGTGTTTATTTGGGAATATAATTTAAAACATTGGCAAAAAGATTAAATGTTGATTAGGCTGTATTTAAATTGATTGTGAACGCGTGTTTCTGTTCAGAATTGTGAATTTCGCGCATATTTAAAAAAAAAATTGACATTTTGTGAAGGTGCTACCATTTTTTGACGATTAAGTACCGTAACAAAATATTATTTCTTCTTTAATGGCAACTATATGTGCAAATCTGTAATGACATTACAAAGATTCAGCCGCATTCGAAAACAGAGGTAGGCAATACGAGTCGGATTAATTATTGTTCGAGAGTCAATGCACTCGCCATTAGATCTCTACCTTCAAATAATAATTATTGCTCTAACTTGCCCATATCTATAATTATTATTTAGAAATATCTCGGGCGATCTAATAATTGAGCTATTAGATTATACTCGTAATTCGGTCTTATGTCATGCTTCGCGTGTCCCGAATTCAACGTGGTTCAGTAATGAGATTTTTTTATTTATGTAGACACAGACCTACATGGATAATACATACATCGATATGGATACTATATACATCGCACTACCGTAAATACAATGTCATAAGTCAAAAATAGGATGTTTTGAATTACAGGTATCAAAACCAGAGTTGACCCGAATACAGTATTCAAACAGATGCATTGTTTGCATGCAGCGTGTCTCAGAATTCGATTATCGTATACCATTGTCTCTGAGCAGGAGTAAACACGACATCAGGCTGTTTTACAGTGACGTTTGGCAAGGAAATCACTGACGGAAGTGATTAACTACACGTGCGCAATCCTTTATTTGTGTTATTTGGGTCTAACTCTCCTGTAAGTACCTAGGTACTATGTGTGGTTGTTACCTTTAAATGAACACCCAGCAAAAATGATACATCTCAAATAAACATGGTTATGTAAACACTACAATATTTTTGACTCATTTTTCAAGAATTAATGTCTATTCATTTACAAAATTATTTAAGGATAAACGAAATGTGATACGCACTCACAGATGGCGCTAATTTAAATATTTTAGAAGAAAAGAGGAAAAAAAAAAAAAAAAAAAAAACAGTTTTTGCATTTAATGCTTTTAAATATTGAGATGAATTGTTCGTTGGCATGGTATAGTAAGCTCAACTATTGTAAGTCCTTCAAGAAACTTTACAATATTATAGTGTATTTTTTTAAATTTCTTAATGTACCTGAGCTTTAAATCTACAGAAAAAAATTATTCCAATTCATACTTCGGGTAAGAAACAATTAATTTCAATATTTAAAAGAATTACGTATTTAAGGTGTTTTTCTTATGAAATATTTAAATTCGCGCCATCTGTGATCGCGTCTTACGTTTCGTTCAGTCTTAAGCAAAATACTATTTTCCAAATCTACAAAGAATAGGTAAATTCATTTTTAAAAAATCACCAGCCGAATTCTGTTGAGGACAGATTCAAAACAAATGGATTCGCATTCATCCCAATATTGAGAACCACTACGGCTCAACATCATTATTATTTTCTCGGTATAAAATGATACTATAAATTATAATCTAATAACAAACATAAACCAAAAGGTCAAATGAAATATGAACGTTTAAAAAATCAGATAAAGTCTTTGGATTTAAATAGGGATTTCTTACGATACAAATTTTAAATTCTCACGAAATTACGAGTACCTACTCGACTCTATGTTTCAAAAATGTTTTTTTTTTAAAGAAAGAGCCTTGAAAATCTTAAATCTACGTTCAGAACATTATTGTTGTCGGCCTTATTCTTATTATTTGTCTTATGCCTCATACCTTTACTGTAACATTATATTATTTTATATTGATTTAAAACAAAAATAAATAAAAAGACTTCTCGTACGTAGATATTTACTAAACATTTAATTTTTAAAAATATATCATTCAGTTTGAATGGGTATTTGGGCCTCAAATCCAAAATAAAATTATGTATGAAACAGGTAGCGCAGCCGTTCCTCTTAAGAACCGTATGTATCTTTTTAACATAAACTATAAATAAATTAAAATACTTGAGAAACATAAAATCAGTCCATTTTCTCAGTTTGACATATTTTGACTTGCGGCAATGTAGTTGCGGGAGTGCGACCTGCACATTGCACAACATACCTACTAACATTGTACTTTTTTTTGTGCGATTTAAATACGATGATCTCAGAATATATTATGTAAAATGGTCCATGTTACGTATTCGTATCTACACCATTTAGAAAACTGTTCTTGTAAAGGAGAAAAAATATGTGAGTGCTCTATGATTTGATGTTTTATATGTGTATCTACATAATGTCATTCATATATATTTTTTGTTAGTTAATTGAACGTAGCTGTGTCCACTTTACAAATATCCACTTCACCTGTAATAATTAATCCGTGTATGAATAAGTACCTGTGTACTTTCGTGGAAACCCGCTTTATAAGTAGGCTTAAATAATATATTTAAAAATCAATGTAAGTTTGTAACTTTGTTTGTCCTCGATGTTCTCGAAAATCACTGGACCGGTTTCGCTGAAAATAGCACAGTTTGTTTTTATTAGTGCCGGGAAGGTTTAGAAAGTAGTTTGAATGAAATCCAATATGTAAAACTGTTGCTATAACGTTTTAAAATTAGTATGAAAAACATTGAACCGGACATGTTTTATTTAGGTTAGCCCGTCGATATAACATTCTGGTTAGCCACAGATTGCATATTCAAAAGAAGAAGGTTTTTTTGGGTAGAGTATTTTGAAAATGGAAAACACGAGTAGGTACCTACTTAAGAACTTTATGATTTAGATATGTTTTGAAAAAATAAACGTTTTGGAATGAAATAAAATATTCAAATGAATGTTTCTTTATTTGGAGATAGTTACTTTCGCTGTCAAATCAATTATGGCACCCTGATGACAAGCAAGAATTCACAACTTCATAACTTTATTCCAAAAAAAAAAAAATCCCGAGCAATCCCGGGTGAACATCAGCTAGTAGTATTATAAAACCACTTTAGCACACATTATCTGGAAATATTTTGAAAAGTTTGGGTTGGTTTCAAAGGTTCGGGTTTTGTGCCATCTGTTTGTACGTCTTACTTATTAGTGCCGATTTTTTTTATTTTTTTTTTTATTTAAATAAAATCCTTATATTTATGCGACATAGCTGAAGTACCCGGAATTGACCGGGGTTATGAATGGTTTGGAATAAAGTTTTGAAGTTGTGATGTGTTACCCCTACCCCTACCCCCCACCTCCCCTAGCCAGTAATGCTCCACTTATTTTGAACGTAAAGAGTTCAAAATTTCATCAAGTTTCAAAATTCTTTTTTAAGGGGTGAGAAAGGACGAGTGTGGTTTTTCGAAACCCCATGTACACGGAGGCCTTTCTCTTGTTTTTAAGGTTAAGTATGCAAAATGCCATCAAGCTCGGAATGAAATTGTAGATTTGTATAAAAAAAAAAACATGGAGACACAACCTGAACTTCACAAAATGATCTCGGATATTGGCGGTCAGTGGCTGAGTTGGAATCGCGTCCCACCCAGGCGTCGTGAGTTCAATTCCTCGGGTGGCTAAGTCCTCCATTACGACACAAGCAATATCGTCCGCTTACTGTGATGGTAGTAGGAGATTTTCAAATATTGTCAGATTATTCGTAACCTGGAAATGTTTGTATTTCTTTAAAAAATAATTTCGTAAGTATCTACCTACCAATATTTTTACCAACATATATATATATTGTATGGATACCCTCCTAGTTGCCAATTCCGCAAATATTAACATTTTGTTTATGTTTTTCCACAGCTGAGCTGCATAAGAGGAACGGCTGCGCTGCCTGTTTCATACGTAACTTAATTTTGAATTTGAGGCCAAAATACCCATCCAAACTGAATGATATATATATTTTTTTAATTAAAGGTTTAGTAAATATCTAGCACGGATGAGAAGTATTTTTATTTATTTTTGTTTTAAATTATGGGGTGTATGCCATGAAAAAAAAAAACAATTTTCATAATTTTAGAAGCAACTTAGAAAATTATTTGCGGGTTTATTGTATATTTTAAAAAATATATCATATTTCTATGTAAATATGATTATGTAAATAAAAATACAACAAAAAATAGTTTTTTCGGGTCGATATTTAAAATCATGTACGGCAAATTTGTGTTCCAACGTAAATTGGTTATGTTTAATTTAATTTAAAGTCCACCATAACGCTTATTTTATTTTTTTAATTTTATATTATATTATATTTTTAAAGTAAAAGGGGTAACAAAAACTTAATTGCCGTTAGCCCCCAAATAATTGTTACAGTGCCTCTAAAATCGCGAAAAATCAGACCAATTTCATAAACTAAAACAAAAATTAATAATTTCTTCAAATGTTTAAATAATAACAACTATTCTGAATTTGCAAATCATATTTTAGAAACCAATCATTCGTTTGATATAAATAAAGGTTTAAAAGTTTTACATACAAATACAACTGGTTTACAATTAGATAAATTTGAAATTTTAGAAATAAGGAAAAGTGTTAATAGCGAATTAAATTTAATAAATAATCAAATATTTTTTAAAAATAGCTATCTCTTAAATTTATTTTCATATTAATATTAATAATAATAATTTTTATTTATATTTCTAATTTAAATGTATTATTCAATGTTTTATAATTATTTTGTCATTAAAATTTAGTATTATTAATATTTGATCTGTTACTTACCTACTTTAATTCATTTTTGTTTATGCTCATATTTTGAATATTCTTAAATTATTGTTTTTAATTTTTTATCATTTTTCTATACTTGAAATTATTTTTTAGTATTCATTTATTCCTGAAGATGATAGCATTGCTATCGAAACATGTAGAAATATTTATATATTTTAAGTAAAGTGGTATATACAAAGTGTATTTTCAATTATATAACAAAAATAAATAAATTACTTCTAATCCGTACTAGATATTTACTATACTTTTTGATGGGAAAAAAGATCATTATTAGGTTTAGGTGAGTATTTTGGCCTCAAATCAAAAATTAAGTTTTGTATGAAGCAGGCCGCACAGCCGTTCCTCATAAGTTTGCGTAAAATCTAGCAATTAAAGTACGTTAACCTGATCAACTTAAATCTAATAAGTGTGCCACGGGCGTTTGTTAACCGGTGACGGCGGTTTAATAACATTGCACAATGTTTCGGTCCGTCTTACGTTGATTCACTTACCGTTCAGTGAAAAAACTACCTCGTCACGCACTGCGATACCTGGCAAGAGTCGGGTGCCTACGTGTATGTTTATAATTTATTATTATGTATGTTCTCCGTTTGTTTGTGTTTATTTGAGTTTCCCCCGCCAGCCGAAAGAAGGAAATTAACCAATCAGAGGCTGCCATTCCGCTTTGTTTTGCGCATGCGTCAACTTCTGCCACCTTTTATGAGCGCACTCGTCCCCTCAGCGGCCATTAGTTGATCGATTCTCACTCGTGAAGTCAGCTGTTCTCCGCAAGATCAACAAATACAAAATTCTAGTCTATTTATTTACGAATTGTGCACATTTTTTGTGAAATCAACCAGTTTAAGATGTCCGAAGCACATTTCGACGAGTACGAGCATTACAACTACGAATTTGATAAGCACATCCACTCCGGCCACAGCGGGAAACAAAGGACAAAGAAAGAAGTCAGCGAACATACCAACCATCACGACCCGTCCGGCCATTCGAGGAAAATCGCCACCAAACTGATGAACACAGAGACTAATCAGAAGAAATGTGAAGCCACGAAGCTTAAACATTAATATATTAATTATGTATTTGCATTTCCCACCTCCCCGATGTCGTAGCAGTTAAAAAGGTTTAGTGATAATTATGTTACTGTGGTTCGGACTTAACGCAATTCTAGGATGTAAAAAAAAAAGATTGAACGTTTTGCATTGAATCAGTGGAACACGATTAATGTGACTTCGCATTACATTATCAAATCAACATGTCGACAAACACGGGATGTCGCCGACGCCCTCCATCGTTCCCACCAGCTGATTTCTGTTTGGTGTATTAACACATTTAGATATTCTTAAAAAACTGTGTTACTAATTTTAATTATATTATGTAGCCTGTAGTTAAGATTTTGTTTATAATTTTCATTGTCATCTTTTCACTGATATATTATAATTTATTTATTATATCGCTCGCTCCTCCATTGATCATTAAAAAAATTTAAAAGTGTTAATCTTTGTTTTATTTGTGAAGGTAAACAAGCCATTTAATCTGACCTTGATGCTATTATTGATATGCGCAGAGACGAGGTCCGCCATCTGATACACAAGGCTCTTGCTGAAGTATCTATGTAGTCTGTGTACCTCTTCTATACATGCTTTATTATGATATGTTATCACATCGCACAGAAATGACACACACAACAAAGCCATTCTCATGTTGTATTATTTTATCCAAATAATACGTTTTTTTGACAAGGAATGGGTTTGAAGTTTGGTGGAACATATATATTATAATGTGTAATCTATTATGACAAATCTTTTATCTTATTTTCATTGTGGTAATATTATTATGACATTATTCCTGGTAAATATTCACATGACTGGTTAACCTACAAACAGACAGATGTAAAAAAAAGCTTATGGCAAATTTTGTTTTATTAACTTTTTCCTATGTACTTACTAATTTTCAAAATATGAACTATCACAATTTTTTCATGGTAAACTATTTCTTTCTATAAGAGTTTACAGAGGACAGAATAAAACGTGAGGTTTTTTTTAAACACTGTTCGTTATCCACGTTTATTTTTGATATCATTCGTAACACGTTGCACCTCACAAGAGGTGATTGGTCAGAACCAATAGGTAGTTCTATTATATTCTCGGGAAGAGAAACTAATACACTTCAATAAAAGTTATTTTTCCTCCAGTTGCTTCTTATTTTTAATAACAATAAATTGATGCACGATTATAATAGTCTTCTACAGGGGTAAAGAGTATGGGCACCTAGTACCTACTGTTGTTTTGTCAAGTCTAAGGTCATCCGCCGAATAATAAAACCATTTTAGGACTGTGTCTACTAAAACACGAAAGATAGGCACGTCCTATATTATTATGGTCATGAATTTGGCGGGTAACGTTCATTAAGCTTCAATAAAAAAACCTTAGTCCTTTATTTCATTTCTGAGAACCTACGGGTTAGTACATAAGTATATTTAAAAAAATGCACGTATTCAATGACTGCATTATGTGAAATGATTTTGAAGCTTCTGTGTCAAATGTTTAGGTCTATAAAAAATACTTAGGTAAGTAGGTATTGCAAACATATTTTCTAAAAAAAGTGTAGGTTGACTGACACCAAAATCTCACGAGTTTATTGATAATAAATAATAATTGCGTTTAAGTGTTGTGATAAATTCATACAGAAATAATATATATATTATTTCAAACATAAATCCGGTCTGCAAAAAATGTGTTCCATTCATAACAACAAACATAATAATATTGAAAAAAAAACTAGCATCGTATAGGCCTTCCACACGAGCGGGCGGCCCAATACTAAAGAAGCCATGGCGTCAAAAGGTTCGATCATGCGGTCGTCCTTTCCTAAAGTCAAGCCTACCAGCTTTAGGAAAGGATGACCGAACGGTCGAATTTTTTTTAGTATCGGGCCGCCCGTTCGTGTGGAAGTACTTTAGTTGGAAAACAAAAATTCATTAATTTATTAAGATAACCTTTCTTCTAATCACATTTTAATAATATGAAAGCATAATAAACTAGATGACTTTTATTAAAAATAATATTATTATCTAGCGAAATTCACAGCACAGAGTTCTCAAAGGTTAAACAATACCTGTTTCGGCATTGATTGGAATAATTTAACTTAATGTGTTTATTTTGTTAATGACGTCCACTCTCATTAAAAATAAATTACTAATCTAAAATAGCAAATGTTTTGTCAATATTATGATTCTATATGGTGCGTCAATGGAAATTACATCCTGCAACATTTCACAGTCGGCAGTCTTTCCTATTACGCCGTAGATGTTTTTCAGACTTAAATCATATGTAATATTATAAAAAGGTAAATCTTTATTGAAATCATATTTCATATCATCAGCCACTATCCAGTTACTTTTCGATAAAGGCCTCCCCAAATTGATGGTCTTCCCGATTTCTTTCTACGAATTTACAACTAAAAGACAATATTTTTTCCATCTTCTGTGGGATTATTTGTCTTACCCATTATCATTATTTGATTTTTATGCGTAAATTTAATCTCAAATAAACTCTTGGGGGTGGGATATCTATGGGGATAATTTTTGACCATTTTCTTTCATCAAGTGTTCATGGCTATCCTGAAAGAAATAAATAAAAAAGTTTGACAATTAACAATTTCCAAAGTTATTTAAAAAAAAAAAGATTTTAGCTTACCTTTTCCCACATCTTGCTCTACAACGGAGTCAACAGTTCTAAAACACATTTTTATTAGCGCTCATCGCGGCTGGAATAAGAACTACATAAATAAAAACTGAAAAAAAAAAAACTTATTTCTACCTTATTCTATTGTAGTTATATTTTTAATCAATAGAGTCGCTATTCTTTATAATATTTATTTTTATTTAAACTTCCTTTGTCATTAATTGAAGATCTCCACAGTAGGGACAATATATAACTTTTGTAAAATCCCAGATACGTGTTTAATCAAATAATAAATATATTATGATACATTAGGTCAAAAGGTGTTTTTTTGGTGTAAAAATATTTTTGTACCATTACGCTGGTACTGGACATACTGTCTTTTATTTTGGCAATACTGCTATGTTTAACTGTGGTTGAAATTTAGAACCCTTGACATAAGGATTGAAGATTGACCGCTTATCCACAAAAAAAAACCAACTTCAGAGCACTAAAGAACTAGACTCAAATTTTCTACTCAGCTTTTCACAATTCAAGTGAGAAGATTTTCATTGGCAAAATTATAATGAGTTAATAAATTAATGAGAATAACTTTATTTAGACCACTTTTTTAATATATAAATATAAACATGTTCCGAAAGCGAAGCTTTCCTCGTCAGGATAAACAGTATACATTCATAGTATATTTATTTATTTCTTAAAGTTTAACAAAAAAATCGCAAAAAAATGTAACCCTACCGGGGTAACCCATTCTAAGGTCACATTTTACATGGTTTTATATAAAGAATATGAATTTGGTCAAGTATATTTTAAGTTTGATAAAAAAATTTAAGTAAGATTTCGTAATTATATTACTAGAGGAACATTATAATGCAATAAGATTAATAAGAATTCTAAAAAAATATTAGAAAACATACAGTGACCGTTAAACCCTGTTTGGTTGCAATATATCTATATTCTTCCTTCCCATGTCCATAATCCATATCTTAATACTTTTTTTTAATTCGGTTAATTTTGTAATGGTTTTTATTGCTAGAGGGAGGATGTTAAATACTTTTATAGAGAAATATTGCAAATGTCTTTGTCCAAAGGTAGTTTTTGTTGTAGGTTGATGGAATGCAAGTTGAAATGCAGATCTTGTAAATCGATCCAAGTTTGTATGTGTAAAGTTATCCTGATTTTCGAATGTGTAAATTAAAATATCTGTTGTATATAATTGTATCAGACACATTAAATAGTATATATGTAAATACATAGATAAACAGTATACTGTTTACCCTAATGAGGAAAGCTTTGCTTTCGAAACACGTTGAAATTTATATATTAAAAAAGTGGTGTATACATAGTTATTCTCATTAATTTATTAACCTTTTAGCCGTGGAAAGTGCACCTCTACGCCACACTATACATTCCCTGTACGCGGACAGCTCACTTGTGCGCCACAAAGTTACTAAAGTTTAAACCCCCGCATGTGCAATACATATTGTTGACGAGTAGAAAAGGTTAATAATGACGCCATAAAGTGACTACAAATCTTTTGAAGAAATTCTAATGAGTTCTTATTATTATAGGGACATTCTCAAGAAAAATGGTTCTGCCGTGGATGCGACGATCGCCGCTATGTTCTGCAATGGGATAGTCAACTTGCATAGCATGGGGCTGGGGGGCGGGTTCCTGATGACCATCTACACTAGAGCAACCAAGTCAGCTGTGACACTGAACGCAAGAGATGTGGCCCCACTAAAGGCTACGGAGGATATGTTTAAAGCTGATATCACCACTGCACGAAAGGGTAAATATTTCTTATAATGTAAGTAGAATATCATCGGCGGCAATCCATCACTGCTTAAGTCACTTTAGAGGAGAAACGAAAGACTGGCAGCGATTTTAACTGCTGCGATAACATGAAACATGTGTGGATATTTGATATGAAACTGTTTTCTATGTAGGACAATGTTCCCTTACATTGAAAAATTCTACAATAATTCTAGCGACGTGCATTTATTGCTACTATCAAATATCAGCTTGGGATGACTTACGTAGTGATATGACACGCCCGGTCATGTGAATACGCGGTGATGATTTGCTGTGAAAGATAAGTAGGATATTTTACAAGGGTGGAAAATAGCCAACCACCATTGAGACTTCTTATAATAACCCAGCAGGAATGTTGGCAGGCCTTATACAATAGATATTGGATAATGTAGAGGCGGACACCACATCTAGAGCCGCCGAGAGGTGGGTATAAATACCCGGGCTCAGGGTTTGTGAAGGGACCCAAACAATCGCAGTCCCTAATATTTAAAGCGCCCTTGAGATAATTTTTTCATGACAACAGCGCTATACATATCATTCAATTAGGTATTATTGATTATTATAAGGTAAATACAATTAAATTGTTACTCGCAATATAACACACAATCAGTGGTGAATCCAGGGGAGACGGGGCTCCCCGCAAAATAAACTCTAGAAGTTTTTCAGGAAAAACTAATATAGCGTTTGATGCATGCGTATATAGTGTTTACAGTGATATTTATTCACTTCCACTGGGACTGACTCAAGCACAGTGTATTATGGGAGTTATTGTGTAATTCGACAACAACATGCTCGAGTTCAATCAAATTTAAAGTTACTATAATCAAAATATTCAACGGTTTCCTTTCTGTTTTACAAAATACAAAAGGGTTTTTCTTCAACAAACTTCGCCTTATAATATGTGCTTTTAGGATGTTAATTAACAATTTTAAATAATTAAAAGGCTAGCATATTTGGATTTATGGATCAACATCTTAAATATAGATGTTTTTCACCTGCGCTCCTTTTCTGCAATATCTAGCCTGACGGCCTCCATGGTTGAGGGGTGAGGATCTCGACAACGAATCTGAAGGTTGCAGGGTCAAATTTAAGTAAATTTAATTTAATTAATTTGTGCTCTTTCACAATTAATTCATTTAAAAATAATATATAGTATATTTGCATACGTTCCAGAGTGGAAGATACTCTCAGTATAGCCCTGGTGAAAGACCACCATACAGAATTGAAACGTTGCTTGAAATGGCTTTCGGCCATGTTTGGTGACCAGATCTGAATAGCCAGGTATTTTCCCCACCTTCTTCTCCCCCTTCTCATCCCCAATACCTTCAGCCTCACAACATTCCCCGATTGGGGATTCCATAGTCTCACTGGTTCCAGATGGTTGGGAACAGTTGGGACTCTTGTGAGGTATTCACATAAAACAACAAAAAATATATATTCAACGGCTTCCTTTCTGTTTTACAAAATACAAAAGGGTTTTTCTTCAGCAAACTTCGCCCCAAAATATGTGCTTTTAGGATGTTAAATATAGATTTTTATCATCTGCTTTGCTTTTCTGTAATATCTAGGTTTGAAATATTTCAAAGGTTTCCGTTTTAAAAAATAGTAAGATATTTCGTGGCTAAATATATTTTTTAAACTAATTTAGAATGACAAAAAACAACAGCATTTATCGTTATTGCCATGACAAGAAATGCATAATGTGCAAAATTTTCGTCCGCAGTGCATTCTACTTTTTGTTAATGAATGATGTAATTAATATGCCACTCCCTTCAGCTTCGCAACGTACTCTAATTATCATAGTATCTGGGGGGAAATTGGGTATAAATGTGTTCTCTCTTAAATACTCATATTTGACTTCCCTAATCTTTAAATATCGGTCAATAATGAATAATGAGCAATCTAGGAACCGGCTCGGACTCTCGGCGGCCCTGACCACATTCTTAGGCATATGGAACTGGGGGGAATCAACAGGAGACCGGCACAAGTGAAATGATATTTCCAAGAGGCGACAAAGAATCTCCAAGGGTTGTTGGTTGGGTGATGATGACTATTTTTTTTTAATAATGGCCTGTAATCTGTTGAAATGTCACATCAACAATCAAGAAATTTTAAAACTTTGACTACGTCCATAATAATTTTAGAAGACGGTGTGATGCATTGTTCCAAGATACAGAACTAATTTAAAATTGGATATGCCGCTCGAAAAAGTTATCGTACTGTTACTACTGTTGAATGAACTCTTCCCTGATATTAAAATTTTCCACTCGAACATTACAAAATTTCATACGCTCGTATGTACACGTAGTTAATGCGTATTCATAAAAATACTTATTTATATTATTATAATATTCCATTATTAGTTATTAGTCATTATACATTAAAAAATATGTAAATAAACAAAGCCATTGACTCTATTAATGGTATTGAGGTACTTAGACATTTCAAATACCTCTGTATTGTAACTGTAAATAAGTGCATATTGCCTATGTAACACGTAACACGGGCTCTCATCAACATTGTGACAAAAAATAATTATCACACAAAGAGGCAAGGAATGACCAATGACCAATACTATCTCAATAGTACCTCCTTGAGAAATAAGAAGACTAACCAGTAGATTAGATTAGGAGCAAGGCAAAGGTAACCGTCACAATCTCCACACTCCAGCGGTACTATGCTGGTCAAGCAGCATGACTAACAAATTACCGTTGAAACTTCAATACCATCCGATAGAGTGCCCTTGGTTGGAAATGAAAAACAGAGTTTGCCAACAGATGAGATGGAGTGACAAAATTAAAGAGAACTGATCGGTGGGAACCGCCAAGAATCGGCAAAACTAGAGACATACAAAGGAGGTATTTGTCCAAAACTAGAGACACAACTAAATGATTTATGAAAAAGTATTACATCTATGTCACAAAATCATCATCACTAAACAGGAAAAGATATTTCTACATCACTAAATATGTACACAAATTTTATCTGTAGGTACTTTTTTTATATAAAAACAGTTTTCTGATATTTGTAAAATCATTACTTTAAAATTAAACCGATTTTGGTGAATAACAAAATTCCAAGTCAAAAATACTCATCATTAAAATAATATTTGCAGATATTTGTCGTGACATGTTGTTTTTAAATACCCCCGCAGTAATTTTTTTAAAGCAGTAAATAACAGAGACAATTGAATAAACATTATCAATTTCAACAAAACTGAATAATATTATGAATATGACCTTCTTCAAACGACATTATTGCTTTTTTTATTAGTCACGAGCAGTCGTAAAAAAAATATTAGATTAACCTTTCTTTCATAGGTAGGTAAGCAAGTTTTTTTCAAAGCCACTATTTGCTTATGGATGCTAAAAAGATCCTGTATTTGAATAATAATTTTTTTCAGTAAATAAATACATGTGTGAAAGGAAGAAAGAGTGTTTCAAAAATTTGAGATTTGAAGCCGGCCGCCGGCCAGTTATTTCAAGGAGGTAGCATGACGCACCAGCTGCCAGGCGTTTTTCACCATAAATATCATACCTCCGCAGTTCTATACATGTCGGTTGTGTGTTCGCGCCGTAATTTGAACACATATGATGGAATATTGAATATTATTTCTAATAGATTTAAAGAAAAAACCTAAGTATACGAGAATATCGATCCCTTCCGATGTAAAACTAGCTACAAATAAAAAAAAATTTCACTTGTAGCAAACACTTTGTGGGTATACATAATTATAAATTAAAATAACGTAGTTTGAATACCACTTTTTATTTTTATATGTTAACATGTTTTTGTATAACCCTGATGAAGGTTCAGGCTGAACTGAAACCGGTTGGTTAACATATAAAAATAAAAAGTGGTATTCAAATTAACTTATTTTATTTTAATTCATAAATAAATTAATGTAAGCTTCAAATGAGATCATATTAAATTGTCTCTGCATTGATAAAGTTAATTGTTCAAAGGAATGGAATTTTTATTATTTTGTCACCATTGCGATTGTTATAGTTTATTAACAAGCTTATTGAAAAAAAAAAAAACAGCATTATTATTTTGAATAGGATTTAATATTTTTAAGCATTTGTTATCAAATTAATTGCCATTTTTTCAATTGATTTTTAAAGCGACGCGTCTTCCCGCCGAAAGCAAAGACCGACGCTGGCGTTGCTCCCGGTTTGCTTTTCGCTGGGACAATCCCGGGTGGGTACCGTTGTAGATATGCTACCCTGAGTACATTGCCATACAAATCAGCGGCAAATCTGCTTTAAGCATGCAAAATCGCTCCATTATTGCATAAGAATCTTGCAACAAAGATAGATAATAAAATTATATGTATTTTATAATGGCCAGTAATAATTTATTATTCACATCTATATATATAAAAATCAATACAAGTTTGTTTGTTTGTCCTCAATGTTCTAGAAAATTACTCTACCGGTTTCGCTGAAAATAGCACAGTTTGTTTTTATTAGTGCCGGGAAGGTTTAGAAAGTAGTTTGAATGAAATCCAATATGTAAAACTGTTGCTATAACGTTTTAAAATTAGTATGAAAAACATTGAACCTGCCAAGTTTTATTTAGGTTAGCCCATAGATATAACACTCTGGTTAGCCACAGATTGCATATTCAAAAGGAGGTTTTTTTTGGGTAGATTATTTTATAAATAGAAAACAAGAGTAGGTACCTACTTAAGAACTTTATGATTTAGATACATTTTGAAAAAATAAACATTTAGAATGAAATAAAATATTCAAATGAATGTTTCTTTATTTGTAGATAGTTACTTTCGAAGTCAAATCAATTATGGCACCCTAATGACAAGCAAGAATTCACAACTTCATAACTTTATTCCAAAAAAAAATACCTAGCAAGGCCGGGTACACATCAGCTAGTAACAAATAAAAATGATTACGAGTAGGTACCTATTAATTTTGTTTAATCCCCATCGTACTTTTACATATAGAAATAGTATATCAGTACTTATGTCAAAATTTTAGTTATAAAACTGTATTTTGCCATTTTTTTCTATCAATATTCAAATATTCTCATGTAACTACGAGTATGTAATACACAAACGAAAATTAATATTATAATACAAAATAAACTAGATTATGCAATTGTTTAACAATAGTCTGGTTTAATATTAACTAGGCCTTATTTTTGTATCCAGAAGGACTGTTTTAAGTAGGATCCACAATGACCAATCTTTTATCAATATTTATTTTAAACAATACAGTGAAGGCTTTAAAACTTGACAGCTGTTTAAATACTCGTATGTAATTCAGGTTAAAATAATATACATACATATAGAGACCAAAGATTTTTGTTTACATCAAGAAGTAGGATTGAAGGTGTATCGGAATTGCGAAACAATGAGTCAAGTTGCAACATGTGGTGAAATATTAGAAAAAATATTTTACTGCGTAGTTTCCATTTATAGAAGAAACTTTACTTCAAGTTCCCAATCTGTAATTTTGCCAATTCTGCATTGGTCACAAAAAATTTTTGAAATTCTTTTCGATTGATAAATATTTGAAATAAGTGTATTATGTATGTTACAGCATTAGAACAAACTTTTATAATAAAAAACGTTTTATTTATTTTTAAATCGTATCGGGTTTATTGTATAATATTTCAGGGTGTATTCAGTATTCAGTTCAGGGGATGATTCACCACCTCTGAATAAACTGCCGATTAACACTACTCATCAAGTAGCGTATATTATCTGTTTCACTACCGTTGAGTAAAGCTACCGATCAAGTAAATGTCTGTTTTTACCGCCATGTTAATCCTATGATCAAAGTTATTCAGCAGTTTACTCAGAGGTGGTGAAATATAATTTCCAGAGACAAGCTTAAAGAACTTTTATTAAAAATAAAAAATTGGTTTTTACAATATAGTTTACAATTTATAAACTGTATTTTAATAGTACTCTTCCATTCAAAGCATTTGCTTGTGGATGGAAGAGGAGTGAATTTTGAAGCTGCTTATCCCATAAATATGAGGGGCTGTAAAAAACTATTTAGTTATAAACAAAGTCAATTCATTCTAACAATTAAAGTAAATGATTAATTTTATTTGCAATTTTTCAGGGCAAAATTCAATACATATATTATGTAAACATTATTTTGTACATCGTCACTATACTACAAAAACTAACTAACTGACAAATTATACAGGAGAGCAATATAAAGATTTTGCTCTTCTTTAAACATCTCCTTAGAAATTATGATAAGTATTACAATAGAAATATTTTAATTTTTTTCACAAAATTAATCATATTTATCGTAATAAAAATGCCTTTGGTCCAATAAAAACAACATGTATTTTTATTTTTATTATTGAAAAAGAAAAAAATAGCGCACGTAAAAACCAAAATACTCAATTTTAGCCAACTGATATCAATTAGACATTTTTGAGAGACATGCGTAACGTAATTTGGAATTCAATTACATATTACAAAAAAAACATTTTTAAATTTTTTGCAGTTATTCAGTTTTTACAGTATGGCGACAAATGTTTCATCGATAAAATGGTTGAACAAACAATGCATGGCCAAATCGTCAATCGTAGAATACTTGAATACTTTTATGGAGCTGGTTATAAATGAACAAAGTAAAATCTACAATTTTTTTAAAATATTTTAAAGGCCAACCAATACTTCCTAGAACAACAGCGGGGAAAATTATTGCGGTACTGCAAAAGGTTTGAGAGCTCCTACACTACTAATGTTTTTTTTATAGTAATATTTACAAATGAAAAGCGATTTGGTTATTTACGATGTAGAAATATATTGATTTTCTGCGCACAACTTGACACGCTGATCACGTAGTGGTCATCCTCACAATATAATAACGATAATGTTTGTAAAGCATAAGTTTCTGATGAAAGGTTACACTAATAATATGTCATGATTCAACAGAGTAGACTGTTAAGAAAGCGAAAATATTTTGTTTACTGCGTAGTAAGCAGGGGCGGCTCGCTCCCTAAGACAAATGGTCTTCGATCCCCCAAAATTATAAAGAACAATAATAGGTTATGTAATGTATTATAAAATTAAAAACAGCTGATGTTATTCTCAATTTACTTGAAATAAAATGGAAATACCACAAAATAGTGACAGCGGTAGCAGTGAGTGGCGAGTAGTGACATCTAACGTCTCAAATAGAAACTCCCATACCCACATACCCACGCCTCCCTCAATTTATAAAATGACCACGGCTATGATGTCTTCTGTCCCTACAAACGCCATACAATAAACGAGATGCCATTATGATGGGAAATAGCATGATGTATCTGAAAGAGATGGTGTGATAAACGTACGTCGGTTTTGCATATTGCTTGCTTGTTGAGTGTAAAACAATGGTTTTTTTAAAAATGGACAGTTTGGAAAAGTTGTTGAATAATCTTTTTGTTGTTATTGTTAACAGCGTCTAAAAGGAAGAAACAAAATTGGCAGTTTTTGAATAAAAACAAGCTTTTTTGAGCCTTTGCAAAAAATTGGTACTTACAGAATCAAATTGAAACATGAATTCGAAAGTCTATTTGAGCATGAAACCATCATCAAATAAGATACTGTAGGTCTAAAAGACCATAAGAAAAAGCGGGCCATGTGGAAAGAGTGCCAAATGGCAGGATATTGAATATTCAATCATGACCAAATGCAAGTAACCTGGAGGCAGACCAATGAAATGGTGGGTTGACTGTGTAAAAGCAGATTTGAAGAGGACTGAGGAATGAAGAAGAATGCCTAGGAATCTGAGTCGATGTAGAGCATTTGTGGAGAGATCAAATCCCACCCTGGGATGATGATGTTTAAACAGGTGCCGAGTAATGCAATGTGATCACGTTTGTAGCATTGTTTTCAAGCAAATAAAGTTGTGACTCCGTTATTCAAAAAACCAAATTAACACAAATTTAAAAAAAAATAGTACATATTATTATGTATGTACATATCTTCAAATAAACTGTAACATTATAAATATAATACCATTCTCATCAACACTCACTGTTCAATGAATGCCTGCCAAAGATTCTTCCTCTCTTTTCAGTTTCATGCTTTGCACAAAAAAGCCGTTTTGTCGAGCTCATCGGTCAATTGAATTTTCTCTTGTTCACCGTGCCAATGGCCAGTAATTGGTAATAGAATTTCATCTACCATCTGATAAGAAAGCTATATCGCCACCAGTTTCATTTCAATTTGAGGCTAACCTGATTGTTAAACTAAAGATACCTCATTTATTATTACATAGTATCATCATCATCAGTGCCACAACTCTTAGAGAGTGCTGGCTGCCTTTTAGAAACACCATCACTCCTGCCGGTCTCTTGCTGCTACCTATTATTTTTTTTAAATGTGAATACCGCAGTCCCAACCAGTGGAACTATGGCATCCCCTATTGGGGTATTTGGTGAAGCTGGAGGAAGTGGGAAGGGGAAGAGGAAAATTGCCTGGCTATTCAGAGCTGGTCACCAAATACAGCTAAAGCCATTTCAACCAATGTTTCGATACTGAATGGTGGTTTTTCACCAGGGGGATACTGAGAGTTTCTACCACTCTGGATAGAAAAATCTTGTATCTAAGAATGTGATGCCTCTACACCAAACAGGTACCTAAATTTAGGCTTCCCAACACTCCTTCGATCTTTCATCCTAGCGGAATAACTTGCTCAACAGCACTGTCCCAGTTATATAAATTTAATTAATTATTGTACATTATGTTTTCTATCAGGTCCTCTTGCAATTGGCGTACCCGGAGAACTCCGGGGCTACTGGGCGGCCCACCAGCGTTTTGGAGTTCTGCCGTGGAAAGACCTCGTAGAACCGTCCCTCGACCTTTGCCGAACTGGGTACAACATGTCAAAGGCCTTATGGGAGAGCGTAGTAGGGGCGAAAATTATTAAAGATAACCCTCATTTTCAGTAAGTTCAAATCATAAACGTAACTTTATTAAAAGATCATTAATTTTTATGGCTAACTTGTAGTTACTATCTAGCTTCATCGAGTTTTAACATCCTTTTATATCATTGAGCAGTAAATAGAGATACAAGGACAGATGATCCAATTGTGACCATTTTAGCGATCATCATGAAAACCTAACCTAACCTTAGTTTTTAGCTGTAAAACTGTTATCTAAATAAAGGCCAAATCGAACTACAGCGATATAATTCTCTCGGAGGCAAATCTGTCCCGCCGCGCTGCGCTGCGCAGTCTAGTGAGGTTTGTTTCTTACAAAACAGCAAAGAGAATATTTCATGTTGACGCGACGAGAAGTGCAGTGCAGTGACACTCTAGTGCATTTTGACCTTAAAGCAGAAAATCTGTTCGTCAAAGTCTGAAATAGCAAAACTCCATCCATAGATGAAACATCATGAAACTTACACAATACTATCTGTGTGAAAAAAATGAATCTATTTACGGCTCGCAAAGCCATTTCCATCATGAGTTATGGAGTTTTGAATTAAGCACTAAACCGTCAAAAAATAGGACAATTTCTCAATTAAATTCTCAGGTGAAGTTAGGCAGTAAAGCTAATATGTATTTTAATATTAAAAAGTAACTTTTGAAAACACATTTTCACATTTTTCTGTTATTCAGGGAGATGTTCTTTGACCCAGGGAGCACCACCCCTAAGAAAGGAAATAGCCTTGTGATGCCCAGCAAGGCCCTGTGTAAAACCCTGGAGGTAATTGCGGAGAAGGGAGGAGACGAACTGTACAACGGAACCCTCTCGGTGCAGTTTGCCGAGGACCTTAAGGAAGCTGGCGCCATCATCACTAAAGAAGACTTGGAGACTTACAGGTTTGGAGAATATTACTTTAATAAATGTTTCAGAAAAAATTTTACATTATGAAAATTGGTGCATCTAAGAGGGTTTGAAGATAGAAAAATCTCCTGGTCTGGGTAAGGCTACCTCTGTGGCACTACAGACTACAGTCCTATACACTTCGTGCTAAGTATCCTGTCTATACCACTCAGTCATTCCATACAATGTATATAAGGAAGAGACATAAATTGAGACCATATAGATCTGTTTGAAAAAAAATCTAGGGGAAAAAGAAGCTTCCTAAAAATATTATTTTGTAATATAAAATACAAAATAATTTTATTTCACATTCTTATAGTAAGTGCATAAACACACATCTTTTTCCTCTTGTCCTATTCGTGTCTGGGACCCATCGCATTGATAAAGCGCCTCCAGGCATCCCTGTCCTGCGCTACATCAACAGCATCCATTCATAGTAGGTCCAGCCTCTGGAGTTGCTTCTCCCAGCTTTGTCTGGGGCGGCCCATTATGTATCTGGAATAGCACTCAGAATTTTCCGCGGAATTCAACCTTCTGGCACTCTTAATAGGTGCCCAAGTCACTTCAGTTGCAACTATTATATGAAGAGTAGCAGTGGTCCGATGTTTAGCTCCACCCAGGTCATCGAGCGATCCCATTTTGCGACTCCTGCAACTCCTCTCAAAAATGTCATTTCTGCAGCGTGGACCCTGGAACGTGTTCACTCGTTCAACATCCAGATTTGGTGATCATAAGTAAGCATGGGGCGATACACTGATTTATATATATTAGCTCACTAAGCTAAAGAGGACGCAGCACACCGCTTACCGCACCTATTCTACTGTCGATTTTTCTGTCTTCCCGGCCATCCCTTGAGAATTCAACCCCAAGGTATTTAAATTGGCCAACTAGTTTCAACTGTGCACTGTTGGCGAAGAAAATTTACCGTTAATACGAATGCTATTTTCATAGCGATGTTTATATCTTTTAATACATGCATAAAAACGTTTAATCTCTCCCTTGAAACTTTTCTCAAGCAGACTTACAAGGTCTTAATAGTAAAGGCGAAGTAAAAAATTTAAAAAAATTATTGAATGTATTAAAAAAAAAAAATTAGAACTGGAGCAGGACAAAGTTTTGTATGATCTACATATGTGAAAACACATAGATCCAATTTTCTGTGCTCCGGCTTCATGTTACAAAGGCCTGCCCGAAACTGGATTTAAAAAATCACAGCATCCTAGTATCTCAATTCCTGTTAGAATTCATTCCACCATTACTCCGTATCTCATATAGCCACATTTTCGTCAGTCATCATTGAGGCTGGGAAATGCTTTCATACTTTTTTTTTCTTTTTTTTTAATACAATACATTCCTATCCATTGTATTCCAAGAGTTTAGAAACTCACTGTGAGATCCGCCATCTGCTAATCTCCTACTGTCTCCCTCCAAATTCTTATATCCAAGAATGCAGTGTCAACCTCCACATCACCCAACCACTAAGTTTAGAACTCAACATCTCCCAACACTCCTTCAAACAGTTGGTATAGCTAGTGGTTGTACCTTGTCCAAAAGTCACATTTTTTCTTGTATGGCTCCAAAATTCTTAATCTTCTTAAAAATAACCAAAACCCTTTCAATATTTTACTAACCTGACTGACATGGGGCTGTCGCATTAATGAACCACTGGCAACTATCCCAGTATGTGGATACCGCATATGTGATCCACCGATGACTATCCCCATATGTAAATGTTGCATATATGATCCACCGGCAACTATCCCCATACGCGGATGTCGCATATATGATCCACTGACAACTATCCCCATACGCGGATGTCGCATATATGATCCACCGGCAACTATCCCCATACGCGGATGTCGCATATATGATCCACTGGCAACTATCCCAGTATGTGGATACCGCATATGTGATCCACCGATGACTATCCCCATATGTAAATGTTGCATATATGATCCACCGGCAACTATCCCCATACGCGGATGTCGCATATATGATTCACTGGCAACTATCCCCATACGCGGATGTCGCATATATGATCCACCGGCAACTATCCCCATACGCGGATGTCGCATATGATCCACTGGCAACTATCCCGGTATGTGCGATACGCATATGTGATCCACCGATGACTATCCCCATATGTAAATGTTGCATATATGATCCACCGGCAACTATCCCCATACGCGGATGTCGCATTTATGATCCACCGGCAACTATCCCCATACGCGGATGTCGCATATATGATCCACTGGCAACTATCCCCATACGCGGCGGATGTCGCATATGTGATCCACCGGCAACTATCCCCATAAGGGGATCTCACATATATGATCCATCAGCAACTAACCCCATATGCGGATGTCGCATATGTGATCCACCGGCAACTATCCCCATACGCGGATGTCGTATATGTAATCCACCGGCAACTATCCCATACGCGGATGTCGCATATGTAATCCACCGGCGACAATACCCGTACGCGGATTTTTTTTTTTTTTTATATGAATACCTCACAAGAGTCCCAACTGCTCCCGACCGTCTGGAGCCAGTGAGACTATGGCATTCCCAATTGGGGAATGTTGTGAGGTGAAGGTATTGGGGAGGGGAAGGAGAAGGGGAAGAGGAAGGTGGGGAATACCTGGCTATTCAGATCTGGTCACCAAACACGGCCAAAAGCCATTTCAAGCAACGTTTCAATTCTGAATGGTGGTCTTTCACCAGGGCGATACTGAGAGTATCTTCCACTCTGGAACGTGCGCAAATATACCATATATTATTTTTAAATGAATTAATTGTGAAACAACACAAATTAATTAAATAAAAATTACTTGCGCACGCCGGGATTTGAACCCGCGACCTTCGGATTCGTAGTCGAGAGCCTTACCACTCGACCATGCAGGCCGTCAAATGTGACCACCAGCGATGATCCCCGTACGCGGATGTTGCATAAGTGATCCATAAAGTTTCACTAAAACATGTACATTGTGTCCAAAACATTGGATTAAAGAAGTGAGCGTTGTAAAGGTTAAGAAAAACAAGATTTATAATATGTACAAAAGCTGAAATGCGAGAAAGATCGACATATTTATTTCCTTGATAAATTTAATATGTAAGTATAAATAGGAGTACTGCAGTCATACTGCTCATAAATATAACACATATAAAGAAGAATACTTTATATTACAAACTTAACATTATGTATTCCCTACTGCTGTATCATTAGTATATGTAGCAGAAACCCTATGTGATCATCAAACACTCCATTGTATGGATGAATTGAAAAGTTGTGCATTGAAATAGTCAAAGAACATTATTAATAACATCTAATTTCACAAAAACCTAAATTTTACATACATATGTACTAACAAAAACAGAAAGTTGCTATAAGTTAGCTTAAAAATTAATTATTATAGTAGCAAGCATCGGTAACCAATATAGCGTAAGATCTAGTGAATAGGTTCCCAAACTTTTTTCCCTGACACCCCCCCTCAGCCTATCTGTCCAAAACATTGGTACAATACTGAACAAGTGGTATTTATTCACTGCGCGATGTATTTCTGCTGGTATGAAAATTAATAAAAACTTGCACATGAACGTGCCTGCGTGGACGCAATTCGCTTTAAGTAGGCTTGTCGAGCGAAACTTACTATAGCGCCTTACTATGCGTGCGTCTAAATGAACTCCTATCCGTGGTCTTCATTTACATCTCGTAGACCCCCTTTTTTTTTCTCCCTACCATGAACCCCCTGCAAATCTATATGGACCCCCAGAGGTCCGTACGGACTACTTTGGGAACCTACGATCTAGTGGAAAGTTTTATGAAAAAATATTCTATATATACATATATATATCTTAAAAAATCGCTTTACATCATGCCCTGTCTCCGAAAGTGAAGGCAGAGAGAACAAAATTGCTAGACATCACAGTTCTGACAAACAACTTGCTTCATTTATATTCATACATCTCCTAACATGTGCCAGTTTATTCTTAATATAAAGATAAAATATTTACATAATAAATATAAAATGCACAGTAGAATCTTACTAATCGTTCACTATTTAAAACATGATTACTGGAATGTATAAAAAACTGTAAAATCAATAAGCATTTATGTTTTCATACGATAAGATATATATAGCATATTCGCGGCATATTCCAGAGTAGAAGATGCTCTCAGTTCCACCCTGGTGAAAGCCTACCATTCAGAATCGAAATGTTACTTGAAATGGCTTTGGTGCCAGGTGCTTCCTCACATTCGCTGCCCCATCTCCTTCCCCTCCTCACTGCCTTCAACCTCACAATATTGGGGATGGCATAGTCCCACTAGCTCTGGACGGTTGGGAATAGTTGTGCAGTATTCACTTTAAAAATAAAATTAAAAGTAGTTCAATTTTGACAAATTAGTCAAAATTTATGGATAATTTTAACAAAATAATCTCTTATCGTCTCACTCAAACCCTAAACTCTGACCCTGACTCAGATAGTGCCAGATTACTTGAGATGCCGGATTACTGGAGGTACCAGATAAGTGAGATTCTACCGTACCTCAAAATTTAAACCTACGCCAAAAACAGCGCTTGCCGCATCGTTTCAATAGGGTTGACGATCGCGGTGGATCCAATCAGAACGTTAGTATCCGTGCCACTAGTAATGACCGCTTGGTGCAGCTTCCGGCACTCCTCAGCTGTGGTCCCTCCGATTATGAAGAAGATGACCAAGGGGTTGTCAAAGGGGTGCTTGGATGCAGCGTTGGTCTTCTTGGTGGCGGTGCTCATGAGGATACTGGAACAGACAATAATAGAAGAAATGATTAAAAAAAATGAGGTGCACAAACAAATGGGTGCCACACAAATAGCCATGGGAACAGTTTTATTTTTATATTTAATACGGAATACTGTACAAGAGTCCCAGCTGCTCCCAACCGTTCAGAACCAGTACAACTATGGTATCCCTAATAAGGAACTCCAGTGAAAAATACAATGACTTTAAAAAAATACATTCATATAGATCAGCAAATGCCAATTCAGAATATATTACTTTTGTTATATATAATTATACATATAAATCGTTATATAAAAAATATTTTAGTTTTATAAATTGTTATATAAAAGAGAATTAAAAACTATACCATCAAAACACCATGTTCTGTTGGTACCACTGCTTCATGACGTCACATGCGCAATTTTCGTGGCCAAACTATATAAGAGTATAACTGCATATAGTATTATGGCTTATAATTTCGGTGTTTACAGTGTTTATTTCGCTCGTAAAATCATTATATTTGTTTATTGTGACTACTTGAGAGTTTTTGCTTGAAAATTCAATATATTCATTGCAATTTTAACAAATTTGTCTACGTAATAATTTATAATCCTTCCACATTACAACAATGTCATTGGCGGCAATTTCTTTGGTGATTATTCCTTCGGTGACTCTGGGGAGGATTTCTAATGATACCTCAAACCTATTATTTCTTATAATATTTATTATGTATATATTTATTCTTATTTCAAGCAATTGGAGGTACCTCAATGCTTCAAACTTATTATTATGAGCATATTTGTTTCACAAAACGGTTGAAAATTTTGTCTTTGTCAAGCCTGTGACAGGCGCATGCGCAGAAAATTGTTTCGTAAAAAGTCAGAGAGGCAACTATTCGCTAAATACAAAGTATTATTAACGAAAGTGATTCCAATTTTCTTCTTCATACAGTTGTTAAAGCATTAAAGGTTAAAATCGCATCTGAAAACTTCTAACTAGAAAGGTATTAACCGCTTGAACTTTGTGAGCATCTGGAATAGTTCTGTGCCATACCTGTTCTCTTGTAATATTAGTCTGTCGGTATTAAACATCCCCAAAACGGGCAGAATCCAAAGCCATACAAAGTTGCACTCTACCGAGTACGGATTACTTCAGAAATTCCCACCCGACTAGTGAAACTGACGGCTTGGCCGCGCTGGCTGTGACTAACATGAATGGAATCACTGTGGACATTGAGGAATGAATTAGAAACTCCTGACGTGTCTTACAGTGACTAGACTAACTTGTGCCTTGCGGACCTAATACGGACAGACTCGATATCGACGGACTAGAGACGTCGACGTCACAACTGAATACGGAAAACATTTCTTAATTCCTTAAATTAGGGAATACGGGCTGCGAAAGCGAATACATGCTGCTTGGAATTACTGACCCGCTGATTAGAGGTGGTTTGCTGCTACGGACTAGTGCGGTCTGCCAACTAATGGTGACATACGGGTTTTTATGAATTGCGGCGCGGGATTCTATACGTTAGATAGAGTCCTGCTCACTGCACAAACAATATCCCATAGTATCCACGCCATAATTATGGAGCCGCGCTTTAAAAAATCATAGGGTTGCAAGGCCTAAGCTAAGGAATGAAGAATTAATTTCTCATTAAATTGAGAATCAGATGGAGTGTTACGAGATTGAATTTATTCATTTAATTCATTCATTCAATTTCGCCCATGTCTATTTCCGAGATTATCTTTACAATCCCCACAATCAAATTGGACTATAGTGGGCAATAGAAATATCTTAAAATCCTAGTAAAATGCTGTCAAATCAAACAACCAGATCTAAATAGGCAGGTTCTCTCGATCTTCCTCAATTCTTTCTTTATCTCCTCCCTTCATTCTTCTCTCGTCACAAAATTCGCCTACATTTGACGAGCCGTAGTCCCACTGGCTCCGGGCAGTAGTTGTCACATACAAAACCAAAATTACAAAAAGACCCCAACTTAATTGAGAAGGGGATATACTATTGAATTCGCACCTGATAAAATTTAATGTTTCTGTGGATGAAGAAATGTAATGCTTACTTTAGTCCGCTTCTCAGGAACCCCTTGAGTCCGTCAGTCCGGCATTTGAGATCTGGCATCTCCGGTCTTTCAACATCCACCATGTCGTAAACCAGCTGCTGCAGAATACCCTTGTACTCTGTCGGGGAGATTTCATCTGTCACTTTGATGACAGATTTGTACCTGGTAATATACAAAACCGTTTAAGTTCTAGTGCGCCGAGATTGCCCATCGGATATGCAAAATTTGTAACAGTTGAACGCTGGCGTATCCGATGGACAGCCATAAAGACATGTATGTAGAATATAAGTAGGTATTCTGGGGAAACTACCTATGATAGATATATACCTCTGGTAAGATGGTACAATTTACAATAACATCTTTTTGCAAAAAACAAGTAAGTTATTATGAAAATAGACTCAGCAGGTGCGAAAAATTTTACCCCGGCACACTGCGGGAGCTCGGTGTTCCAAAGGCTAACCAAGCGAATTTCATCAGAAATAAATATGTGTTTTGATAAAATAACACGCCTTTATTAAATACAGACCTTATATTAAATACAGACAGAATTTTCAGAGCGAGGTAAACTATTAATACGAAATAAAAACGGTTTTTCCGCTGTAAGAATGTTAACGGGAAATGATTTGTTCCTTAAAATAATGAGAGTTTGAAGAAAAGTTATAGTATAGTACTGACATAGATGAACTACTAATTCTTTTGAAAAAATAACACAATTTATTCCTGTATTTGATATAAATTGCTAATCTGCAGTGTATTGTGTATTGTGTATTATTAATTCGAAAACGGTCTACGTAGCTCCTGTAGAAAACTCAGGCCACAGGACATTGTGCTGGTTTCATGATAAATCAACACACATGAATCGGCACACTTTTTGTCGAGTTAGTATATAGTTATAAAAGGTAAGAAAAAATATAAATAATAAAATAACTAGCCCGAAAACCTAATCTAACTCAACATAATTAATAATTTATTTTTTTAAATGAATATTAAAAATAAATAAATTATTAATTAGGTTAGATTAGGTATTCAGGCCAGTTTTTTTTTTGAACTTCTAATGACTTTATATCACTTTTAAAAAATGTGCCGATGCATACATGTATGTGTGTTAATTTATCTGGTCACCCATTGCGCTATCTCCCATATTTCACCATATTCCCTTGACAAAAGCCCAGTCGGACAAGAAACTTCAATAAATAAAAAGATATTTTCATTAAAGTCAACTCGTAGACAATACCATACTTGATAAAGTGACATTTTTATTTTTTAACTAACCTAGTAGAGGTAATAGCAGAAGGCAAAATGAACGTACAAGTTCGACACCGCAATTGCAGTGCTTCGTACGGTGAGTGAGAACGAATCTTCAATATTGCAAATACAGGGGTCCGGCCCCTGGGGGTAAATAAGGTTCAGAGTTCTCATTAGATGTTAGGCAATGTCTCCTGGTTCCACAACATGGTTCCCCAGGCATATGAGCCTTCTTCCCACTGGCATACGCAAACCGGTGTTAATACAAATACATATAAAATTAAATTACATTCATACCTAACAATCATTTGTCTTGCAAGAGCGACATCCTTCAATCTGTCTATAATTTTCGACGCAAATACTCCGCATCCCTCTTCAGTGGTGATACTTTCTCCATCCTCATAGTTAAGAGAAAGGAGGTCTTTGTCTTCCAGCAGTGCGTTCCTCAAGGCTTCATGCAGCTGCTTCTCTTGGGCTTCGGAGAACATAACGTCGCAACCAGCCGTGGAGTACAGATACACAAGTAGGCACAGCAAACGCTCCAGAGATAGTCCACGCTGCTTGCGAACTTTGATGATATTACTGATCTAAAAGAATAATTTCAAAGATTAATATGAATTGAAGAGTATCATACTCCATAGTATGGTAAAGCTATTAGAAATATGTATGTAGCTATATTTCAGTGTTGCTTGAAATGGTTTAAAATTCTCGCTCCGTACAATGGGTTGTATCACTAAATCGAAACATATTTCCTTATTTATTTATTTGACTTTACACCCAGAAAGCATTCACCTATCCAAGAGTAGACTTCTACTTTTGTGATTGGTTGGCAATCGTTGTTGCAATTTCCTCATAACCGCCGTCATAATCAATGTGAGGGATCAAGAGTTATTATGATACAGAGAATATCAAGAAATTAATGTTTTTAATAAACTAGGCAAATTATTGTTCTTACCTGAGTTAACACGCTTGTTGAATCTCGACTAGTTGACAAGTTCTGTAAAATTTGTTTTTCCAGAGATATCAAAAGGTCAGTTTCTTGCATTTTAGGAGATTTCAGTGTCTGAATTACTGCCAGAGTCTGTTGTAATAATTCACAGTTGTCTTCAATAACATCATATTTGCCTAAAAAAAAACAAGTATTGTGGTAATTTTCTTTGCAGTAAATATCGGTTCAATAGTTTAAAGTTCCTTCCATTTGTCCATTTCCATCTGACAATTCTCTCACATTAATTTTTTTCCCAACTAATTCATAAATAGAATACTTTTTTTAAATACTTACATAGTTCTTGACGTAGGAACTGCAAATGAGTAAGCATTTAATATAAAACATACCCTTTAAGTTGTTAATTAGTTTTTCCAAGTTTTGTGCGGTCACTCGGGGGGGCAATCTTGTTGGTGTAGTAGTATTGATTCCACTCAATTTATTGTATAACCCGAGCATTACTTCAGGCTGCGTTTTATTTACTAGCTGATTCAGTGTTTCCACACTAGGTTTTTTATGCGGGTGTGAAATACAACCCGGACACAGATGTACATCTTCGACAACAGAAGTACTGAAAACAAAAACAAAAATGGTGGAAATGCATTACTAAGCCTGACTATTATATAGGTGAAGTCGAGCAAAAGCGATTGTGATGGCAATTTAAAGCGAAGAGATGCAAAGCAACAACGCTGTCCTAGGTGCGCACGCACCGCCCGCTTCCACCACTCCAATCGCCGCCATTGATCATAGACAGACGCAAGGGTTTTTTAATTATTTGAAAACTCCTATGATAAATGTAAAATTTTACAGAAATATACGAGGTGTGTTCAAAATAAAAGGTGAATTTTGAATTTTCGCAGGCTGTGTAAATTCGATTAACGATTTTTTTTATTTGTTATGTTGGTACACATATGTTTATCATATGTTAGCATTATCATCCATTTTGGATCAGTGGTTTGTTTTTGACAACTGGAAAGGTTATTCACATTTTGTTTTTTTTTTCGATTTTTGCAAAAAAAAAATTTTGTAAAAAATCGAAAAACATCGATTTTTTGGATTTTTTGAAAAATGCCGATAAGGACATAGAAAACAAAGCAAATCTAAAATTTCACTTTAATCGGACTGGTGAAGCCCCAGAAAACGGCTATCAAGTTCCGACCAAAACTAGGAAATTCCACCATAGGATTAACAATTATTAACAATTTTTTTCTAAAAAGAATCAATTTTTTGGATTTTTTGAAGAAAAGCTGATAAGGACATAGAAAATAAAACAAATCTAAAATTTCACTTCAATCGGACTGATGATGAAAACGAACCTAAAGTAAAAAATCGAAGAACTCACAAAAACGTGACTAACCTTTCCAGTTGTCAAAAACAAACCACTGATCCAAAATGGCTGATAATGCTAACATATGATAAACATATGTGTACCAACATAACAAAAAAAAATCGATAATCGAATGTACACAGCCCGCGAAAATTCAAAATTCATCTTTTCTTTTGAACACACCTCGTATATGTATCTCAAAGAAGTTGAACTATTATGATTTCATTTGAATTCATAATATTTTCTTAGCTTTAATATAAAAAAAAACTCTCAGGAAAACATATTGTCATTAGCATTATAATCTCCATCATTTCCGTCTGTTTATTAATATTTTGTTTAGAAAGTATATTACAAGTATTTTTGTCATTTCCTTTAATATTTTCGTGACATTAAGAATATCTCAATTAACTTGGCCCATAAAGACATTTCTACTTCAACCTTGTTGAAAAATAGCAAACACCATCGCGTCCACTACTCGCGAAAATATCAAATCAACTGATCGCGTTGCTGAAATCCCGTACTTTAACATGCCATTCGTCGCTTATTACTTGTCACGTAGGAGGCGTCCAAGAGATTCCAACCATTTGAAATTTTCACACCACGTCGCATCGAATTCACCCGCGTAAGACGGAGCGTAAAAGGAGACAACCGGAGACTAGCAGTAATGAAGACAATTAAGGGCAGTCACAACTACCCAAGTTGTAGCACCAATAATGATGATGAAAATCATTAATCGAAAATAATTAAAATGGATATGTATGTATTTCAATACTTACACATTGGCTTCACACAAAGGAGACATGTCCACTGCAATGTCCACGGAATGTCCTGGAAACCTGGGCAAAATGCTCATCATCTTATCCAGTAGGCCTTCCGAGTTGTGAGATGTCACTCCACACAAATCTACTGTTCTGTCGATCAGAACTACTGAAGCACTGCGGGTAGCATTCTGTAAAAATAAAAACCGTTCATTATACATACTAATAATCAGATAGTTAAAATAATTAATTTTATCCCATTGACCACTGCTTTCTGAATACTAAGATAAAAAATTACCTCTGGTCTTTTTCATGAATAGTTAAATTATGTAGATACATATTACAAAGCTCCATAGCTCATGATGGAAATGACATTAGCATCTGATAATAGTTGCTTTGATCTAGAAATTCTGAACAGAAAAAGCTGTGCAAATTTCGCAATGCCAGAACTCATTGATAGAGAGCTTTTGTCGGGTGAGATATTATAAGCATTATCAATATAATAATTAGATAATCATGTTAAAAGCATAGGGTGTTTTTTTTAGAGGTTTGGTTTTTAAACACCTTTTTAAACACCTGTGAACTGGCCTCCACGATCGTGTGATCTCACACCATTAGATTACTTTCTTTGGGGGTATGTGAAGTCACCAGTCAACGGTGATAAACCAGAGACGTTGGACTATTTGGAAGTCAACATTCACCGTTATTGTCGATATACGGCCACAGTTGCTCGATAAAGTTGTCAAAAATTGGACATCACGATTGCGCTCTATTCGAGCAAGCCGTGGCACTCATATGCCCAAAATCATATTTAAACAATAATGGCATAAAATTATCTATTAAATAAAGCCAATATCATATACATTAACATTATTTTAATGTGTTTTTTTTTTCATTTTGAATTTGTATACCTCTAAAAAAAAAACCCAAAAAACTTGAGAGAGAGAAGTCATAAAATCAAATTGGATTCTGGTCTAAATGATAACTGTATCCAACCAATATACATTGCAGTTGGTGGTGTCAGATTTAAAAAATACTTCCTCTTTTGGTCACCTGCAAAGATAAGTATATCAAGTTGTCTTACTTTTCTTCTCAACGCCGCAGTCGGTAAATGCTCCAATACCCCTGCCACAATAGAGCTAAAAGTGCCCATAAAGAATATGTCATCCTTCACGTTCATATGCTCCAGTAGACTATTGAGGCTGGACGCCAAACGCCTAACTTCATTCTTGTCGTCTAGCGGCAGAGTGTGCAAGTCGACGTTGGCAGCACTTTCCGGATAAAGCCCGCCCCCGAACTTGGGGAATAACCGTGAATAAGCCGGCGTGGTGAATATGCCGTTTGTTACTGTTACGGCGAATATCGGGGCGAAGAATATCTCGACTGCGCATGGCTGAAAATAAAAGGTTAAATAATTTAAATGGGAACATTAGACAATGATAAATCTCAGTTGTTTTATGTAAGGCGTAGTTAATTTATTTATTTCTCGACTAAATACATCAAGGATGTATGCAACAAAAACGAAAAAAAAAAACATGAAGATGTTCTTTTTTTTTTTATTAGATAATCAATTTTATTTTAAATTTGAAAAAAGCATGCATAAGATGGCTTGCTGGAATATTATCTGTACTACAATGCAGAAAATATGTTGTTTTTTCAATCATGAGCTATGTAGCTTTGAAATATTCATTTAACTGTCAAAACTAAACAATACACCATAATATTGTTTGTTTCATGTTTTTCAAATTTTAAAGAATTTTTTTAATGAATAGTGTTGAAATCTCAGGCAAAATTGGTATGGTGGAAATAAAGTCGGGAGCTGAAATAGTTGCATTGTTTTAAAAATTCCCAATATAAAAAGGTGTGCAAGTTTCATGACTCCAGAGTTCACACAGATTTACTGCTATATATTGCGAAAATTACAAAAAAACATGGACCGCTAATGAGGAACGATGGGAAAAAATAATACAAGTTAACTTTCTTCACGGAAATTAATTTTAAATTACCTTTCTCCCAATCCAACTAGTGATTTTGTCCTCAAGTTCTGTTTGCGTAATTCCATTTGTTTCTGAACTGATTACGTCCATGGAGGCTGTAACTATCAATATACAGTTGATGAAGTTACTGTTCTTAAGTATTTCCTTGGCGGTTTCTAGATTGGTTCTCGTTCCGCGGGTGATGAATATAGCCTTTTTCTGGTCTTTGCTCCCATTCTGAAAATAAACTAGAATTAATTGAAAAAATATTAATAAGAATAAATAAATTTAAAAAAAAAACAGTGAAAATAAAAAGGTTATTTGTGGACCCGGGAATTGAATTAAGAACCTTTCGCTATATATGTGTGCTCTACCGACTTTGTAAAAAGTCCATTTTAATATAATATGAAAATACATATCTTCTAAGAGGAAGACATGGCACGAACAAGTGAATCAAATACTTAAGTCGGGCCATGTCAGAAGTCGGAATAATAGAAGAGAATACATGAGACAATGTATGAATGAGAATGAAGCAAGAAGTGTATGACAAGATCAAGTTGTTTGGCGGTCCGTCCTTTCTGCCTACCCATGCAGAGAAACGGAAAGATGATTAGTCAGTTAGTTACATATCTTCTATATAAATTGGATATATAAAGAAGAATGTCCCGGGCGGGCGGTGTGTGTTTGTTTTGTATACAAATCTACAGTTTAATTCCGAGCTTGATGAAATTTTGCACACTTGACCTTCAAACCATGAGATCACCACCCCCATCCCCCCTTCCTGCCCCTTATAGCACAATGTTGCTATTTCTTAATAAAATTTTACCCACTTGACGTTCAAAATAAGACTGGGTAGGATTAATAAATTATCAAAATTTTACTCAAAACCGTATATGACCCCGAACAACGTCGGGTACTTCAGCTAGCAGTTTATAAAAATGAGACAGAAGAATCAAATTAAAGATGTTTATTTGCTAATGACAGCTTGACACTATTGGTTTATACATCCGTATACTATTTTGAACTCGACTAACTAATTTCAATAACTTAATTAATATTTCATCCAGATTTTATCACTTAATTGAGAGTCACTAATTTTATTACTCTAACCAAATCGATCATTTATTCATTGCAAATTAAAAAATAACAATACTATGATAAAAGGTATGCGGCATACACAAAAAGTCAAAAACATGCGGTGGTTACCGTATTTGTGGCCATGTACACCTAATGACATATTTTCTATACAAGTCTGCACACTATCCGTTTATCTATGGACCCAAACAATTATTATTAATTGTACATAACTACAACTGTGACTGTCTCTACAGCAAGTTTTAGAAATTGCATTAATTCACATTTTATATTTCACTAAAGTGGCATTAAATGCCGGTGCTAATAACAACTAAAATACGATTTCTCAGTAAGTTAATAATTAGAAAAATCTGTTAAACACAGAAAAAAGCTATAAAGGATAGTATTAAAGCCATTATTCAATAGAGGCATATTAAATTAAATGTTTGGTAAAATTACAAAATTCTGCTTCAATTTTTTTTTTCTATAAACCCAAACTAAAATAACCCATTTTAAATATAATTCAGTATATTAATTACATATAAAATAGGTTATTAGATTGTTAGTTTGGGTTTATAGAGAAAAAACTAAAAACTAACCTAAAATTCCCTAGAAAAACTTCAAACTTTACAAGCTTCAAATGAATGTATATGCATTTATTTTGCATTTTCGTGTATGCAAATATTTTTATCTAAGTTTTAGTAATCTGAAACGTAGTTTTATTTTAAAAACCGATGCGTATTAACAGTGAAGCGGAATTGTTGAATTTTACCAAACGTATTTATATATGACTAAATAATTAATAACAGTGTCACAGAAACTTACTTCAAATGGAGACAGCCACTTTACACAGAGAGCACCCGCGTCGGTCAGGTTGAAAATGCCCCCATCCCAGTGCAAACACTCCGCTAAACTGTCTTCAATAAACACCACACCGCCAATAACCCTATTGTATATCTCTTTCCACCATTTACTAGAGAATCCGCCAACAGAAAACTTCTCAACATCATCGATATGCATATTTTATAGGTTAAATCGATTATTTCGTAACGGGAAATCCAATCACGCCCTGTTTTTAATATAGTGGGTTATGCAACAACGGTTTATTGAGAAAAATATTATAGTGTAAAGTTTCGATTGGAATCTTAAAAAAATAAATTTTCTAAAAGCGCAAAAATATGAACAGCTGTCAATTTGACATGACAGACCATGGACAAAATTAAATGAGTAAATGACACATGTAAAATATTGCCAGTTTGCAAAATTTTTTTCCTGCACTTAGAACACTAATAATACTGTTGCCAGCGAATAAAAAAATCAACGTTTGGATATTTTACTCTCTATCCCTCGTTTTATTTTAATTCTAGATTTACAAACTTTTGAAGACATGGCACGATCAAGTGAATCAAATACTTGAGTCGGGCCATGTCAGAAGTTGGAATAATAGAAGAGAATGTATCAGACGATGTATGAATGTGAATGAAGCAAGAAGTGTATGCCAAGATCGAGTTATTTGGCGGTCCGTCCTCTCTACCTACCCCTGCGGGGAAACGGCGTGATGGTTAGTTAGTTAGTTTAAAAACTTTACTGTGATCAATTTAAACCAATTCTTTTGTGCACTGTATTTCCTAATGTATATGACTGCGCCCCCTCTACCGCTGCATAGAAAGGATAAACCTGTAGGTATCACCGGTGAGTGGCTGAGTTGGCATCGCGTTTGGGTCTCACCCAGGCATCGTGTTTCAATTCCTCGGCTGGCTAAGTCCTCCATTACAACACAAGCAACATCTTTCGCTTACTGTTATGGTAGTAGGAGATTTTCAAATATTGTCAGGTTATTCGTAACCAGGGAATATTTGTCTTTCTTTTAAAAAAACAAATAATTTTTTTGTTCTCATTTTGGTGCTTGCTTTTAACAATTCGTTTTTTTCTTTTTAAGGGTGTCATGGCAGGAACCTATAAAAGTTTTCTTGCCAAATGAGGGAACTTTTTATTCAATTCGTCCTCCTGGAGGTGGGGCTTTGCTTGGTTTCATTTTGCAAATATTAAATGGCTATCACTTCAACCAAAACAGTATTAATGGACTCAACAATACGGTCACCACATACCATCGTATTACAGAGGCCTTCAAATATGCTTTTGCCATGCGCACACGTCTTGGTGATAGTGATTTCGTAAATGTGAAGCAGGTAATAAAACATTTGTCATGCTTGATCTAAACCCCATAAATATTTCTAACGCTTGCTACAGGCCGCAAAAATTATTATCAAAATAAATTTTCATTTTTATTTGATCGGTGGAAAGAATATGTATATAAATATAAGCGCCCTTGAGGTGATTTTTTCACGAAAATGGCGCTATAAAAATAATCCATTTATTATTATTAAGGTTATCAAGTATAATTGAGAACATAACTATATTTTCTCTTATTTTATTCAGTGATATTTAAAAAAACATATTAACATTTTATTATTTTCAGCTCCTCCAAAACCTCACATCTCCGGAATACGCTGAAGAAATAAGATTATCGATCAACGATAGCACAACTTACAACGATGCTGCACACTATGGGGCAGATTTCTATTCTCAGTCAGACCATGGTACAGCCCACATATCGGTGCTGGCACCTAATGGAGATGCTGTATCAGTAACAAGTACAATTAATCACTAGTAAGTTACCAACCTAATTATTTATTTAATTTCATTGAATCGGTTCCTCATTTCCCAAGACAGTGTGGGTGGGAGAGCCCAAGGCTTCAGGTGGGAGGGCCCTCTCCAATGATTATTGACATTGTGAACCAGGCTCTTTCTCCACCTGGATCCTGGGGTGGGCTATTGTGTTATTTAATCAGTCCGGGGTATTGGTGGTTCAGCCTTTCTCTTTTCTAGTCATCATAGATTTGTAGTGTTATTTGACTTTTTCTTGAGCCAACATATTGGATAACCTTGCAGTATTGCCAGTAGCATTGCCATGTAAATATGCTTACATTTTCTACACTTCACATATCTGCCTTGATGATGGACACTGCAAAGCTATCTGAAACGTTGACTCAAAAAAGAGGTGGAAGTGTGACACAATTTAGTACTCTTAAATTCAAACAACATAATATATATTATTATCAGCCATGAAAATCTTAAATCATATACTTAAGTTTGACTGTTTGAAAGTAGCATTGTTTGGTAATTATTTAGCCAAAGTATGTAAGTATGAAATAAATAGTTTCGATTTTTCCTAGCTTTGGTTCTGAGGTGGTAACAAAGAAGACGGGCATCATAATGAACAATGTCATGGATGACTTCTCCTCACCTGGTTTCTTAAATCAATTCGGAGTGCCTGCATCATCAACAAACTTTATTCAGCCGCGTAAGAGACCTATGTCTTCAATGAGCCCCAGTATCATTGTTGATGAAGCTGGAGATGTGAGGATGGTGATTGGTGCTGCAGGGGGTACAAAGATTACCACAGCTGTGGCTCTGGTAAATATACATAATAGCATACAATCTAACAATGGAAAAGGCTTTTCATCAATATAATATAGGTACTTGTGCAATTGTTCACCCCTTTACATCTCCGTATGGTTGGAGTGTTGATGGTAGCTACGTAAGCATGCTGAGTTTCGTCAATAATTCTATAGCATCTGGCGTACTGTATCGATGTGTCCCCAAGGAACAGATAAGATCAGGGTCGTCTTAAGCCATGCAGGGGCACATGGGCACACTGAGTTTGGGGGCTCTTTTTGTGAGCAGGAAAACAAGCCACAATTTTTTTTTCTATAATTGAAAAGATTCGTGCAAGACAGTGCACTGAATCGTGATTTGGAGGTATGAGCATTTAATAGTTTAACAAGCAACATTTTCCGGTAATAATGATGGAAGTAGGAAAAATAAAAATAATGTCAGATTATTCGTAATCCATTTATCTTCTTTAAAATGCAAACCCCACGGAAAAACGCTGCTGACTAAAAAATTTCCACATTTAAGGTGAAATCACAAAATGCTGTCATTTTCTCATCCTGAAATATTAAACATTTAAAAAAGCTGATAATTTTGGGTGAATGGCGGTTGCTTCAAAACATTAAGACAGGAGGTATATAGCGCAACCCTCTAGTATTTAGTAAACAGTTTGAAAGTCGTTTGATCATAGAAACCAGAAATTCGGTCAATAGGAATCAAATTAAAATTAGATTTTTTATTTTCTTTATCCCGCGTCTGCAATATATACCATTTTGGCACCCAGCCTGGACCCCCTCCGAAGTTAAGGTCGTAGGAAAAAATTACATAATATTTTCTGTGTCCTCAGTGTGTATCATTTTGACAGTCGACCGGCCCCCTCTGAGGTTGGTGCCCTAGGAAATATTGACATTTTATTTCGAGTCCCCAATGTCCTCAATATGTGGGTACCATTTTGGCACCAATTCGGAGCCACCTCCAAGATCGGGACCTTAGGAAAAATTGACATCTTATTTTCCGAGTCTTGTGCTCGCAATGTGTACCGTTTTGGTATGTAGCTGGGGGCCCCTCCAAGGTGGAGGCTCTAAGAAAAATTAATATTTTCTTTTCAGAGCCCCGTGTCCTCAATATTTAACATATTCAAAGAATCCCCAAAGACGACATATAGCTTAGGGAACTCGGGGCACATCGGGGCCTCCTTTGTGGAATTAATGTTTAAAAATATATATATATATATATATCGGCCCCTGGTCGGGTCCTAGGCTCGGGTCTCTTAGGCCTAGACGAAATTCCGGCCCTGGTTTTGGGGCCCCTAGACTCGTGCCCTTAGGGTAAAGATGGAACTGGATAAGAGTGGACACTCTTTGATTATGTTTTAGTGGTTTGAACCTGTTCATATTATAATAATGCAGTGCCATTAAGTCCCCATTTGTGCATTATGTATGCAGAGTAACTGTGACTGGAGTGGGTTTAATATTGTCCACGCTTTCCAAGAGAGAAGACCCCGGAGACTCAATAGTGGTATCCACAATTAGATGCATAATGTATGTATTGAAGAAAGCAATCACTTTGTGGATTGACATTATAATTTAAATGAAAGGAATTTTTTGTTTTAAACCACTTTAGTTTATTTATATTTATGCATTATCGACTAGTTTAAACTATTTTATATGTGTACATTCCTGATGAAGGTTGAGTTCAACCGAAACCGATTGGGATGTCTGCCACTGTTTTTTTTTTTACAATTACTCCCCACTGGGTTACCCTTTACTTTTCCCCTGTAGTTCTGAAATGGGAAGTCATAAAATCATCCGCCACAAATGTTCCAAGTCTAACGTTTCAACCTTCAGGTTGGTTACTATAGTAAATAAATACATATTAGAAAACAATAATTGACTGTCCATTACTGTTACATACATATGTACTTTCTTTTGAACATGATAGTAAATATTTCTTTTGATTCAGGTTATTATGCGAAACTTGTGGTTCAAACAAACCATAAAAGAAGCCGTTGACGCACCAAGAATCCATCACCAACTGCACCCAATGGGAATAAATTACGAATTTGGGAACCTTAAGGTATGAAAATGAGAAGCATATTAGGTTTTTGCTCTTCAACAAGTTCGCTGCCACTAAATTTTGAGGACATAAACAAACTAAACCTGAACGTATCCAATCAGGCACGGTAACAGCGAACTGGTTAATGCTTATATAATATATATTTTTAAAGAAAACACTTAAAATTTGTACAATAAAAAAATATATTGCCACTTTTTTTTAATTTACAGCAAGAAATTGAAGGTCTTCAAAAGCTCGGGCATAAGACAAGGCGATACAGAGACAGAGGCTCCGTCATCTGTGCCCTGTTCAGAAACGAAACGGCAATCTATGCAAATGCAGATTACAGAAAGGGGGGTGATGTTTTCGGACTGGATTAGACTTAGTTCCTCAGATAAAGAAAATGATATATTTTTAGAATAAGAGTACCTATATATTTTTAAAATTTACAAAGAATTATTAAGAATATATGTAATAAAGAAAGACTACTGAAGCACATATGTTGAATGCTGTTATAAAATGTTTGAAACGATCTTCTAGGCACAAGGCTAAAATGTCAAACCGAATTGCTATCTTATAATAATTATTGTTCATTTCAAAGTATGGATAATCTAGTGTCTTCTTTTCAAACTGTGATTATGATGTCACCGAGATTTTGGCCATATTGATTTGGAGGTCACAAAGATGTTTAATGCTCAAATCTATTTGGACATCACAAAGTATGCTATGGCAAAATCTGTTAGAACGTCGTAAAGATGCATCTCTTTGGATATTACAAATTATGCAATGGATCCTATAATCTGTTTGGATGTCACAAAGTGTGCAAGAATTATTGAATCTAGTTAGATGTCACAAGAATGTGCAATGATTCAATCCATTTGGATCTTTGTAATGATCAAATATATTTCAATGTTACAAATATGTGTGACGATTGAACCATCATAAAACTGTCTCAAAGATGAATGTATACTGATTTGTATGTGACGCCGAATTATAAGGATTGAAAGGAAGTATAAAATAATCATTTTCAGAAGCTTTTAAACTCGCATATTGAAAGACAATTTCCGTTTGGCATAATTTACCCACTGAGTTGGCGCAT
This sequence comes from Halesus radiatus, assembly GCA_022606495.2. NCBI lineage: Eukaryota > Metazoa > Arthropoda > Insecta > Trichoptera > Limnephilidae > Halesus > Halesus radiatus. The sequence continues at coordinate 233,926 of JAHDVE020007712.1, forward strand.
ACTACTTGATTGTTTGTTATGGATGTTCCGTCTATGTTTCAATTTTTTTTGCATATCCCTGTTTTATTAACCTTTTCTACCTGACAAAAATATGTATGACTTGTCACATGCGGGGCTATACTATAGAAGCTTTGCGGAATACGAGTGGGCCGTCTGTGTACAGGGCATGTATGGTGCGGCGAAGAGGTACGTTTCCCGCATATAAAAAGTTAATTAAAATTAATACCACGAACTTACTACTGGAATAAAAGATCTGTGTTCTAATAATGTAATTTAGGTAAATAAAGAATGAGTAATTGAATCATATTATTGTTTTATTAGTTCTATATTACAAAAAAATTTAAGAACAGCAAAGAATACATTCGACTACAGTTCAGTGTCAAAACCGAAGATTGAAAATAGTTCTCGCTGGAGGTGTTTAGTGGTGAGTTTCTTCTTCCTCTTCATAACCATCGGGAAGAGGGTTGACCTTGGGGTTGTGGAACAGGGAGTGGTTGCCATCTCCCCACGGGAAGCGCTGGAAACAAGAGGAAGCAACAATGTTATATGTTTATTTGTAAAGAATAGGAAGCCACAATGTTGTCCGTTTGTTCGAACCAGCATAATAAAAACATATTGATTTTTTTTTAGATAAGATAAACTGCCAAAACAGATAAGGGGAGATTGGGTAACAAAATCGTTGGTACTGAAATTTGATGAAGGGATTTGGAGTAACATTCCATCATTCAAAACTTCAGAATAAAGACGCGCATTACCACCAAGAATATTTAATTTAATTTATTTATTATTAATTATTCATTATTTTATTGAGATTTAAAAACCTCATTGTAATATTTAATCATTAAGAAAAGAAGAAAATAATATTAACATAACCTAAATAAAAGATGAAACCGGACAAAAGGACAGAAACTAAAAAGATTTCAGTCGCCTGTATTTATTTCTGTCCTTTTGTCCGGTTTCACCTTTCATTTAGGTTATGTTAATATTATTTTCTTCAATGATTTATTTATATTTATCAATATAAAAATAATTTTAATGGATTGTTCGATGCCTGTCTCACTGGAAAAATTTCTGTGTCCAGACATTGGAGGTGCATAAATTATATAAGGTTAAATACAGTAATAAAAATTTCCCTTAACTTAACAAAAGATAAAAAATATCTAACAAACTATCACTCCGTTTTTCCGCAGGGGTGGGCAGAGGACGGACCGCCAAACAACTCGATCTTGGCATACATTTCTTGCTTCATTCACATTCATACATTCCCTTCTATTATTCTGACTTCTGACATGGCCCGACTCAAGTATTTGATTGACTTGATCGTGCCATGTCTTCCTCGGGCGTCCCTTGCTTCTTCTTCCATTCACATTCGCATCATATATTCTCCTTGCGCTCCTTTCTTTGTTCATTCGCTCTACATGCCCAAAAAAAAATATATATATACATATTGCCTATGTAAATGTAATTCTACAAATGAAAATAATCATTTTAAAAATAGGAGAAAGAAAAGATGAAATAAAATAAATAGACAAGAAATAATAATACAATATGGAAGTTTTATAATCCATGTAAAATTAAATATAAAAATAGGATTGCATATGCCTGGAGACAAAGATAGATGTTATCGTGGCATTGATCTAAAACACACACTGTGACAAAATATATTAGTAACGTCACATTTTGACGAACGCATATAAAGTCTCGGTGACTTGAGTGGCGAAGACCTCGGCAAACTGGTGGCCAGAGACTGGCTTCGCCGACTAGTCGATAAATTGTCGGCGACATGTTCCTGTGTATGAACCTTCTTCCAGATGTATTGCGGTAGTTGGGAAGATACTCGAGTCGTCGGGTACCGGATTGCGTCGCCTAGTGTACGAAGGAACCAAGTCTTATCAATCTCTTTCCAGGAGAGTGATATCACGCATCGGTGTATTGTGATGAAACTATCATCGGTTATGGGACCAATTCCATACATTTAAAAAAAAAAAAAAAAAAACACCTTTATTTAAACCGATCTAGGACTATTGCGGCCATCTAATGGCATTTCATTCTAACTTAAGCAGTGATGTGGTGTACGTAATGATAGATTCCCGACCAAATAAGTTTTAATGATTATTTTCATAGCAAGAGCATCTAAAAATAGTCGAAGAAAGGTGTGTAAAAAAACATATATGTGGTGTTTTGGAAAAGGGAGCCGAGTCAGTAAAAATGCAATATGGAGTTAAGTATGTTAAAGGAATCTTAATACTTTTTTCTACATAGAAAAGAGAAATGAAATGAAAAATTATGTTTCAAGACGCAAGCTGTTGACATACGGAGGTGAGTAACATTTTTTTATAAATTAACATGATGGTATCAACATCAAGGTTAGTAGTCTGTTTGCCAAAACATTTATTTTAAAATATAGACACGGATCAAAAATCGCTGTATTCTGTGGGTCGAGAAACGCAATGCTTGGCTTTAAAAAAAAAATTCTTCATTACAATTCTCTGATCTGACAAAGAATCTAGAATGAAAAATCAGCTTCTCCGTAAAGCTGGCAAATATTGACTCGTCTCACATTTCTAAAACACCACAGATATAACAACGTGAAAGTCAACAGGGAAGTCAGGGAGTTAAATACTTAGGGCAGGGCAGGTCATGCCATAAGTGAGAAAAATAGATGAGTATGTGGATGAAGCAAGATACCATCCACTTAACCTACGCCCGAGGGAAATGGTTTGATACTTAGATAATAACAAGTCAAGTCAATATTACATCTCACTTTGCGACGCTTGTAGCAGATAGGCCATCATGACCCGTATGTATATTTTGTTCCAGAAAAACTTACAAGTAGAGTTACATTACAAACATGTAAGATAATGAATAAAACATAATAAAAATGTTCACCTTGGTGCGAATGCGCAAGTATTCATAGGGGATGAACTCTGCTCTTGGCTTTCCGTGGTCAGCAACGTGACCCAAGTAAGCGTTTGCCATTCCTAATCCAATGGCAGGAATTCCAACGAAGAAGAACATCTTCTTCCATAGTGCTGAGCCACCTAGAAATCAATGTCAAGATAAGTGTTATGTAATATTCAAAAATGCGCAAAAATCAAGTGTATCTGAATTTTAAAGGCAAACATTAACTAACCTCCACCGCCTCCAGCGGTTGCGGAGTGGCCAGCCCTCAAAGTAGAAGAACTAGAGATATGACGGATACCCCGTCCAATATTCGCAGCCATTTTTCAGAATGTGACAAATTTCGAGTTTTCGTTTTCTTGATTTTTCTATGAATGACAGAAAACAATATTGCCAGTGGAATTACGCCAAAGATGTTCACCAGTCAAATCAGTGTACCTACTTGCCGAAGTAATACTTGTCTATGGCATGATAATAAAATCACTGATAAGGAAAAAGGAAAAGTTGAATGTCACTTTGACAGTTGCTTGGTCAAAGATCGAGATTCTACTTTTCTGCGAGCATGTGAATATTATTATTGTTTTTATTTTTTGTGGTTGTCCGATAACTTAAGGAACATATAATTTCAAACGATTTAATTAAAATGAAAGCGATAAATATACTATGATACACAGATTATTTGCGGAGTATAGTTTTAGCCTCTCATTTCTGTTAGTCGGCTTATTGGCATTTTTTGGAAGTGTTTTCATTCACATTCTCTTAGTAAACACAGGTTTCTATTTTGTTTTTCATGTAATAAGACAGACACCGCAATTATTTTTTTAGTTTGTGACGGTTTTTATGATTTGTTTCAGACAATAAAAAGGAGATTGAAATGGCACAGACGGGATTGGTGATTGTTTCCAACTTTTCAAAATTATCTCATATTCTTGCTTCTGCCAAGAGTCATGTCAGTAAAACTTTATATATATCCTTTGCACCAACACTGAGACTGCCGTTGCTTTCATACAGTGATCATCTTACTGGAATATATACTCAGGTTAGCAATCCTTTTAATAAATCATCATTTTGCATTTGGCACTCATCTATTTTAGTTTAAGAAGGATATTGATTTAATTAATATGCTTGCAAAGTGGCAGGACATTGTAGCATTCCTTTACTTTAACTTTTTTAAAGGCACAGAAACAAACGCACATTTCCGAAATATAGCATCTTGATAAATTAAAGAACTTTCGCAACAGACAAATCTACATAACTACATGCGGCGAGGTGAAAATAATGTTTTTTTTCTAATATGTTACCTGAAACTGAATCTACTCATTATTTATAGACTAAATATAACTAAACATACTTTATAACTTCCTAATTTCCTTAATGTGGTTGTGCAAACTTCATACATTTTATTTCAAAAGAACATAGTCTTCAACAATTTAGTGATTTCAATTTTTTTTTAATCTAGTTTATTATCCTCCAATTAAATGTTTTACGTAATTTATTTACAAATTGAATTTGTTCATAAACTTCGAAATGCAGAATCCCCTCCCAAAATCATCAAATAATCCTGTTTTGCCTTCATAATCTGTCAAACCGAATATTTGCTTTTGTTTATTTCACTTAAAAAATGGAACACATTAAAATGTTGAGGAAAATCTGCTAAGCAAGTACCTACTCAAATTTCAATGGAATAATTTCTAATATTGCGGAGTATCGACTAAGAAAGTACCTACCAATTTATTTGTGTTATTTTAATAAAAGTAATGTATTTTTCTCCACAGTCAATCCAGATATGCAACAATCTCGACATTCGAGTATTGTTAGAGCATTTGAAGAATCCTTCACTGGAAGAAACTCGTACATTGAGCCCAATTGATCTGGTAATGTTTGATCATCAGCCCAAAAGCGAACTCAAAGAATTTGCAAGAACTCATTTCTCAAATTTGAAAGATGATTTCTCTGTTATGAATATCGGTGAGTTATTTATATAACTTTTTTTATTAATTTCTACTCTTCTTATCTTACCTATGTGAGAATGAAGTTCATTATTACTTTATCTCAAATGTTAGCATTTTATGTGTTATTTACTATGATATAAGTAATTCTTATCTTCTTTACACATAATTATAATAATAACCTTCTATTCGAAATACCTTTTTTGTTCCCAATTTAGAATGCATTTAAGTTTTTTTTTTTTAGATGATGAAAGTTTTATACAAAAAGATGGCGGACAGGAATCGGAGGGAAAAACATTTGACTATGTGGCTTTGGGAGGAACATTTGATAGACTACACACCGGTCACAAAATTCTTCTGTCTCAAGGAGTTTTACGAGCCAATAAACATCTTACAGTCGGGGTTACTGACGTCAACATGATCAAATGTAAGAATTTTTAATTTGCTTTTGTTTAAGTACTGTGTGAAGAAGGTTAGAGCTCCATTTCTTTCTAGATAAAGAGATATATGGCTCAAGATAGGCGGACTAGAAACAAAATTTCAGTTTTATTAATTAATTTTGCAACCTGACTGTTCTTATGGAACAATTGACAAGTAGTATGGCATCTTGTCTTATTTCGTTTCCGTTTATGAATATTTTACAGCTCCATAACTTATGACGGAAACAACATTGCGAACTAAAAATAGTTGCTTTGACCTAGAAATTCCAGACAGAAGAAGTGCAAATTTCATGATACCAGAATTCACTGTTGGAGAGTTTTTGCAATTGATATTTTACAGCTCCATAGCTCATGATGGAAATGACATTATAAATAAACATCTGTCCGAACTTCACTATACCAGAGCTAACTGTTTGAGAATTTTCCGCTTTATGGTTAAGATGAGTGGATTCGGGTATTATGTTATTGGGAGTTCAATCGGAAATTAAAAAAAGTGAGAAAAAAATTCCTCATCTATAAATCCTATGTTGATCTTTTCCACAATTATTATATATTTTTCCCTAGATCTAAAATAATTTCATCATAGCGATTAGCGACCTAGCAACAAGATACAATTTGACGATTCATTAAGCATCTGTGGTTAATGAATGTAATATTGTAGCTTATGAAAAATTATTTTAAGTACTAAAATCACAATTTACGCAAGAAACACATCTTTTTTGTATGTAAAAAAGTAATATTTTTAACTTATTTTATTAACAACGTAGAACACATTGCAAAATACTGTTCTGTACAAATTTGTTATTAACAAATCCCATAGTCGGTCCGCACCCGGGCAGCTAACAGATAGGGTTTGCATGGTCCTAAGGTTTACATGCTTCTACGGTTTGCTGCTGAAGTGCCACAAGCAAGTTTTCGTATGAACTATATCTTAGAACAGAAAGTTTTATAGATGCAGAATTCATACCACACATATACAATTAATTTCAGACTCGCTCTCGGGCAGTATTAATACGGACGGGTGGATTTTAATTATAATACAAGTTTGTTTTATTATCTTATCTTTTTTACGGAAGTTCACTACACAAACGCACTTTAGAGAAAACTGCCGCTGGTTAATATTATGTTGCTATAAGTATATCGGACAATATTGTTTACTCTTTCTGCTGATACGCTGAATTTTTATTATTTGCAATCAATCCCCTTAACGTTAGTGAATGAACCTTGACTATGTACTGGTTGTCTTAAGTCAAATTCTTGGCAATGTTAAAGAATATTATTGTTGTCACATACACTCACCCGGAAAATTTAGATTACGACTGATTAAAATAGTTGCACTACATAAATATATGCTGACCGGTCAGTGGCTGAGTTAGCATCGCATTAGGGTCATATCCAGACGTCGTGAGTTCAATTCCTCGGCTGTCTAAGTCCTCCATCACGATACAAGTAACATCTTTCGCTCACTGTAATGGTAGTAGAAGATTTTCAAATACTGTCAAATTATTCGTAACCCGGGAATGTTTGTCTTTCTCAAAAACAAAAAAAATTATTACATTTAACCCTTTAGGTACAACCGAACGATATATCGTTCCAATACATTATTGTACTTGAGTGCCACAGAACGGTATATAGCTCGAGCCATAAAATTCGTCACGCGTTACCCACGGTTCTAAAATTACGTCACATTATTGAAAACATGTGTCTAAAAATAAAAGTGATCAAAATTTAAAAAATATATATTCATGGATTATCAACACTTCTCCAGCATTTTTAAAAAATACATGTGGCACCTGAAGAGTTAAGGCGATGCAAAGGGAAGTAATACAAAATCATGTGTTTTTGGTTTGAGAATTTGATGGCCTAGAAATATCATAGATGATTTAATTAAATAAGTAGAACACACTTTGGCCTTTCGTTTAACTGGGCATTTTTTTGGTATGTCTTTTTATAAGCCTAGAAAAAAATAAAGTATCAGACATTACAAAAATGTTTAAAGCGCAAACTCTCCTACTTATGAACCCCTTTTCTGATATTGTCATATTGTTCTTTGTGGTAAATTAGGTTTTTTGGAATACGACCGTAAAACATTTTAAACATTTTAATATCGTGGGATCTCCACATAAATCATGTAAAGGAGAAAATTACCCCCATAACTGGTGTGCTATATAGACTTCAAGGATTACTACCCATTCCGTTACTAACTGCAGTATATTACGCCATGGTACATTCACACATTTCCTATCTCTGCTGTATCTGGGGCTTTGCCTCGAAGAAATTGATTGCTGATCTGCAGGTGGTTCAAAACCGAGCCCTCAGAAATGTTTTTGGACTTCCATGGGACACTCATGTCAGGGACATCTACTCAGTTTCCGGTATCCTTCCAATCACGATCCTTCCTAAGTATGAAATCACCAGCACCATCCTACAAATTACTCAACAATCAACTCACACTAACGTCAAGCCACTTTACAATCAAGACATCCACAACCACAATACTCGAAATAACAATAAAATCCGCATTCCTCAAACACACACTACAAAATATGGAATAAAATCTTTAAACTACATTGCCTACACACTTTATAATTCGCTTCCAGATATGTACAAAACCATCCAGAAAAATAAAAAATCTCAAAATGATGGTTTAAAGGAATACTTTTTAAGCATATTTAAAAATGAAAATCAGTAAATCCATATTTGTATATCTTGTTGTTCCCTTATATGTTTTCTCTTGTGTCTTGTTCTATTTAACTTGGCCTTATAAAATTATTTCTGTTTGTATGTGAAACTTCTATTTTTGATATTTTGCTGTCAATGTAAAATTGTATGTACTATCTTCTACCTATGTATTGTAAATTCCCCCCGTCCTAAAATGAGTTTTGAAACTCATCGGGATTGCCTTAGCAAGAAATAAATATATAAAAAAAAAAAAAATAATTATGTCTGAGCTTTACAGAATAGAATAAAACACGCATTTTGGTGATGGTTTTTTTACGTAAATCTAAACATTCGGTCGATGTTAAGCGAGAATCTCAACCTTGTCATCACCTTTATAAGGAGCGCTTGATTTCGTTGGAATTTTAGCCGGTGAATTGCCTTAATTGCTATTGAAATGTTTTTACTATAGGAATTACATAATACATAAATGTTTTGTTATCTTGCAGCTAAGAAATTATGGGAGCTTATAGAACCAATCAACATTCGGATTAACACTATAAAACAGTTTTTGATTGACATTGATCCGTCCTTGGAGTACAATGTGGTACCAATTCAAGATATGTATGGGCCGACAAAAGATGATCCCAGACTTCAGGTAAAATATGCATTCTTCAAATTTACACTAGACAATGTACGGGATCCAATCGATAATAAGCGTTTTCGGTGATCTTTAACTTCTCTGAATTCTACTATACGGTGGATCCTCGCTTAACGAACACCTCCCATAACACTTGATTTTAAACTGACCTGCTTAAAGAGCGTCGTTTCGCATAACGAGTGACGAGGGAAATACCGGGAAGTCCCAGTTTGTAAAACCAAAGCACATGCTGACCTTCGTGAAGAATTTAAATTCATCAAGATTCAGTTTCTGCCTCCCAACACCACTCCGTTACTCCAGCCTATTAACCGGCAGGTAATTTCTAACTTGATTGAGTGAACTTTTCAAAAAGTTTGGAAAAATCACTTGCACATTGTTGCCCGCCTCAAGATGATCGAAAGGGCATGGAAGGAGGGCACCAAGAGAACCTTTATTTCTGCTTGGAAGAAGCTTTGACCAGACAACGTTGTTGAACACGACTTTTAGGGGTTTGAGGCAGTGCCTGTGGAGCATGTAGTCAACGAGATTGTGTCTTTAGCCAGCATCATGGGACTGAAGGTAAAAAACAATGGTATGAATGAGCTTGTGGAAGCTCACAGCCAGAAGCTGACCACCAAGAGCTTATGGAGTTGCATTGTGTTTGACAGCAAGAAGTTGTGGAGGAGAGTTCGTCAGGAAAGATAATAGGAGGAGGTAACAGCAAAACTCAGCAACACCTTCCCCAGCAATAAGAGAAATGTTGAAAGCTACAGAAACTGTTGCATTGTACATTGAGAACCATTACCTTAATAAGGCAGTGGCTCACATGCTATAAATTTATTTAATGATAATACCCTCATTTTCACCAAGCTTCGAAGCGTCGGCAAAACAAATGTCTCTAGACAGTTTTCGTAAAAGAGAATTAGGTATCATAAATAATAAATTTCGGCCCCTAACCATGTATAATTTTGGTTGAATAAAAATTATAATTTTTTTTTTTTTTCTACATGGAACGCGTTATCATATTTTACATTGATTCACATGGGAAAAATTGTTTTCTTTACAAGTGTTTTGCGTTATGAATGTGGCGGTTACATCACACTTCGCTTCTTCCACCTAAACATTATCTATATAACTGCTAACCACTAACAACTCACCCAATCAATAAATGCACCAGCTCCTAAACAAACGTGTCGTCATGTCTCTACGCCTCGGAAAGGCTGACGTGGTAGCCAGCCAAATGATGACGTCAGCATAATTCTTCAGCATAGTATGAAGTCACGACCACAGTCCGACTCCTACACGAGTAAGATTCTGGGGTGAATTGGACATTATAGTTATCCAAAAAGCATCCAATCTAAAAAAGATAAAACTGAGATAAAGGCATTTGTAAATTTGACAATACAAAAGCATATTACGGCATTTGTAGAATGATTATCAGTTTTTGTACATTGTTATTGCATTTGGTTCTTGGATGTTTTTAGCATATAAAAATCTCGTGTTTATATGTAGGAAAACATGAAAAACGTGGTTTTTGGCAATTTCTGGGTTGGACGCTTTCTGCATAACTGCATCCAATTATGCTCGTTAGGCGAGGTTTCACTGTATTTACTGAATACTGTTAATAATATAAAATGTTGATATTAGAGTATTGTCAGCATAATTTTTAGATTTGGCCCGTCATGAAATTTATTTGACTTACTTTAGCAAGGTTCAATTTAATTCCTGTCTTAGCATAGAAGAGAAGCACTAAATAAGTTTACTGGTAAGAGCCAAGGAGCTCCCCTTTCTGATGGCACTGTAAAATCAGAGGTTGTGGATTTGAAACATGAGTTAAGCACATAAAATTGTTTTTAATTTAATATGGGTTATTTTACATACTGAAATAAAATATTCCAACTATATTTTCACCCCATTGAAGAGTAACAAATGCTCTCAATATTGCCCCGTTGAAAGACCACTATTCAGAATCTAAATGTTACTTGAAATGGCTTTAGCTATGCTTAATGACCAGATCTGAATAGCCAGGTGTTTCCCAACCTTCTCCTCACCACCCACATTCTTTAGCTTCACAACACTCCCCAAAAGAGGATTGTATACCTATTATAATTTTTTTTCAATTTGAAGGATGTTATAAAATAGTGAACACAGTTTTGATGAATAAAGATCTTTTAACCCCTAGGGGCCCGACCTCTGCATTTGCAGTGTTGAAGAATCGTGCCCACGCACGGTACGAAGTACTGCAATTGCAGTGTTAACCTTGGATGTTCATTTTGCCTTTGTATATTATGTCTACTAGTTAGTAAAAGACAAATATTGTATTGTATGCGTGTTGGCTTTAATGAAAATATCTTTTTATTTATTGATGTTTCAGTGAATATTCAGAGGACCGCCTCATTCTTAATACGCGCAAATTATTTTAAAAAACACTTAGTATCACTTTAATTACAATGAATAACAACTATTTCAGTCACTAGAGAAGAAAAATAATCCATTTTATTTCATTTAAAGCTCGTAAGTTTTTGTATGGTTTTAGATTAGTTTTTTAATATTTTGTATTATATATTATATGGGTTTTTAATTTGTATTTTTTTTATTAAAAAAAATAACCTAAAAGTTAGGCAGTTAGATATTTACCAAAGTTTCGTGTTGACAGAGGCTTTATGGTTTTTTAGTAGCCAAAGTAAAACTTTATACATATTTTAGATCGCCAACCATAAACATTTTTTTTTTTAATTTCAGTTACTTGTAGTCAGTCAGGAGACAATCAAGGGAGGAGATAAGGTTAATGAGAAGAGGCTTGAAAACAAACTGCGCCCAATGGAAGTGTATTGCATAGAACTAGCCGGAGAACCCCAAATCCAAAATGAAGAAGAAGAAGCCAAGATCAGCTCCAGCAACAGAAGAATGAGGCTACTGGGAACTGTTTTGAAGGAGCCACAGGTTTGTTAATATACGTATATGAAATGTTTTTTAATGGCATCAATAAATGGGATCCAGTTTAGATATTATGGTATAAGATATCCCAACTTGCAGGACTACCTTGCCAATGATCACTCCAGTGGGGAGGGCAATCTTGTTGTTGAACAGAATCAATTCGGATATTGACAAATTTAGCATCAATGAAGCTGCGTTTAAACGGCATGCTTTGTTGCTGCTTGTATAATACAACAACTTTTTTTTTGTTCACTGTGTTTATACACATTTTATGTACTGTGTACACTAAATCCTGCATTATAATACGCATATATATTAATACCATTTATTTTAAATGCTTTAAAATTGATGATTTTTTAATGTTTTTTAAAAGAATAATTGAATTGAATGAGATTTATCCCGGCCAATGTTGTTCCTCTTTCTATTTGAGTCAACATTTCAGATAGCCTTGCAGTGTCTATCATTGGGACAGATGTACTTGTATTGTATAGTGAAAAGAGATGTAATTTATTGGAATAACTTATTGAATGGACCTCATGGTCATATTTAATCACTGAAGATAATATTATCATATCTCAAAAACAGAGAAAGACACAGAAAATAAAAAGCATCGGGGAATCGAACCCAGGACCTCATCTTTCCAGGACTAGCACTCTAACCACTTACCTAATGACCTTGTTACTTTGTGTAATTTTTATCGATATCATACCTCAATTTAAAAATTACTAATATCATCTTCAATTAATTCCCATATTTTTGGTTGCTATCTTTTTGTATGGTTGCAAGGTTCTACCTGAATTTATTTGAAATCTAAATGGCGTCTCGGATATACCTATCCGATTTTTGTTTATATGGGTAGTCTATTGACTTTTGTATAAGTCTAGGATGAATTTTCAATTTATTGGAATAACTTATTGATGCTTATAAACCTCATTATAATATTTAATCGTAAATATATAATAACAAATCTCAAATAAAATATGAAAGAGAAAACACACACAAAATAAAAAGGTAAATTGAAGATAATATTAGTAATTCTTAAATTGGAGTATGATTGGTGAGTGTGCAACATTTCATCATGCTCGGTGTTCCAGACACTTCGGGATCCGGTACATAGACTGTAGAATAGGGTGCTGGTCAAGTCGTTACAGTAGCCGTAATGTCTCCGGGTCTCCAAATATTATTCCTTTACAAAGGGAAACAATCTCAATTTTTGTAAATTTTGCGAACTGCTGTGGTAGGGTATCCAGGGATGAGAAGAGGCGGGGGTCCAAGGGGAAGCGAAGTCAAAAGCAGTTAGTTATAGGTCCCAGTAAAAGAGGTAGCGTTGGGTTGAGTGAAGAAGTGAGAGTGCGTTGGTACGGACGGTGTGCCCGTATTTATACCCCCGGGCGCGATGTTGCTTAATTTGTAGTGCATTCCTAATTCGCCTGAGGCGATTGTTTTGTGAACTCGTGACATGTGCTGTGTAATTATCAGAAAATCGTTATACTTTACATAATATTGGCTGTCTCATGTTCTTCCTCTCAACCCAAACTGCCTCTCTTTATCATCATTATTTATTTTGTTATTGTGCATACAAGAAAAAATATGGGGTCCCAGGCCCATCAATACAATCAGAGAATTCTTACGTATAATTCTTATATCTAAACATATCTTTTATTTTATTACCTTTTAATACTGAGAGGAGTTCTGTCTGTCTTCTTGTGTTATTTATTATTTTATTTTGTCGGCTGAACTCCGTTAAACTTAACCTAAACATTGTATAAAACAGTTATCCTAAGACCTCGGCGTCAGTTAAAACCCGAGGAGCTTGGATTGACCCAGCGCCCAGCCAATCGAAGACACCCAGGGCCTTACCAGGCGAGGGAAAATGTGAACCGGGGTCAACGTCTGGTAGGGCTTCGTATATATTTAGCGGAGGGGTATCTGTTGACCATTTCACATTAGCGATCTGGTTTAGTCATAACATTTAGGGAGCTAGTGGTGAGAGGAGCGCAGAAATTTTCACACGACCCGTCCTGTATACTCGGAATGAAACTCTAGGTTTGTATAAAAAACAAACAAACAACGGGACACTCTTCTTTATGTATTTAGATTGTGTCAAATTGAATCTGATTGGATTCAAATCTTCAAATGAAATGCGCTCAATTAAATTTAGCTTACTTTAATTATTTTCTAGATAAATCCAGATGTGCCAGCTTATCCATACATCATTGGTTTGACAGGAGGAATTGCAAGTGGAAAAACAAAGATTGCAGAAAGACTAGCGTAAGACGAATTTTAATACATATAATATATCTTCGAAATCCTCCGGCTTCCATCATTATAAGCGGAAATTTATAATGATTATTATAAGTTTTTTTTACTTTATTTCCACGCAGGAGTAACACACCCTAAGGTAAATAATTTATAGGGATACTGTGTAGTGTAGATTGTGCAATGATGGAGGACTTAGCTAGCAAATAATTGAACCCAAGATACCTGAGTGGAAACCCAACGCTTTTGACCACTTGGCTACAACTAACAGTCGGTCAACCGTGAAAAAAAATCAATTTAGAAGTCTTCTTTCATACTCAAATTTAATACAAATCAATAAATGAAACTAATAGCTGCATTTCACCTGTTGCAGCAAGATGGGTGGCGGAGTGGTCAACTGTGACCTCCTCGCACATGAACTGTACCGACCAGGTCAGCCGATGAACGCCACCATAGCGGAGACCTTTGGACGGGACATCATCACCCCCGACGGGGAAGTAGACCGCAAGAAGTTGGGCAGCATTGTCTTCAATGATCCGGTAAACCTTTATTTATTCTCATTATGTCATTCTATTCTATTTATATCCAAGCGAAGATTATCCCTAAACAAGGAGGTAGAACTCCTGAAACATAATGTACAAATTAGAAAAAGATCTTATTTTTTTAATCTTCCTTAAATGTATACTTATTACATATGTTATACAATAGGATTTTCAATGCAAAAACAGCAGTTGAGAAAAAAAAATTCTGAATAAAATTAAAAAATATATATGCCACTTTTGTTGCAAAATATAACCACTTTTGTTGAAAAATAACAGCACTTTTACCAAAAATAACTCGAAATTCATAAAAAAATAATGTGAAATTTTCAGGCCCCTGCCTATATATATATATATTTTTTTTTTTCGTACACAAAACAGGCTTTATTTAAGTGCATAAAATATGCCCAAAACTTACATACATGCATATTTACAAAGCAATAATAATTAATAAGTATAATGATTTGTTTTCACTTTTTGACGTCATTATTAATAAATTAATTAAATAATGTACTTTGTATTCATCACTTTATTAATATAAAGATATCTATATATTTCGAAAGCGATGCTTTCTTCATCAGGAGTATAATTAAATTAAAGTATATTATTTAATTCATTAATTAATACGTACATACAACAATCATAATCTCGCAAAAATTATACTAAGCCTCACTTATAAAATTATACTAAACCTCTTTTATAAAATTATACTAAACCTCTCTTATAAAATTATACTAAACCTCTCTTATAAAATTATACTAAATCTCTCTTATAAAATTTTACTAAAACTAAAATTCTCATCCATATTAAAATGTACAAAAAATGAATTTTTACCTATTCATAGTCAGCAATCCTCTTCAGGTTGTCAGCCTCATAACAAATGAACTTATTTACTTTGAATAAAATCACAAATGGTATTGCGAGAAATAGTACAGGGTTCAGGCGAATTCTAGAATTTTTAATGTCCAGACACGACTGATAGAGCTGAACAACCTGCTGTGGCCGGCCATCCTGGACCTGGCGCTGCAACGCGCCCAGGAGCTGGGGCGCCAGGGCTACCGGGTGGTGGTGATGGAGGCCGCAGTCCTGGTGCAGGCTAACTGGTACAAGCACTGCCATCAGGTGTGGACGACCATCATACCCCCAGAAGAGGTGAGATACTGTAAAAACACAATGAACCTATTGCCTGAGTGCTTGCAGGAACTTTGCGGACAGTCTCCTTATTCATTAATGGAGTTAGGTTACTCTGCCTTCACTTGCATTTATTACAGGCATTGAATGGTCTGTATTGATGAAAACATTAAGGGGAATGGCTGCGGTGTCTGTTTCATACAAAACTGAATTTTGGATTGGAGGCCAAAATACCCATCCAAACTGAATGATTTATTTTTTTAATTAAAGGTTTAGTAAATATCTACTACGGATGAGAAGTATTTTATTTATTTTTGTTTTACCTTATGAAATATCGGCCATTAAAGGAATTGATTTTTCGCAATTTTAGAGGCATCTTTAACAATTATTTAAAGGCTAACGATTATTTAAAAAAAAGTTTTAACCCATCTGCTTTGAAAATATAATGAAATATAAAATTAATTTTATTTTTAAAATATTAAAATAAGTATATTATGGTGGACTTTAAATTAAATTAAAAACGACCAATTTACGGTGGAACACAAATTTGCCAAACAGAATTTAAAATATCGACCCGAAAACCCTTTTTTTTTAAATGTTTTATTTTTATTTATGTAATCATACTTACATAGCAAATGTGACATATTGTTTAAAAAGTATGATAAACCCGTAAATAATTTTCTAAGCTGCCTCTAAAATTATGAAAATTGATTTTTTTTCATGGCACATACTTAAAAAATGAAAACAAAAATAAATAAAATACTTCTCATCCGTACTACATATTTACTGAGCCTTTAATTTAAAAAAATTGATCATTCTGTTTGGATGGATATTTTGGCCTCCAATCCAAAATTCAGTTTTGTATGAAACAGGCAGCCCAGCCGTTCCCCTTAAGTCTACAACAATGATTGAACTTCATGAAGTGGATTAGCATGTCAATGAAGTGACTAGTGTGCCATAGATGTTTGTTCATTCTCTGCAAGTTCGAAACCTGACCTGTGCAAATAAATTTTATTTAATTATTATGTGTTATTTCACTTTTAATTAATATATACATATGTAGTATATTTACAGCATGTTCTAGAGTGGTAGATACTCTGAGTATCGCCTTGGTGAAAGGCCATCATTCAGACTCTATACGTTGCTTGTAATGGCTTTAGCCATGTTTGGTAACCAAATCTAAATAGCCAGGTACTTTCAATTCTTCCACTTCCCCATCGCCTTCCCTTCCTCATGTCATTCAGCCTCACACCATAGCCCCAATTGGAGATGCTATAGTCCCATTTACTCCGAACAGTTGACTCTTGTCTGGTATAAGGATAATTCAGTCTGCATAGCTCCCGGGAGCACTCGGGGTATAGGTCCATTATACCATTTTCCATATTTTACTCTATTCCCTTGACAACAGTAGGACCTACCTTTAACCTCTCGTGTGTAAAAGACATTCTACCCACCATGCGCTTCCTGCCTTTAATGTTGTAATAACTCACTTGTGTTTTACAAAATGATGTTTTTGTAAATTGTTCCGTCTTATCAGATAATGTATATCTATTTACCAAAATTCTATGTTTATAGTAGAACTGGTTTTCCCAGAATAGCTACTTATATTCAGAGAAATATTTTTTTTTCTCATGTTACAAAAAAAAGTTAAATAAAGAAATACAAAACCTTATATTTTTTTAATTATATTTTCATAAGGTTGAATAGGTGTTTTTCTAAATAAAAAAATATTTTTTGGTACGGCACACACTAGTTTAAAAAATTTATTACCTGACTTGTGTCAAACATCACGCTATACAAAATCTCTATTATGATTGTTTCTTTTGTTGGTAAGCGATTATGGTTCATTTAAAATTGTTGTAGCTATTCCTAGCGAATCCCCTGGGGATACACTGGCATTCGACAGGGATGCGCAATATGCTACGCTGGCGTTCCACGGGCACCTCGTGACTATTTTAATTTTATTTCTATTTCCAGGCTATTAAGCGGCTGAAAGAAAGAAACGGTTTGTCCGAGCAAGCGGCCAAAGACAGATTGGCGTCGCAACCGAGTAACATGGAGCAAGTGACCGCCGCCAACATAGTGTTCTCTTCTCAGTGGAGTTACGAGTTCACCACCGCTCAAGTGCAGAGGGCTTGGGACAATCTCTTACATCGCTTGGAAGGGAACAAAGTGAAGAGTAGCATCTAATATTATGATCACAATCGTCTTAAATTGCAGATTGATAAAATATATTTTCTTATTCATGCCATAATACAAGGGCTCCCAACCGGTCAATCGTGATCAACCGATTGATCGAAAAACTAAATTTGGTCGATCTCAATTACGATTATGAGTATTTAAGACAATATTGCTTTCCATATTTTAAATTTACAATTATGGATGAAACAAAAATGTAATCCTGGTCTTAGGACAAATAATTAGAAGTGCTAGATTCGGACTTTTTTTATTAATGAAGCGGTTTAATGGTCAAAGTAAGGACCCCTTTTTGTGATAGGTATTGTTAGGCCGCAATGAATTAATAAAAACCTGCATGGAGATTTTTGTATTCTTCCTTGTTTATATTATTTTGTTTTTATAGATATTTAACTATATTTGGCCTTTTAAAGTGGAGAGGTATTATATATTTATTTGAAATAATGATATTATTATGCAATACGATAAACATAATGCTTTTAACACATTAGTTAGGGCGATGTTTCTTAAAAAACTGTCAGTTGTAGCGGGCGGTATTACATCGCAGTCCCGCTACCGGATGTATGTCACCAAACTTCAAACTGTGGAGCTTGTATCAATAAAACAAAAACTGTTATAAAATTATTTATATTAAGTCCACAAATCACAATAGTAAAAAAAAGTCAAATACACTTGATATAATATTATGTAATATCAACACACTTTAACAAGCGCTGAAATCGCAACAGCTGCGAATAAAAAATTATATTAGGGCTTCCCCACTTGAGTCTATTGCTTCATAAGTATCAGCTAATGACTAAAGTAAAAGTTAATGATCTTCGTATTTTTTTTTTTTTTTGAAAAAAAAAAAAACCGTCTATCGTCTATGTTTAAAATTCATTTCCAATTCTTCCTTGAAAATAATGATAACTTTTAGCAATGTTTTGAACCAGTGAAGAATCCATAATGATGTATGTATTATAGTGACACCTATCCGCTACACCGCAAAGCCAATATTACAGAAGAAATTAGAAGTTTAAAACGTGTTTTTTTGTATATGATCTTGAAGGTCACGGAAATGCACAAAAATGTGCACCCCGCCACAACGCAAGGTTTCTGAAACACACAAATATGTGCACACCGTAACCAATGTGTTAAGAAGAGAAATATTATTCATATACTCGTATATATATATATATATTTTTAATTTACATTTAGCATTTATCAACATCAAATCAGAAATATGACCTTTTTCTGACTGTCTTACGTATGTTTTTCAAAATATTTTAAAATGTTGAATTTCCTCAAAAAATTCCGTGAATGCAAGAAATTTCCAAAAAAAAAAATATTGTGAAGTTTAATTTTTTCATAAAAATTAACTTTAATATTCTTTTATATTTTAAATGTTTTGTAAAACAAACGTAGGAAAGTCAGAAAACGGTCATATTTCTGATTTGGTTTTTGATAAATGAGAAACCTTTGTAAATTAAAAAATATATGGTCAATATTTTTCTAGTTAAAAACATTATGTTTATCGTATTTGCGTAATAATATTATCATTAATTCGATTTATTAAGTAATCCCTTTCTTCCTCAAAATGAATATTTTTTTTAATTTGTAAGAACTAAAAAAAAACATCAACATTTTTTTTTTATTTATATCTATTAATTTTTTTTTTTTATAATCTTATGTTTTCATTTTTTCTTTTATTCTTATTTTTATTCTTATTTTAGTTTTTTTTATTTTTCTTTTAATGGAATTGTTTTAACTCACGGAATATGGCAATATTTAAGCTTTTTCATTTTCATTCCGTCTCTCTGTCGGGTCCACTGAAGTGATACACCAATAGAAGTGTATTGTGGGCGTGTCTGGTTTGCCAGAAGTAAGGATAAAAGTGAAATGTGATCAACCTTTTTTAATGTGAAAATTCTTTCTTGAGAAAGAAATCAGGCCGCATGTTGATGTTGGTATAGGAATGCAGCCTCCGAGGGAGAGGAAAATATGTCAAAATAACCTTTACACATTGAACACTCAAGAAAAAGGAAAAAGATTCTGGATTCATGTAAAATGGCGGTTGCATAGGCGGGCAATACATTTCCAACCCCGGCTTTAAATTTTAAAAAATCTGCACTATTTTGCATTTTATATTCTAATACTCATTATATGGCTAAAGTAAATTCAATAATTAGATTTTGACAGGTCAATCATAAGGAACTCCAGTGAAAAATATAATGGTTTTAAAAATATATATTCATATAGATTAGCAAACGCCGATTCTGAATATATAACTTACATTATATATAATTTTACGTAGAATTTATAAATCGTTATTTAAAAGTGAATAAAAATCAGCTCACAAAACACCTTGTTATGTTGGTACCATTGTATTTTGAACATCTGACATCACGTGAGCATTCTGTTTTTGGATTAGTATGAAAAATTTTACTTTTCGATTTTGTTTTGGTGAAATTTAAACTTGATTTGTCAATACTATTATTATTCTTTGAGTTAAAGCTTCTAAAAAGGTACATAATTTTATTTCTTACATTTAGTTATGGTTTACCATAAATAGAATATACAATTATGTACAGTAAAGCTCATCCTTGTTTTGACATTTGACATTCTAACCTCAAAACTGATCAAAACCGACCGGCCATAGATTTGGAGCGTTTTGGCAACCTTTGAAAAATTGAAACTTTGAAAATTATTTTAACCATGAAAACTATCTTTAGAAAAAAAACGAAATATACTGGTATTAAGTTTGAACATCATTGATATAAAAATAAATAAAAAATTGGGCTGGAGTTTCTTATTACCTCTCCTTTTTATTTACATACTTATTTATGTTATATTTAATATACAAAGGTGCTGTTAATATTATTATAATAAACTATTACATTGATGATAAGTTATTTTATTCCAAATAACATTAACCTGATTATAACCCCGAAACTCTAACTTAGCCTAAAGCTCAAAACTTACGGCTCAAAGCTTAAAACCCCAAGCTAATTGTCAACCTCTGATAGGAGAATATACCAAAAAGAAGATTCGTTTCATTGTCATCATATTTGAGCGTGACATTCTGTAATATTCTGAATTGTAATTCGTCGCTTCAGTTCGTTTTTGTCTAACAGACCATAACACAAATCTGTAGAAATAGGGCTTTAAAGTTTTTTTTACAAAAAAGGGCATATAATGAAATTAGCTCAATTGTAGTACATTTAAATTTTTTTAAATTGATAGAAAATATTATTTTCAAATAGATTATATACCAAATGTTTAAAATTATATAGAAAACACGTTTTTAATTTGGATGTTGGACGATATATGCCGGAAATCATATTTAAAAAATAAATGCCATGAAATTATCTACGATTATAATAATAAAAAATTCATTCCAACAATATTTCTGTCTTGTATTATTATTTAAAGTTCTTGAGCTCTTAAAAAAACACCTATATATTATTATGATATAATATGGATTGGATAATAAGGAACTCCAGTGAAAAATATAATAACTTTAAAAATATATGTTCATACAGATTAGCAAACGCCGATTCTGAATATACAACTTTTTTATATATAATTATACGTAGAATCTATAAATCGTTATTTAAAAGTGAATAAAAAATCAGCACCATTGCATTTGGAACATCTGACGTCATGTGAGCATTCTGTTTTTTGATTAGTATGAAAAATATTGTTTTTCGATTTTGTTTTGTATTTTAAATTTGTTTTTTTTTTTAGTTTTGGCAAAATTTTAACTAAATTTGGGTGACTTTAAGCTTTATGATTGTTGTTCAATAAAAACAACTATTATTCAAGAAAGAAATAACAGTATTCACGATCAAACCAATTATCAATACGGATATTGTGATAATGTTAATGGTCAATACTATTTTTATTCTTTGAGTTAAAACTTCTAAAAAGGTACACAATTATATTTCTTATATTTACTTATGGTTTACCATGAATAGAATATACAATTATGTACGGTAAAGCTCATCCTTGTTTTGACATTTGACATTCTAATCTTAAAACCGACTGGCCATAGATTTGGAGCCTTTTTGGCGGCCTTTGAATAATTGAAACTTTGGAAAATTATTTTAACCATGAAAACTAAGTTTAAAAAAAAAACGAAATATACTGGTATTTAAGTTTGAACGTCATTATTGATAAAAAAAATTGTACTGGAGTTCCTTATTATGCCCCAACTATACGATCGGCCAACGTTCCAAATACGAACTCCAAACTCGTTATATCATTTTAGCTAAAATCTATCGATCTACCGATATTTATAGAAAGTATACCGAAATTTATAATACGATTGACACAATTCATTTCTCAATAGGTACTCATGATAAGGAAATAAGTAGGTACCTATGATGTATTAATTATCAAATCACCTATCCTTTGTTTCTTAAATTTCACAATAAAAAAATATCATCACATGTTTTTGTCTTTCAAAATGTTTTGCGAAATCTGATAGTTCCTATCGCCTGTCGATAGATATTGCGCCTGTTTCAGCTTCGTATTTTATATTTACGCACAGCGTGAGTTAATTTGCAGCGCAAAGAAAACAACAACTAGCCCCCATTATCTGTCGGATTACATGCATTTCGTTATTGAGGTGATTTTTCATGAAAAACGGCGCTATACAAATTATCCAAATATTATTATTATTATCATAATATCTACAATGCATATTTGGGAATTTATTTGAGGGTTAATTGCACATTTGCATATTTTTTCGTCATTACAGACATAGTTCAATCATGTTTTATTTTTCTTGCAGTAAATCCACCGGGATCGCCTGCCGAATTCGTATTATAGAGGACGTACTAGAGGAGATAAGAAAGCGCAACGTATTTCTTTTCAAAGCAAAACTGTTATCGCAACGTTTTCAATGTCGTTTTTCGTACGATTGGAGTAGTTAACAATTCCAAATTGATGTAAGACCTGTCAATTTTATGATTCCGGAAGCAAAAGTCGTACATATTACACCTGATATATCCTTTTGTCATACCTAAAATAAATGACCAAATTCACCGAAATAGTTTTAAAAGGTGCATTTCAGGTTAAAAAAAAAATCCCAGACTAGACCGGCCATAAAATAATTTAGCACAAAGGCTAGCCGAACCTATTGTTACAAAAATTGTAACTAATAAAATAATCTTAATTGCTATTTTAAAGACGGCAATTCCTTTGAGATTTTATGGGACGGCAATAAACACCTCAAAGGAATTGAGCCGCCCGACGGAACGGCCCGCTGAACAATGCGGGTGATAAAAGAATACCTACAGCCAGACAACCAACAGAGGGCTCTAGGAGACAGTCGGGAGCAGTCTTCCACAGTTGCAGTAGTCCGCCCAGGACAGAGAGTCAGGTTTGAACCTTCCGCCCAGGAAGGTTCCTATTCTCGCTCCTTGGAGAGGCCGCCCAGGTCCTCTGACGACGACGGAATTTTACGCTTCCATCCCAGAAGGAGGTAACTGATCTTCGCCCTTCGGAGATCAAACATCGGAGACCGCCCAGGCCTCTGATTATCGCCGCATTGTACCTACGCCCAATCCGGAGGTACATGAATACCTAGTGCGAACGCGAGGACTCTGCATACAAAGCAGCCACTGGACCCTGGACAGCCATCACAAAAAGGGAAGTGCCTCTGACTCTAATGATAATTCCTCCACCCTGTCAGCCAAGTGAATCTCTAACTTTAAGCAACAACTTTTTCATACAAATAAGCCAGTGATCCTCTAATTTTAAGTACAAAGACTTTAACAGTAGATTTAAGTAATTGCCTATCTAGTTTTGTTGAATTTATTATGTCTAATTAAGATTAACTCTAGTTTTAAGACTAACCCCACGACTATCAAAATAAATTACTTGTAACTACCTAAGATTGCATTTCTGTTCCTCCCTTTTTGCGTTATTCCTAGAATTATACCAACTGCACAAACCACCGTCATATCACACCTTTGAAAAAGGTCACTTTTCTTGTATGGCTGCGACTGTTCTGTGTTGTCTCTGATTCCGGAAGGAAAAATCGTACGTATTACACTTTTGAATACGGTGACTTCGTTTCTGGTTCCGATCCAAAACTTTAGTTAACCGGCTATAGATCCCAGCATGCGCAAGTAATTTTTTTGTTGATTAATTTGTGTTATTTCAAAAATTATTAATTAAAAATAATATATAGTGTATTTTCGGCATGTTTCGCAGTGGTAGATACTTTCATTATCGCCCTGGTGAAAGACCACCATTCGCAGTCGAAACGTTGCTTGAAATGGCTTTTGCCGTGTTTGGTGACCAGATCTGAATAGTCAGGTACTTTTCTACCTTTCTCTCCCCCATCTCCATCCCCTCCGCACAACCATCAGCCCCACAATAAACCCCAATTGGAGATGTCATAGTCTCACTGGCTCCAGACGGTTGAGACTCTTGTGCGATACTAACATTAAAAAAAATAGCTAATAAAATATTAGCCTATGGCATCATCAGCTGAGAATGAACTATCCACGGGCCTGATTCCGGTTCTTTTTAGGATTAGACTTTTTTCTTACTACGGTTCCAATTCAATGTCAATGACAATACATTTAGGAGTTTGTGGTTTAATTACCATAGTATTATTAGAAATTATAGGTGCATCACACATACTTAACACGTGTTGTTTATTATTACTAACTTTACAAGTGTAGTGGATTATAATTTTTAGAATTTAAATCACTTATATCTGACATTTCGGCCTTTTGGAATAGCTTCTATGCAAACGTCGCATTTTCGTTAGGGTTTGTTTAGTACCATTATTATGCCAAAAATAACTAACTAATAATGTTTAAAGTCAATACTTACAATACATTCATCAAAGGAATAATTCTATGAATTTTATAGTTTCGTCACATGTCCAAACTACCGCCATTACGTTTAAAAATGTTTCGAAGCTACGTAAATATAAATATTACTAACTAGGACAGTTGTCGGCAAAGTGCGGCTCTTTGGCCCCTTAAGTGCGGTTCTGGCACAAAAATCCACGAGTAGGCGCAACAGTCTTGTCTACAGTGGTCGGAGCTAATCGTGTCTGTAAATCGCGGGTGCCTTTCAAAGGTACCATCGTGAAGAATAAAGTTGTCTTATTCTCCACTCAGCTGCACATCCAATAAGTATTTTCGTCATCAAGTTGTTTCAATTTCCGAGCCTGCTAAAGCATCGCCAAGAAAATAATTCTTCCATTGACAAACGCTATTTCAAAACAACTATTTTAAATATGTGGAAATCATTTCTCAGCAGGTTTCAGGAATTTAAAAACAGTAGAGCGACCTTAGCATATGTCAAAAACCCTCTTAATGCTACGATAACAGATTTGAAATTTTCTCCTTTTGGCATTGACATTGGTAACTTTGAAATACAATTGCTGGATTTAAAAAAAGGAATTATGGAGCTCTAAATTTGAACGTCTTTATGTTGATTTAGAAATACTGGAGAGGGAACAAATGTGAACTTAGTTCACATCACAAGTGGTCTTCTTTGAAAGACCTGGAGAAGGAAGACATGATCATGTTCAACTTCTGGAATAGTATGACTCTTATGATCAGCTGAAAAAACTCTCGTTTGCTCTTCTTTTCCTTTTTGGTTCTACGCATATTCATGCGAACAATCTTTTTCAAGCACGAATTTAATCAATAGTAAACTGAGAATTGTCTTATTGATGAGAACCTGGAATCGTGCCTAAAATTAAAAACAACAATACACAAACCTGACATACTCAAACTTTCCAAGGAGATGCAAGAACGTTGTTCGCATTAAGTGTTTGTAAGTCATTGTCTTGATTTAAATTTTAGGATACCTTACTTTTATACTATTTTTTATCAATAAATAAAATCATTATTAAGTACGAAATCAAGTTTTATTCAGTGTACCCGTAGGTCTAAAATTATAATAAAGGTTTACTAAATTAATAAACAGATTTGGCTGTCAATTTTTTTTTATCGTTGTAATGTACATATTTGGCTCTTTATCGAAATAGTTTGCCGACCACTCAACTAGGACGTCATCCCCGAAGTACGTTCAAGTAACCGTCTACACGATGGGCCATTCGTAGTGGGCCAGCTGATGGCTCATCGTGTGGAGGGACTATCTGCTTAGATAAAAAATGTCCTGTCTGATAGCTCAGTTTCATTGGCTCAGAGCAAGTAGTTTGATCTCTCACTCTCTACCATAAGTGACTCGTCCGAAAGAAAGAGAGGCTATGCAGAATGGTATATCTATGAGATAGGTTATTTCACATTGGCGCCAAACGTCAGAAAAACGTTTTCGGTCGGGGTTGTTTTTATTTATAAACACTTATCTCGCTACGAGTGAAACAGTTAAAAATATTTTCTTTTCTTAAATTATTTACTTTGAATACAAACGCCTTAAGTGCTACGAATTTCAACGAAACTATCATTATGCATCCTAGAAATATGTACAAGGTCCCTCCAGATTTTTCAAAGTTGGCTATAAATTATCCGGAGTTCTTGAAAATATCTACAATTGTATGCATTCTATTGATTTATCTTCACATTTAAATATAATAACGTATTTCATACCAACATTGAAATTTGTGGTTATGAAATTCAATGTTATATTTATATATTTTTTTCTGTTCTAGGATCTTAACGGAACTGTCAGGATAAATTTTAAGGAGCCCAATACCCTCCTTGTGCTCACAAAGTGCCTCCTTCATGCAGATTTTGGTTTAGACGTGGATATTCCCTCTGATCGCTTAGTTCCAACAATACCTTTGAGGTTAAACTATATACTTTGGTTGGAAGACATTTTAGATGCTGCAGAAAGAAAGGAGAACGTCAAAGGCATCGACATAGGTTAGCCAATATTATTTTGTTGAATTTTGATTATAGTATGATAAAAATCTATGGTCATCTGTATTACAGACTTGAAATTGGTTAATTTCGTATTCTTTTCTTCCATATAGGATGTTGAGAATTATATGTTTTTTATTCCAGCATGGTTGTGTGGTGTGCGTATTACACAACCCACCATAAATTAATTTCATATGTACTTAAAAATAAATAGATAATTAATCTTTAAAACGAAGAATTGTTTCAAATTTCGCATTCTGCACTTATAATAAATTATGCCATTTGATAATGAAGTATTCAAGTTTTAAAGTATTTAAGTTTTGGTCAGGTACTGGAGCGTGCTGCATTTACCCGCTGTTGGCCGCCAGGAAACTGCAGTGGCACATGATGGCCACGGAAGTGGATGAGAACAGTGTCAATATGGCCTTGAAGAATATCAAACAGAATAATCTTCAGAGATTTATTTCAGGTATATCTTTAACTCATTCACCCAAGCCCATAGTATAATGCACAAATAATCCGATTCTTAAGCACCTGCATGTGAAGGTTATGCGTTAAGGAAATAATTGGCTCTCAAAATGAGCGCAAACAGCTTATTATAAAACAGCTGTTTCATAATTATCATAGATTTTCACCTTCTCAAAGCACGAATTAATTTTATTGAAAATAAAGTCTTTTACACACAACAAATATATAATATTAATATCAATGGGCATGGCCTATCTCACAATATCGCTCACCATACAATCCCATACAGTCTTCACAGACGGGTAGTATTATATATAGTACGTATGGGCATGGCCTAGATTATATTACTAGAACCGCTAGCCGAGTGATAGTTATAATTTATCTGTCCACCTCTGATGCCAAACTGTGCCCCCTCATGCGGCTCTGTGCCCTTCTTCACCCCTTCAATCTTGCACGTATTCAGTCATAGTCGTATAGTATGACTTCCGTGTGTAGCGTGAACGGATAATTTTTAAATTTGAATAAACAAAAATTTAAATGAAAAATGTTTTGTTTTAAGCCACTTTATTTTATTTATATATATTTCTGCATTCGACCGGTTTCGGTTGGACTCAACCTTATGTACACATATAAACTATAAACTGGTTGAATGCAGAAATATATATAAATAAAATAAAGTGGCTTAAAACAAAAACATTTTTCATTTAAATTATAATGTCAAGTCACAAAGTGATTGCTTCCTTCGATAAATTTTTTTTTTATCACTATTTTATTGAATACATAAATCAAACGGGTAAAGTTTAGCCTGAACCTTCTTCAGGGTGGTATAAATACATACTAAACTCATAATTACAATAAGTGGGGAAACATAGAATTGACTGAGGGAACATCAACTATGGTGGAGGTTAGGTAAGAGAGAGGGGGTAGGCATAAATGTAAGGAAGCAGAGGGGGAACATGTAATTTTTTTTCAGTTAATCTTAATGTAGACGCCCACAAATATTTTGATATTATATTCGTCGTGTGTTACAAGCTTAATTACATGCCTAATTTCTATTGCGCAAATTTTATAAACCCAGTGCAAAGCTAGAAAAATGACTAATATCGAAATGTACATAAAAGTGCAAAAATAAAATATAATATCATTGACTTTAGATACTGAAAAGCTCTACAAGAAACTGAAAGCGAGAGAAAGTGTTTCAAATTTATTTTATGGACATAATTTTGTGAAGTGATGAGTTTTGATATTACCTGCATTAATTTATTTTTCATTTATGGACATAATTTTGTGAAGCGATGAGTTTTGATATTACCTGCATTAATTTATTTTTCATTTATGGACATAATTTTGTGAAGCGATGAGTTTTGATATTACTCACATTAATTTCTATCTTTGCAAAGTTACGGAACACCCCTTTTATTTTCTCAGAATATTCTATAAAATGTTTATTTTTTTCTAGTGAAGAAAGTAGTTAGTAACACTCAACTCCTAATGCACTGCTTCAAAACCTTTGGTGGATCTTTGGAGGAAGTTGACTTCTGCATGTGCAACCCCCCATTCTACTCTTCCATCGATGATATGGATCTGGCGCGTACCATGGAAAGGTAGGCACTGCATATAATCTTATTATTATCTCTTTCACATATTGTTTTTTCTTTTATTTGTTTTTATGTGTATATACAATCTGAAATTTAATAGTACATAGACAAAAAATGATGGCACTACGATTAAATGACAACACTACGATTAAATGACAACACTACGATTAAATGACAACACTACGATTAAATGACAACACTACGATTAAATGACAACACTACGATTAAATGACAACACTACGATTAAATGACAACACTACGATTAAATGACAACACTACGATTAAATGACAACACTAAGATGGCGGCTTATAAGAAAATGAAAGAATGTTTAAAAGCACCGACTTGACTAATTTTGACTTTAACCAAACGGTTTTCAGAAATTAGTGGTACTTTCCGAAAGGAGACGATTCCTCATTGTATTCTGAGACATTTTTATATTCAACCTTTTTTATTATTTACCGCTTTGCAAGGAAGATAATTTCATCAAAATACCCATTTATTATATGTTAAATCAAAATAACTAAATCTTTTTTACAAATCAAATTTATATTTAAAAAAAAATTGATTTATGTTTTTTGCCTTATTTCTTTAAAACGAATTGTCAAACTCGAATATGAAAAAATTTAAGAATGTTAAGAACGAATTTCAAAGATAAAGTGAAGAGCTTGGTGTTGACATAGTAATGAAAGTTTTTAGTTCCATTTTATAATTTTTGTATTTTTATTGCTAACCTGTATATTTATTATTTATTAACAGCCAATTAGACCATTTACATTACATATTATTAATCTGCACAAATCCATTAGTAACAATTAAAAATAATGCAAAGGTGGTGCAATCTAAAGATATACTCGAGAATATTGAAAATCTATTAAAGCTAAAGCGGGGAGAAAGCAAGTAGTAAAAACAAAACGAAAATGAAGTAGTGTAATTCAATGATAAATATGTAAAACATCCAGCAAACAGCATGTAAATAGGTACTTGCAATCTGTGCCGCACAGAGTTTTTAACCAGAGTAGGCAGCAGGAAAAACAGTGAATTAATCCATATTAAAAAAAAACATACCACAGACTTGGTTTTTCACTAAGAATGGCTAAGCTGCTGGCTTTAGTCAATGTTGGTTGGGATTACCCGCCACATCAAATATCCAAATAACCGCTTTATTTATGCATATTACAAGCCAATCACTGAATATATAAAATTTACATAATTTTTCGAACATAATATGATAATTATTTCATTAGTGAAGCTGCACTAATTAACACATTGTAATCGGATCACGTATTGATACGTGTTTAGCAAATTAATGCTAGAGAGCGGAACACGTATTTATACGTTTTTGATAGATTGTTAGTGGAGTGCGGGTCACGTTAAAATGCGGGTTCCAATATACTTGAGTTTTCGCTATATAGCGTCTGTAGGGTTGTAGCCATGCAGGTAAAAACCTTTTGAGAACAATAGATGGGTTGTACGGTGGGTACCGAGGTAGTGTTATTCATCACAAAAATAGTCGAAGATAACGATACATATAACGGTCTACATGCAACACTAAGACAAAGAATAATAATTTTTTTTAGTTTATTTCACTACTCTTTGGTGGTCGGACGTTGCTAAAAGCTAAATTTCGAGTACATAGATATTATATATATATTACATTTAGAAATAATTTTTGTGTATAATTTGTAAAATAAAGGATGTTATGTAAAAAAATTTTTATTATTTTTTTCAAAACTTTCCTGCTTTATGTGAAATTCTGCACTAGTTTAACGATGAAGAATACATTTCTAAATATAATAAAATAAAATGAAATAAAATAAATAATTTGCAAAAAGAATTATTGAAATCAAACAAATATTTTTGAAGTTATCGCAATTTTTTTAGAGGTCTATGTTAGTGCGAAATTACGCGAAAAATCACCCGTTACCAGCACTAGTACGCGGCCGAAAACTGCCCGATCACAATGTGTTAATAGAGGTACCAACAGATGGCACTGATTGCTACATTGTGATTTGTACAGGAAGGCACTGTTTTTTCAATACTAACACAGACGAGTTTTCCCTTAAATGCGCATTTCGCACACATGTTCATTTTTTGTGTAAAATACAGTCCACTTTTGAATATGACAGCGCTCACAGAGTATAGAATACACTGATGTCAGTACATGTGCGTCATTTTGAATACTTAGTTCCTGCTTTTGGCACGTATAGTAGGGCAGTCGGTGGGGCGCACACAATAATGCGATTCGTAGCTGGAACTTCACACGCATTTTTGAAATGTAGATATATTTCTTACAATAATTTATAATTTTGAATATTTATATTGTATATTTGAGTAAGATAGGGTAAGCAGTGCTTATGCGCCTGTATGGAATGCACGCCCCTGTTTGCAAGACTAGAATATAAAATATCTGTACTACGAGTATGTGGGTTGTGGGGGATTGCACTAACCTTTCCACATTCCGGAATAATGAAATGATTATTATTGAATATCTGTTTACTGTGCTCAGCAGTTTAAGGTTAGGTCAAGACCACCCAATGCCTGCTAATTCTGACGATTTCTTGTATTACAGGACTCCTCCGCGCACGGCTCGCACGGGTTCTCTGCGGGAGATTGTGACAGAAGGTGGAGAAGTTGCTTTTGTCACTAAGCTCATACAAGAAAGTTTGATACTGAAGAATAAAATTAGGTATGCATACATCGTAATTGGTTCTATTCTAGAACCCTGTTTCCAGAAGCATTTCAAATTTATTTTTGTTAAATAAAACAACACTTTGTTTTGATCCACTAAATTATTTTTAAGTTATTACCAACCAGCTTCGCTTATCCCGAGCTTCATCATGGAAAGATTTTAAACCAAACAAAAATACATAGTCAGCGTGTACATATATGGGTGTGACATAATACAAAATAGAATAAGAGGGAGACAAAATTTAAAATGAAACAATGGAACAGTGAGACAGAGATAAGCTTACGTAAAGAATAGAATGGGACAACACACAAAAAAAGAGACAGAACGTCAAAGGAGAAGAGGAAGTGGGAAATTTTGAGTTAATATCTAACACAGGACTGTAGGACAAATTACGTTGATTATTAGGAATGTTAATACCAATTTTAATGGCTTTCTTTATTTATAAAGCTTCTAAATTATTTAATCTAATGGCAAAACCATTTTTGTCCAGAATATTAGTGCCGGTGCTGTGATTATACGTATGATTTTTCATTTAGATGGTTGGGTGAATTCCGAAAAACCAAGACTATTTAAATATCTAAGATGTTCTTTGATTCTAATATTGACATTACGTGCTATCTTACCAATATAAAATGCCAAACAGTTTTTTATATCGGTAAGAAATAATTTAACTTTGTGGCGGGTAAATAGTCTAGTATAAGTAAATAGTCGATTCTCACAATGTCCATTTTATTTATCTTATATCAAGTTCACAATTTATAATTTTAGTAAAGAGTACAGAACAGTTTTTAGAACAAAATAGAATCACTAGAGAAAGTTCACGTTTGTCCTCATTAACACTTAGCGTATTTACTTAAACACTCCAACATAGGACCCACGGTCTCCTAGGCTGCTCTCTGACGGTCCGGTGAGGAACAAACATTTCACTCGCTACTGGAGACACTGCGCAGAAAAGTCACACAATGGACTGCATTGCAAACCGTTGCCTTACTTCAGCAAACTTGACGTTTCTGCGCAGTGTCTCCAGTAGCGAGTGAAAAGTTCGTTCCTCGCCGGACCGTCAGAGAGCAGCCTTAGTTGGGCAAAAAATGCACTGCAAGTAATGTCCACTAAGGCATGGTTACTTTAATTCCCAAGGACGGCCCAGAGGGCTCTCGACTTGGTATTGGGTTGGTGACTGAGCAATGACCACTAGGATGCTGTTGCTTGGTTCTACCAGGAGTCCAGCTACACTGATTTGATATAGGTCAGCACGCCCTTATATATACCCCTTAGGTGGGACCTGCAGTGGCCGGCCGGCGACGGAGGGTGGGGGTAACTTGGACCGATGGGGTGTCCTTTCGGGTGGGCAGTGAGGCGATAGTTGCTGAGCG
Organism: Halesus radiatus; assembly: GCA_022606495.2. Classification (NCBI taxonomy): domain Eukaryota; kingdom Metazoa; phylum Arthropoda; class Insecta; order Trichoptera; family Limnephilidae; genus Halesus; species Halesus radiatus. The sequence continues at coordinate 266,542 of JAHDVE020007712.1, forward strand.
AAACGGCGTTATGCGTGTGAGGGAGAAAGTATTCGGATACATGCGTTGGACAAAATACCGGGCGCTACAACTTTAAAATAAATTAGGGGGTCAAAACAAAAAACAAAAGTCTTAGTTTTATTTAATAATCTAGCTGAAGTACCCGGCGTTGCCTGGGGTTATGATTGGTTTGGGGTAAAATTTTGAGGTTGTGATGTTTTACTCCTCCCTCTACCCCTCCCCAGTAATTTTCCTCTCATTTTGAATGTTAAGTGTGCAATATTTCACCAAGAAGTACAAAAATTCTGCTTTAAGGGGAGGAAAAGGGGGATGGGGTGGTTTTTCAAAATCTCGCATAGACAGTGACCTTCTTGTTTTAGAGGTCAAGTGTGCAAAATTTCATCAAGCTCGGAATAAAACTGTAGATTTGTATACAAAACAAACACACCGCCCGTCCGGGATATTCTTTGTATAATAGAAGAAGAAGATATGTCAAACCACAAAGTAGATGCTTTCTACGAATACATAATATTTATTTTTATTTATCGTTTCTCCACATTAAAAATGTTTTGAAAAAAAATTATTTATTTATTTACGCCCATAGGGCTTTTTTTTACATAAACAATTACATGATCATATTTTGAAATTAGAAATTGTTGTTTTACATTTAATTTATTAACCTCACTAGGACTGCCTGTATCGAAGTTAACAGTTATAAGTGCATAAAAATAACACAAAATAAACAATGATCATCATCAATAATCATCCCAACATAAAAATACATAAGTACATACCTACTTATTATATACTTGCGTCCAATTGGGCTTTTAGATGACAATAATTTATGTACTGGCAAATCAAAGCAAAGAATGGACATTTGAATGTATTTGTGCACACCGATAGTGGTTCAAACTAGTTTGGAACACCTGCCCGACTCTTTCCCCTGCAGTAGTCCTACGATACAGTACACCACTACACAAGCAAGAGTCTCTTTAAAATGATTTGCCTGTAGGTAATCGGTAGTAAAAAAAAGACATGTAAAATTAAAAATATTATTTGGAAAGTTTATTTGAACATCTCTTTTTCTTAGGCTGCTCTTTGACGGTCCGGTGGGGAATGAACATTTCACTCGCTACTGGAGACACTGCGCAGAAAACTCCCACAATGAACTGCGTTGCAAACCGTTACCTTACTTTAGCAAACTTGACTTTTCTGTGCAGTGTCTGCAGTAACGAGTGAAATGTTAATTCCTCACCGGACCGTCAGAGGGCAGCCTTATATTACTTTTTATTTGCCTTGATTATTAAATGAAAGGCGCATTAAGACTAAAAGGAGATATATTTGTGGCCTTTAATGAACTTTCTCCTCATTTTCTTAGTGATGGGAATCAAAGAAAACTTAACTGGCACGAAATTCATAGATAAAAGCAACATTTTTTAAAGTTTAAATGTTTTTTTTGTACAACTGTATGTTTTCTCGGACACAATAAAAAAGAGACCTTCATCAAGGAGAAAACGGCTTTATGTTTGTTTTCAATTTGTTATTTGGACATAATTTAGTTAATTCGAGTAACTTGTTTTTCCACAGGATTTACACTACAATGTTGGGACATAAAAGCTCATTGAAGCCTCTCCTGCGAATACTGAAGAGTCGAGGGATAACGCAAGTGGCGCAGACGGTGTTTTCTCAAGGCAGGACCACTCGCTGGGGCTTAGCTTGGTCCTTTATGGAATCTTCCACCGTGCTCAACAGCGGTAAGCCAACAGCTAAACACAAATGATTTAAAATGTTTATGTTTGTAAATTGTCTATTCTTACGTTATTATTTTTTATTAATTGCTTACCTACCATCACTTATTGTTAATTTTTGTTTATGTTTGTAAATTGTCTATTCTTACGTTATTATTTTTTATTAATTGCTTACCTACCATCACTTATTGTTAATTTTTGTTTATGTTTGTAAATTGTCTATTCTTACGTTATTATTTTTTATTAATTGCTTACCTACCATCACTTATTGTTAATTTTTGTTTATGTTTGTAAATTGTCTATTCTTACGTTATTATTTTTTATTAATTGCTTACCTACCATCACTTATTGTTAATTTTTGTTTATGTTTGTAAATTGTCTATTCTTACGTTATTATTTTTCTACGTTTATTCTTGTCATTATTTCTCAATATACTGTGTATCCTGATGAGGGAAGCTTTTTTTCTGAATCATGTTGATATTTATATATTAAATAGTGGTTTAAACAAAACATTTCTTCATTGAAGAAGATAATATTAACACATCCCAAATGAACCACGAAACCGAAACAACAACAGAAAATAAAAAGATTTCAGTCGCATCTGGGATTGTGTTAATATTATCTTCTTCAATGATTAATTATTACAATGAGGTTTACAAACTTCAATAAGTTATAGAAAATAAATAGAATAAAACATTTCTTATTCATTTTACAAATGATTTAGTTTAACACTTTTATTGCTGTTAGGTTTTTTTCTATATTATGTATAATCCGTTGAGGCATTTCAAATGTATGTATTTCTTAGTACCATCTGATTGGTATGGTACCATTCACATTTAAAACTTCTTTATTTTTTCCTTTACAGGTCCACCTCCAAAGAAGAACACTAAAGGCAAATGCATGAGCTTCGTTGTTCCACCATTAGTCGGGGTGAACTACCAAGTGAAGGAGATTACATTTAAATTATTACAAATATTCAAAGAATTGGAACTGCAGTGGAAGCTTCTACAGCAAAAGGACTTCATTTCAACACTTGAAGTTAAAGCAACCAAAAACACCTGGTCCAATCAACGCAAACTCAGAAGAGAACAAATGTTTAAAGATCAACATGATTTAAAAATTTGTGGAATCGATGTGGTAAAGCCAAAAGAAATGCCCTCTCCTGAAAATATTAATATTTGCAAAAAACAAGATGACCAAATCCTTTCCCCGCAAAAAGCTAACTTCTTTTATACTGATAATAGTGCAATTGATAATAAAACTGTCAAATTAAAACGCAAGAACGAAGACTGTTTAGATACTAATAAAAATAATGAGGATACATTATGTTCGCCCGACAAAAAATCAAAAATTAGTGAAACTACAAATGAATTAATATCGCTAAAAAGATATGATAAAGATGCAGAAATATCTTCTGATAATAATAAAACAGTATCTAATTTAGTTTGTGAATCTAGTCACCCTTCTGTCAAGGATTTAATAGTTTTTCCCGTAGCAGGCTGTTCTTACAAACCAGTACCCGATAGTCCTGACTGCCTGACGGCCGCGGTGAGCGTGCGGAACAACGAGGATTACATCGTGCTGGAGATAGGTTACGTCAGCGGAGAGGCGGGGAAAGATGGAGTCCATCAAATAGTGCAGTACATAAAAAACAATTGGAAGTAGGTGATGAGAAGCAAATTTAAAAATCGACATTGCGGGTTAACATTTAAAAATTAAACTGAGCAACCAGTTCAAAATTTAGTGCGAGCCTAAAATCTCGATGTCACCAATGTAGATGAGCATAATTTTTGGATAACCTCTCTTTCTCAAACATACCTAGGTTGTTTATAAAAAGATTGAGAGTTTTTATCTAAAAGTTAAGCTTGCACTTGAAATAGTTAAGGTAATAACTATTCATTTGTTGAGGAACAATAAGTACTGTTTTAATGCCTGTGATAAAAATATTAAACCATTTTTAAATAAGTAAAAAAAACAGTGTTTTATTTAACAATTTCGTAAACATGCACCTTGGAGAGTAGAACTGTTTTCTATGCGTTTTTTTAACTGTCAATATTGTTTACAGTACCACCTTTTGCACAGATTTAGCTTGGCAACAAAATGTAGACAGAATGTTGGATAAAAAATGTCTACACTCCTAAAAACATAAAAGGTTAGTATTGCATCAATACTACAAATAATATTAAACAAATTGATAGAATTGGAGGATACATAAAAAATAATCTAAAAACTAGTACTGAAGAAATTAAGCTCCGTGATTCCAGTTGTCTACACTTACAGGCTACCGCAGGATTCATGTGAGCCATCTCGGTGTTGTCATTTAAAACCTTTTAAACAATCGCAGCGCCCTCATTTTTTCTCTTCTATAAAAAGTCAGACATTAGTTTTGTAGATCTGTATTGTAATTAGGTATTTGGGTTGCTAGGTTGCAGTTTTTCACTTGGCAACTTGACTTAATTAATGGCTAATAATAACTATTTTGGTAGCCATGGTAGCATTGTTGTGGTGGTTGTTAATTTTGACAAAACGCCTACATTAATTATTTTTTGTACTGTAAATAGCAAAAAAGGATTTGATTACTAAATTATCGAGTAATGTCGGTTCCGAGACTACCAATGGTGCCGGGCTTGTCCTTTAATTTCAATGTAATATTCATACTATCAAGTACACTTCTTAGTTAAAACAAAAATTAATATTTTGTGAATTAATTAAATGTTGATGAAAGTATTTACTATACAGCACAATACAGGTCAAAAACGCATCATGTAGACAGTATCACTATACAGGCTGTATTGGCACGTACCCGACAGACTTTAACCAGCGATTCCTGAGCATGTTTGGAGTGAAAAATATGGATGTCATTTTTCTGTCTGATGACATTTTTTTCAAATAAAACAACAAAAAAATATCACACATCGCCACTGGGACCTAGCCCATCATGTGATACGCGTTCTGTCTTGTCTGTATGGTGCTGCTGGAATGTATATGTTTCCATCACACTTTGCCACTGGGTACAACCTAGTGCATCACTAGTGATATGAATTCCATCTCGTTCCAGCAGCACCGTACAGAGGAGATGGAATGCGAATATGGCAGTGTGATCAGTGGTGACGTGTGAACTATATTTTTACTTCAAATATGCTTAGGAATTGCTGGTTAAAGTCTGTCGGATACATGCTGATCCATTCTAATTAGGTGTACATGGCTACAATTGATAGCGATACATAGTGCTTTTTTGATGTTGTATTTTAGAATACATAAATTCATCAACTTTCAGTATCAAATGCTAAAACATCATCTGCCAACTGTATAATGTTGAAATGAAGTTGTTTCAACCGATCAGTGGTCTAATATAACCTAAAAGAGGTTAGGTAATTAGATTTGGTTGCAATTATTACATATGTATGATTTACATATTTATTCCTTATGATAGATAATTGGTTTTTGCAAAAAAATATCTATATTTTCGAACTAGCTCCAGATAATAGGAAAGTACCGATTTTTTGTGTACAAAATATCCGTTTAAGAGATGCCCCCTACTGCACAGATAAGACTGTAGACCTGTGATCTAGTGTTTTGTATATACGATTGAAATGATGCAATACATTTGAATCTGATGCTTTTAGATTGGGAGGGACTATTTTGGACGAAGCCAACACTTCTGTTTGGCTGAGTCGGGGAAAATCAGAATGCTGGTGGACAAGGCAGTTCCTGGACCACCCTCACTCTACGTCAAGAGCCTGACTCCGTGTCAACCGTCTTGGCTACTTTTTGATAAAGAGGTTATATATATTTTTTTATATTTTCATATTTTATGTCACCATGGACAAAATGCACAGATTGAAACTAAAGCATTAAGGAAATCATCAAATTCATAAATATCACGAAATTTAGGAGCAATATGTAAATAAAATATAAAAAATATGTATCAAATAAGTCAGAAACTTATAACTACACTGTAAAAGCAATTTTATGCATATTTTGTCTCATTTTAAAAAGTCATATATATTATATACCTACATAGATATAGATACATACATTTTCTTCCCATTATCCTACTCGGGTCGGGAACCCATAGCATTGACAAGGCACCTCCAGGCATCCCTGTCCTGTGCTACATCAACGGTATCCGTCCATAGTAGGTCCAGCCTCTCCTGGCATAGCCTCTGGAGTTGCTTTTCCTACCTGTGTTTGGGGGGGTCCACTGGATGTCTTCCCTCTGGAATAGGACTTATAATTTTTGGCGGAATTCGACTTCCGGCATTGTTAATATGTGCCCAAACTATCTTGGTTGCGACTTTTTTATGAAGAGTAGCAGTGGTTTGAAGTTTAACTCTTCCCGGATCATCGATCTTATTCGATCCCATTTTGTGACTCGTACAAATTTCTCAAAAATCTCGTTTCAACAGCTTGAACCCTGGAACGTGTTTAACATCCAAATCTGATTACCATAAGTAAGCATGGGGCGATACATTGATTTGTGTACTGCCAACTTTGTCTCGATACTTAGCTCAGCTTTCCATATCACTGAGCTGTCAAGAGAACACAGCACACCGCTTGCCGCACCTATCCTATGGTCAATTTCTCTGTCTTGTCGGCCATCGCTTGAGAATATTATGTTTACATATTTAATATCCAATCACCATTCAGAACTTATTACATATTAAATTTAAGATTAGATAACTTTTTACATATGTATGTGATCTTTAAACCAAATAAAAATATGAGTGATTAGCGTTACTATCCAGTTCTTTGCCAACTCCTAACAAATAAGGTATTTTATTTTATGAATTATAACCTGATCGTGGTACCCAAGCTAAATTAAATATTAGATCTTGATTTTACTATTCATGTTGTTTTCTTGGTTTTCACAAATATAAAACCATCCTTAGGCTCTAGTGTTTTCTGCATACTACCAACAATCTCTGGAAGAAATGCGCTACGGCCCGGCATTGATTCGAGAAGTAAAGATTTACTTTTATCTTGAAGATGGTACGATGAAGGTCGTCGAACCTGTCACTATCAATAGCAGTCTTGCGCAGGGTAAGTCCCAAGTTAAATGAGAATCAATTATTGTGCGAATCTTTGTATTCTTTATGAAATAAATAATTTTTTAAATTATGAATCAACAGGGACTGTCGTGAGCCGTCAAAAAGTACCTCTGCCAAAATTGGAAAATTGTTATTTCGATGTACTCCACTTAAACGTTGGAAAGGAGATAAATGTTTTCGGCAAAGTTTATTTGGTGGGTGTTCAATAATGTCAAGTTATTTAAATGCTATTGTAATAGAAAACATAATGATTAATCTATGGTTTGTTTTTCAGATTGTAGATTGTGACAAATTCACAAGGACTTTTCTAAATCGTCTAGGAATAGGAGTTCCCGATCCGATTGAAGTCCCGAAACTTGATTGTGTAGGGGGTATTTTTGCCTATTTAATAAATGAAGTAATTTCTTGTATATACATGTGTGCATTTAATTTGTGAATTAATGTTATCTTTTTCACAGTTGAAGCAATTTAAAGGAACACCAAAAGTAGTTGAGCATATCAAATCAGAAAAACAATTCTTTGAATTTGACAAAAAGGTTTTGAAGTAAGTTCATTGTATCTTTAAATATTTTACCCCTTATTTAAAAAAAATATTTTTTTATTGTAATAAGTAGATACCTACACCCTGTTCTATAACTTATGACTAGTAAAATTAAAAACTCATTAAGGTTCCAAGGATTCTGGGACGACAGAGAATCAGAATACGGAAAGCTGTACCACCTTGAAATAATGTATTTTCTTGCCGACGATACGATAGAAATAAAGCAAAAGTTGGGATGTGATGAGAGCACAGATATCAAAAAGATCTTCTTACGACGGACTCCATTACCTAAGGTAATGTATACAATATATAGTTTTTAATTATTGTACTTAGTTTGTAGAATGCAAATAAATATAGGTTACCAAGAGATCTTAAAATCTATAAGAAAATCAATTGAATGAGATAAAATGGAAGATAATATTCAATAGTTGTTTTTGTTTTCAGGAAATGCGCTATGCCCTCATGTCACCGGACGCCATTCATCCTGAACCTTTACAGAACTTTGGTCCGTCGGACCTCATCATCGGGGCTCCAATAAACGTGTACGGCAGGATGGTCATCATTTCCGACTGCGACGAGTTCACTAAGGAATATTACCGTGTGAAATATGGACTAGGTAAAGGTCTCCATTTGTTTGTTTATTTACTCCCCTTATTATGAGTATATTTAACCCATTGAAGATGAACATAACAATTGGGATTAATATTCTTTCTCATAACAATTACCTTCTTATCACTCAAATGTCTATGCTCAAATAATACTTATCTAAGGAATATACAATTAGGGTCCGAATTACACGTTCCAGAGTGGTAGATACTCACAGTATTGCCCTGGTGAGAGACCACCATTCAGAATAGAAACATTGCTTGAAATGGTTTTAGCAATGTGTAGTGGACCAGATCTAAATAGCCAGATGCTTCCCAATATTCCTTTTTCCCATCTCCTTCCTATCCCCTTTTTCTTTAGTCTCACGACATTCCCCATATTAGGGATTATAATAATAATAATAATTGGATGATTTGTATAGTGCCGTTTTTGTGAAAAATCACCTCAAGAGCGCTGTATAAATATCATAGTCCTGATGTTATGGGACTAAAAGAAGTGGTAAGGGGAAGGAAATGATTATTTTTATAGTTGGGAAGTACTTGGCTATTCAGATATGATCATAAAACATTGTTAAAGCTATTTCTACCAAATTTTCGATCTTCAATAGTCGAAATGTATTTATTTATTTTCTTTGAGATCCAAATAACATTTAAAAAATACACATTAATAAATGTGTAGCATAGGTGTTAATAACTCTAATTTCATGGACGAAGTAAATGTGCAACGGGCAAAATGCTTGACTTTTCAGTACACTATACACTACACCTTATAGTACCTACACTACATTACACTTTTCAGTACACTATACACTACACCTTACAGTACCTACAATACATTACACTTTTCAGTACAATATACACTACACCTTACAGTACCTACACTACATTACACTTTTCATTAAACTATACACTACACCTTACAGTACCTACACTACATTACACTTTTAAGTACACTATGCACTACACGTTACAATACCTACACTACATTACATTTTTCAGTACACTATACACTACACCTTACAGTACACTATACAGTACCTAAACTACATTACACTTTTTAGTACACTACAGTACACTTTACTTTTTCTTTACACTACTTTCCTGACAGCTTATAATTTAAAATTAAGGACTAATAAAAAAAAATAAAAAATTGGTTTCAAATTAGAAGCATAAAACTATACATTTACATTTGGGAATAATAATTCACCCCCATTGGGTGCACCGGCAAAATGCTACTTTGTGTAAATGCTTCTAGACTTATATATCTACAGCCTCCATATTAAATATATATTGGACTTATGTATCTACAGCGCTTTTGAGGCGATTTTTCACAAAAAACGGTGCTATACAAATCATCAAAATATTATTATTAAATATAAACATAAATATAACTATGTAAATAAGGTTACGGTTAATGGCTGCGTTGACAAATGAGATGTATTACCACCCAAGGGTCGTATGTTCAATTACTTTCCTAGCTAAGTCCTCATACACGATATAAGTAACACTTCTGCTCAGTATGATAGTTGTAGGAGTTTTTCAAATATTATTCCTTGTTTTTCTTTGGCAAGTCATTAAAACCAGCCAAGTGATTATTTATTATTCATAGTCCTCATTAAATGATTGTACTCCAACACATTACAGAGTTTACAGATGTAGAACAAAGAAGGGTACAGTAAAAGAAAAATGGTTAAAAATATATACAAACATGTAGTAGCAATAACAAATAGTTGAAGTAAGTACATAACATGCATACATTTGATTAACAAAAATACCAAAGATGATAATGTGTATCAAAAATGCAAGAAATAACATTATTGTGTTAGGATAGTACAACTAGAAAAGGTTGATAGAAAATATGCAAAAATACAACAAAGTAAAAGTATACAAAGGTCATGGGTCAGTTTTAGAACTATTCTGTGACATGCGTCAAAAGATAGTTGCTAAACTGTGTGTAAGTGACATGAAAAATGTTAATGGTCAATGCAGCATCGTTAAACAGTTGAGTTACTCTTTTGTTTTGCGCATTCTGATAACCAGAAGTTCTCGCTTGAGTGCATTAAATATTGATGCTTGCAACAGTGGATATCAATCTATGCATGTTTCCAGATAACTTTGAGCCGGTATTGCCGCCCATCCCGTTCAAGAGGCCCGCCCCCCTGAAGAAGCCCCGGCCGCTGCCGCCCTGGAATGGCCACGGCACCCATGACGACTCTTCAGGGAACTGCATCGCTATCACACCCAGGACCGTCAAGGTGGATCAGCTCAAGTTCTACGAGAAAGACAAGTATGGCTTCTTTTCATTTATCCATTGTGAAGGAACTGGAGCTTTAAATATTGAAACAACATTTTATTTAGATATTATGTCACAATAATGATACCCATCAATTACATAATATTATATTACAGTTCATCAAAATAAAGAAAACAAAAATGGAGGGCACTCCGATCGCTTAAATGGTTTATTGCAACACCATGATGTTTGTAAAGAAACTATTTCTCACATAAATATCAAACAGTGTTCAGAAATTAGTGGTAATTCCTGAAGGAGATGATTATACGTCATATTCTACATTGTAGATTCTCCATCATCAGGAAATTTAATATTTGAACTTGTTATTTTTTTTTTTTAACACATCTTTTTGTTGTTACTGCATTTTTGAAATGCAGATATCAATAAGCCATTTATTAGATGTTAAATCAAAATAAAAAACTATGTGGAAGAAACGCGCGCATTTAGAATAATAAAAAAAAAAATGTTGAGAAAAATTGAGTTTTGTAATTTTTCCCTTCCAGTCAATTCCAGTAGATTCGGAAGTCAAACATAACCTCACATATGAATCAAAAACAAAATTATTCTAAAATTGGTGTTGCCATAGTTAGTAATGAAAATTCTTTGTACCTTTTTATTTTCTAGATTATTTTGACACACTACACAGTGTCAAAACATAATTATAAAAAATACGCAAATTAGAGTTAGCACTGTTTAATAAAGAATATCGCCTCAATGACTTTTAACAATTCTCTTTTTGACACTTTTACCAGTTTGCCAAATAATATGGTTAATTTTTTTACGCCAATGTCAAAAATGCAATGATAAAAGTAAACAATTATAACATTGTTGGCCCAATACACAGAGGTTCACTTTTTCAATAATGCAACAAATTCTGAATTTTTTAAGCAAAAATTAAAAAAAAAACTTTGAAGCGTACAAAACAAGTCATCTAACTATCAGACACATAGATTACAATAAATACAGATATCCACTTGATGGTATTAATGCCTTTTTGTACGTAGATTCCGAACAGTCAAATAAGTATATAATAATATATTCTTTATGTACCAGTAATATATACCTGAGACTGTAAGTAATTGCATTTCAGACTTGGTTATGACTCCAACATCCTGAGGTTCTGCGCGCACCTCGTCACCGATATCCCGGAATATGCTAATCGCAAGTTCATCATCAGCCTCTTCCTCTCCAATGACAGTATGACTGTCTATGAAAAGGGAGACAGGAACTCTCCATATCCGGTAATAAATAATACACTACAACCATTGCTGCCCCCCCCCTCCATTGACTTGCTCTGACAATCTTACGGGCCGTTAAAGCATATTTTAGCTTTTTATTTTAAGTATACATATTTTGATTTTTGACCATCACCCAGTGAAATAGAATGAAGTAACTCTGTCACTGTACCACAACAAAATCCAATGCTACAAGCTGGGTGGTCTTATAGACGGGACTCGACAAAAGAGCACTTAATTTTTCATGTGTACAATGGCGCTTGCAATTCTAATTCCACTTGTTAAGAAACACTTTTAACAAAATGTCCGTATTATTTATCTACTCAAATTTAAAAACTGAGTTATCTTTTCCTCTTTCTTATTTTTGGTGCATCTTTTAGACATTTAAAAATGTTTTTTTTTTTTTGTAATGCGGATTACAAATTATTGGTTACGTTTATTTACAAAAACGTAACGACAAATTATTAAACATACTTTTCTCCATTTTAAAAATCATATTCGTATTTTAAATATTTTGTAAAACATACAATGGAACGGTCAGAAAAACGTAATATTATGTAAATTTATAAAATATTAAAAATATATTTTTCTATTTAAAAACATTATGTTTATCGTATTGCGTAATAATACTATCATTATTTTGAATTAATAAATAATAACTCCCTCTCCCCGTTAATATATTATCATATAACATATTATCGTTAATGTATAACATATTATCTTTACATTTGTTTAATTATTGAGGATATAAAGACACACAATTTGAACTTAAAACTATAGATTGAATGTATTCCAGGGAGGCATGTTCTTCAAGCGCGCTTTAGTCCTGTTACCTGGCCAGGACCTGTGGGTGCCGGAGAAGCCCCGGAACTACGTGGCTGCTGACCTGTGGCTGGGGAATATCCTCACCATCAACCATCACTGCTTCCTGCTTGTCGATTCAGACGAGTATACCCTGCGTTATATGGAGCTACGCCCACACGAGGTTTACTAAGGATTATTTTTTCAATCTTGCGTTTAACACTTTGACTCCCGGCACTAGATTTCCTTCTACCAGTTTCTGTGCTATAAAATGTGTTTTACCACAAAACATTAGATATGTAAACGATAACATTAAAATTAAAACATTATTAAACATTCTAGCTAAACAAATCGTCAATTAGTAAAATTTGTAAGTCCATTTTTTTACAAATTGAGATATGAATGCCATCTTTAATATTACTATAAAAATCTCATCAAGAAATCATCTCAAGAAATCGTATCAAGTGTCAGAAGTAGTAAAGAATAAAAAAAAAATAAAAAAGAAAGAGAACTCAATAACATGACATTAAAAAAAAAAAACATTTGAAAAGAATATTTATGTTAACGCAGCATAGCTGAATTTTCGATTTATTGCGATTTTGATCTTCAATTGAATCATAGAATTCTTAATACTTTCATCAAAAGCAGTCTAAAATATTATACTATACCTATTTATTTTATTTTTGATTTATTTATTTATAATTATTTTTTCCTATATGTTGTGTATGTAAAGTATATCCAAACTGTTTCCCGAAATTTTAACATATTTAAAATAAAAACAATTTTTTTTCTTCTCTAAAGTTGCCAAAATAGACTTAGTAATAGCTAATTTACTAAGTGGCGAAATGTCACTACATCACAAATACTTATCACAAATACAATATTTACCGAAGGATCATTAACTTTATGTTTTTCTTCTCCTTTGAGTTAATTATGTGTTTTTATTTAAATAATTTATAGTCATAACGTGTTTTATTTTTTCGCAGTAGAACACTCTGCATCTATTTTTCGAGTTTTCAACGAAATAGGCGATCTCGTAAGCCAAATATTTTGCAAATTATAAATGGTTGTTTTTTGTGTAAAAAAGAATTTTTGATTTGATTTATTTCAGTTTCCTCAATCTGACATCAAACTCATAATGGCGAAAATAAGAAATTTCCTTCTCTCGAAAGAAAATATTTACAAAGACTTTGTTGCCAAGAACATGCCTTCATCTACCTCGGAAAAACCTCACATGATATCCAAATCGTGCATGGAGTGAGTTTTGTTTGAAATATTTTTGTAAAAGTTCTTGGAATGTTCATGAGTAAAATTAATAATTCTATCCATCTCTTGCAGTCGAGCGCTGAAAGAAATAATGTGCGATAAATTGTGCGAACACGAGTTTATGACCATCTGCCGTTACTTTGCTGAAGACGTCGAAGCTCCTAAACCTAAGCGATCTTTGATCAGGTAATGAATGTAATATGTACTACTAAGTGTGTTAGTTTACAAATATTTCCAAGTGAAAGTACCTTATTTCGATCCTTCTGTATTAATACATTTTCTCTTCCAATACAATACTTAACTTTGCATGGCAGCTGATCAATGAACCCAAATTTGAAACAAACGCCGACGGGCCTAGAATTGGCAGCTAACGATCATTACGATAATTGAAGTGGCAAACGCCAAAAAATTCAAGATGCCGTTGATGTTCAAATGGATATCAACGTCAGCTGTGACTGCGTTTTTAAACAACTGAGCCTTTTTTTCCTTGTTCCAGGGCCTTGGTGTACGGAGAAGTGGTGGGCAAGCTGTGGCAGAACCTGGACCGGCTGACAGAGCACCTATGCTATCTGGATGAGTACCAGACCGGGGAGCTGTCGGAGAAGGACATATGGCAAGCCCTGCAATCCATCCGCATTCCTCTCAAATACGACCTCATGAAGGATATGCTCTCCGTGTATGTTGCAGTCTATTTTATCTCTTAATATTATGCGCCATTTGGGTTTAGTCATTAAACATGCCGCTGTTTTTGGGGGTGCTGTGTAGAGAACCTTTGAAGGAAAGGAAGGAGTGTACCTGTTGTAGGAGGGAGGAAACACAAAAGTCTGCAAAAAAAAATTACAGTCGAGCTGATGAGATGTTTGGTGTGTCTCCTGTCCATGTATCGGTGTCAAAGTGATCAATGACACTAGTTATTAGAACTACCTTCCATTGAAATACTGGTAAAACAACCATAACATTCCCGTTTGATTACTTTGTTCTGTAGACTGTAATCCACAAGATAGGGGAGAAATGGATTTCCTATTTCGGACCAGTTAACAGTTTTAATCAAGCAATTTTTTCCAAATTTTGGCTGTCTATTTAATGATGTTTTTATTCCAGCATAAAGAGAAATGATAATGGAGATTATTGTTACGCTGATTTACTTGATTTCTTGAATTTTAAATTGAAGCCACCCGCTCATTTCCAAGTTCCTCCATCTAAATCCACCAAACCAGATAGGGTGAGTACAATTTAAATTACATTTCAATTATTTTATTCTGTTAATGAACATTATTAATCTATGTACGGTTTGTCCTTCATTTTTAGAAACCGATGTTTGATGTAAATGCGAAAGTGGAAACGGAACTATGTCTAAACTGGGACGAATTTATAAAGCACCTCAATCTTGAGTACACCTTGCAAGAAAATCCGTAAATTAATTAAAAAAATTGTCTGTGAATAATTATAATGTAATCTTTTATAATGGTATTTTTTTGTGTACTTGTGTATTTTTTAATGCGTATTGCGGCATGCAGCTGCGTGGTATGTGAAAAAATAAAACCAATTAATATTTTATAAAAAAACATCAGTTCAAGTTTATTAAAATTATTGTAATATTACAGTCACTTCCATCAATTGAAAATTCTAAAAATTTACCTAAGTTTACTTAATATTATGGCAAAGACTTGAAACTAATGCAACGCTTTAACTTATCACCTATTGCATCCGGTTACACGTCATACGTTCATACATCATAAGTAGCTTACAATTATTATCCTACTTATTTAATAAATTTACTAACACTACGATAACTCCTTCCATTGGAACAATGATCGGATCATCAGGAGACTAGAACTCCCATAAGGTATCTATAGACGTATTATTATCTCATTATACATAATGTTTTAAATCCACTGTCTTCAGTAATTTCCTAATATTTACAATATTACTAATGAGAATTCCATTTAAAAATTTTGCGGGAAAAGATATGCATGAATTTAATCGCTGTGAGAATACACTTTTATGCATCTAGTTAATCCAACGTTTTTTAAATTTATGTTTTAGTCTTTGAGAATTTTAATTAGTTTATTTTATTTATTAATATTTTGTGTACGGTATTATGATAAATTTTAATGTTAGGTGTTATATTTTATCTTCTTTAGTTCTTTACTTACTTTTGGACAATATTATTAATTGCACAGAAAAAGTAAAGAAGTCTTGCAGTCAAACATTTGTAGATTACAATATACACATAATGTCAATGTTTGCTTAAATTACTTTTTCCTGATAGTTATTCACTGGTGTGGTGAAAATATAAATAAAACTACATCCGTTACAATGCTACATGTCTACCTAATACTTTTGTCATAATAATTGATTTGAGATTACCTAAATTATAACATTAAAAATTAAATCATAATATATCACAATACAATTTTATCATGGTTTTTAATACAATGTAAATCCCCTCACTGAAATAATCACCCGAGTCCTATTTTGAATATTCCCATAAATAATTTAAAATGTTTAAAATAGTCACACTACCATAAATGCGCTTTTCAATCATTGACTTTCTTTAACGGCCATCCCCAATAGCCATCAAATTCTTGTAAAATTATTACAAAATCTTTGATTATCAATTATCAATCAAAGATCGACGGCATAAACTGCAAAAAGAAAACTCCAAATTGCACCCTATGCTACCCTAATAGCCTGTTTACACGAGGACAGTATTTAGGAGCGTAATTTAGTGGCAGCTAAATTATTTAGCCAATTTTAAGTGGTAAGTAGTAAGTTACCATTATGTAGCAATTTAGTTAACTGCAATAGAATCGTTCTTATTTTTTCAGTTTAGTACCCCCTTCCACCGCTACACACGCATTCTTGTAGTTAAGGTGGGGGCTGTTGTCCTTGTACTGCCGATGTTTGGATTTGCATTTTCTACTTCATCAGTCAAGTTCACAAGTAGCATCGGTGTAGTCGGCAAATATTCTCACCGCTGCGTGTTCATCCTTTACTTATTTGCATGTGTGGACGGCATTCTCAGGACAGTGATTTGCTACTACTAATCGCTGTACTAAACACTGTTCTTGTGTAAACAGGCAATGTCATAAATATCTTATCTTATCTATTTTCATATTTTAATTTCTAATTTGTATTCGATAAATACCTTATAAAGAACTACTTAATTCAGTCAGCTCTACGAGGTAGACGGGAAGTGTTGAGGCGTTCTTTATAAATTACATATGAGGTATTTAGTGAATATAAATTAGAAAAAAAAAAGTGTTTTTGTTGGGGAACCATAACTCCATTTTGATTTTTTTTGCAATTTACAGCTTAGATCTTCAATAGAAACACATAGATTTTGTAAAACTTTTACAAGAATTTGGTCACTAGTATAGAAGACGTTTAAAATCGCGAGGTAGCGATTTGATTTCTTTGTTCTACTAAATCATGAAAATTTACCCAGTACATACACAATTCAGGACTTGCAATGTCTACAGCCTACCTAGATTATGAATAATGTTCAGTCATGTTTGACGACATCTTGTAGGTAAAATGAGTGTCTCTCAATCGTAGATCTGATACCCACAAAGTTTAGAATAAGTTTAGTTTTCTACTCCTAAGATGGCGTTTGTTTGAGCTCCATGAAGTTGCGGTTTGAAGACAGATGAACCAGCACCTGGGCTCTGACTCCTGGTGGGGAGAAGATCAGCTCGTGGCTGTGGTTATGTCCACTACCAAACAGCAGACGCATTGTGTTTCTTCTCTGCATGCTGCTGTGGATGCACCCTGGAAGCAGAAATAACGGTGTTATTAGCACAGAGATCAATTAGATTAGGCTGCCCACAAAATGGATACTTAAAAACATGCTCTTTTTTAAAAATTATTATTTATTAAGTTAAAAGAAATACATATTATAGAAGTTTTTGCATATCTTGATGTCTTCCGCGGTGATTTCTTCACCCATCTTTAATTTTTTACGAGGTTTGTTTAAAGTGTTTGTTTGGTTTTTAATGATACTATTTATTATGTTCCTAGTTTTTTTTGGTATTATTTTCACACTTTTCAAATAAGCCACCATAGTGTTGTTTTTTTAGTTTTAGTTATTTTGCAGTTATGTGGTTTCATATCTTACCATAATCTGTTTTCAGTAATAGGTTACTAGGTTGTTTTTTAATTCAAATTGTTTATTGTTTTTGCGTTTGGTAGAACTCCATTTAATTGATTTATGATTTAACTTTGATAAATAAGAAGCTTGATGATCTGGGAGAAGCTAAACGTCGAAACACTGCTACTCTTCATGGAAAAGTCACAACTGAGGTGGTTTGGGCACGTATTAAGAATGCCAGAAGGTCGAATGTAGTGCCATTCCAGAGGGAAGTCGTCTAGTGGGCCGCCCCAGACACAGGTGGGAGAAGCGACTCCAGAGGCTGTGTGAGGAGAGGCTGGATTTACTGTGGACAAATATCGTTGACATAGAGCAGGACAGGGACGCCTAGAGGCGGCGCCTTGTCGATGCGATGGGTCCCCGACCCGAATAGGAAAAGGGGGAAGAAGATGTATGTTTAACTTTTAGTGTACTGAAATCACCCATCAGATATGCAAAATTTGTATCCGTTGAACGACGGCGTATCTGATCGGCAATGCCAAAAATCATTTCTCTGAATATAAGTAGCTATTTCGGGGAAACTATTTATGATAGATATATTAAATTTTTCTAAATATGTAAACACATTATCCTGGTAAGATGGTATAATTTAAAAAATGTTATTTTGCCAAAAATGAGCAAGTTATTACGAAAATAGACAGGCTGCGCGCAATTTACCCTCGGCACACTACGGAAGTATTAGATTGCGGGCGCTTGGCCTTCCAAAGGTTAAGTTATTAGGAAAGGGAAGGAGAGGAAGAGTAAGGTTGGGAAGCATCTATGTACTCAGATCTGGTCACCAAGCATGGCTAAAGCCATTTAAAGCAGTGTTTCAATTCTGAATGGTGGTCTTTCACCAGGGCGATACTGAGAGTATCTTTTCACTGAATGATAGCAATACTCACTGATATGTTCTAGTGAGCTCCTTATGTACTGGCAGGGCGTCCTTCTTGACTCCTTGCAGCTCCATAGCCAGGGGGGATATTTTAGGTGTCTGGGGGACAATGCTGGACGCCATACTGCTGGCGGAGTCGTTCCTCTCGTAGGGCGGGGGGATGAAGGGCTGCTTCCGGAAGGCGAACCTCCACGGCGACTTGGGTGCATCCATCTCGTAGGCCCGGTTGTCTATGCCGATACGACCGGGTTTGATGGTCTCGTTTATTGATGTGGACGTCGTCATGTCTCTGGTTTTGGATGAGAGGCGCCTGGAAATTCACAAAATAATAATATTAGCTATAGTGTGTCAACGAAATCTACAAATTTAATACAATGAGTTTATAAATCTTCATGACTGTGGCAACACCAAATAATACCGATTATAGGACAAAAATTTTGATGTGAGGTTATGTTTGACTTCCGAATCTGACAGGTTGATTGGATCAGAAAAATGACATAATACATTTTTTCTTAACTTTTTTTTTAAATGGTGCGTGCTTCATACACGAGTACATAGTTTTTATTTTTATGAATCATCTAATAAATGTATGTACATTTCAAAAATACAAAAGAATATTTTCCATGCAATTTTCTGGCTAAATCTTAAAAAAATAACAGGTTTGTATATTAAATTTCTTTAGAATATGTATGATGTAGAATTATTTTCTTTCATACATTAGCACTAATTTCAGAACACTGTTGAAAAATTGAGTACCTCAATATCAAAAGGTACCTAACGACAATTTGAGTCGTTTTTTAAATTTCAAAGCAACTGCATTCGCTATGATTGTTTCCATATAATTTAGATTTTTTAATTATTATTTTAAAAAAAGAAAAGTTATATACAGAAGTTGTCATAGAGAACATAATATGGAAGTTATGACATTCAAACCAGTATATTTCTTTTTTTTTCGTCAGTTTTCATTGTGAAAATAATTTCAATTTTTCGATGGTCTCCAAAACGCTCCAAATCTATGTCCGGTCGGTGTTGATTAGTTTTGAGGTTAGAATGCCAAATATCAAAACAAGGATAAGCTTTACCGTACATAATTGTATATTCTATTCATGGTAAACCATAAATAAACATAAGTAATACAATTATATACCGTTTTAGAAACTCTAATTCAAAGAATAATAATAGTATTGACCATTAACATTATCATAATATCCTTATTGATAATTGGTTTGATCACGAATACTCTAATTTCTTTCATAAATAATAGTTGTTTATATTGAACAACAATTATAGTGCTTAAAGTCACGCAAATTAAGTTAAAATTTTGCCAAAACTAAAAAAAATACATATTTAAAATACAAAACAAAATCAAAAAATATTTTTTTTCATACTAATCCAAAAATAGAATGCTCACGTGACGTCAGATGTTCAAAATGTAATGATACCAACATAACAAGGTGTTTTGATGAGCTGATTTTTTATTCACTTTGAAATACTGATTTATAAATTCTGCGTATAATTATATATAATGAAAGTTATATATTCAGAATCGGAGTTTGCTTTTCTATGTTAATATATATTTTTAAAGTCATAATATTTTTACTGGAGTTCCTTGTTGCGTAATGGTCGTTAGGCATCCTTTGATATTGAGGTACTCAAATATTCACTTGAACCATAGTGCTTTTTTAAAGTTTAATTGTTGTTCCTTTCAGCCATTTGGTGTTGCCATTTAAACGATCGGAGCGCCCTCCATTTTTATGTACATTATTTTATGAAACAGTCTTATTATTTTTTTTTTTAATTAGAAATACTAACAAAATATTTACATAAAAGCATCATAAATAATATACTCGTATATACAATCAACGTGTAAATATTTCTAGTAAATGTGTTTACAGCATGTGTGGTGTACGCAATAAAGTTTATGGATTATTTAGTTACAAATAAAAATGTTTATTTACCTATCTCACTGAAACTCGGTGCGTGCAAAAACACGATAGTGCAATAACAATATTATTTGTTTGCACGATGGCCAAAGAAACGAATACAATAGTACTAGGTACAGGCTATCAAACTATAGTTGAATATGCAATCTTCTGCAAACTCCAACCAAAAAAATGATTTGAATATATTTTCTAATATCTCTATCGAATGTTGCTTTTTTAATGCTTACATTTTTTAAAATAAGTTTAAAAATCTGTGTTTTTAGGTCGCGACATTAGAAAAATAACTGAATTTTTATGGTATATATTTATTTTTATTAAACTCCACACAGATTTTTTTTATATACGGATAGCGATATATTGGGTCAGTTTTTCAATTTTAATGTGTGTAATTTTTAGACCGCTCCCTCATGGGTTGGTAAGGAATCAATATAAACTGAGTGCATTCATTACGAATGCGTGGTATACAGAGCGCTCCGTCCGCATATTTCAACTGCCGCCATACACGGGTCGGTGTGGCGCGGAAGCGGTGTTGCGCAGTTACATTGCCCGCATTCTTGCCTAACGAGAGCGATGTTGCTAAAAATGACAGATGATGTTGACAATTAGGGGTGTTGTTTTAACGAAATTGTTATTTATTTGTTCTTCA
Organism: Halesus radiatus; assembly: GCA_022606495.2. Lineage (NCBI taxonomy): Eukaryota > Metazoa > Arthropoda > Insecta > Trichoptera > Limnephilidae > Halesus > Halesus radiatus. The sequence continues at coordinate 287,677 of JAHDVE020007712.1, forward strand.
ACCTTGCCTCTATGATAGTTGGTTAATTCGACGTTTAAAAAAATGTGACTTGATTTTAGTTACGTCTTTCGACAGTTGCCCTAGCCCTTAGCCACGTGTGGCTTTTAAAAATAAATATTAATTTCTTACCTCAATATTCTAGAGCCGAGACTTTGTTCGTCTTTGCTGCCTCTCTTCTTGAACCTCGTGTCATGGCTCTCCTCTATGATGACGTGCCTGTCGTATGGCGTGTCATAGTCCACTTCAACCAGCGTGGAGAAGCGGTGCGGGTACATCCAGTCAATAATGGAGATGATGCTTCCCACGAGGATGCATAGGCAGCCTGTTAAGAACACAAAACAAGTATCAAACTTTACCTCTATCCATAAATACATTCCATTGAGGTATCTTACCCGGGGAAATAACTACGGTTTGACCAAAAACAAAATACCATTCCCTAGCGTGGCACAGTGTGAGTTATTTATCGATTCTAGCAGGTAAAAATATTTTTAACATTTTTTTTCGGCATTCACTATATAGCAATTTCTAGAAATTATGTTTGGAAGTTTTATTTACTATGTACTTTTGCTATTTTTGATTTATTAAATTCGTTACCAGATAATTTCGCTATTAGATAATTTTCTTACTGTCATTAATAACCTTCATCATAATATTAAATTTACACTGGAACACAATGATAACAACAATTTAAACTTTTTAGTCTTAAATATCAATATAGATAATAATAAGTGTGTCTTTAATATCTATAGAAAACCTACACATACTGACTGTGTTATACCATCTACTTCATTTCATCCTTTGTCTCATAAACTTGCCTCCTTCAACTCAATGATACATCGAGACATTAATGTATCTTTAAGCAAAGAAAATTATATTAACGAAATTAACATTATAAAACAAATAACCCCAAACAATGGATATAAACCTGAATTAATTAACCGCTTAGTTAATAAAAAACAAAACAAAAATTTTCACAAAAAAGTATATTTATAGCGGAAATAATAACAGCCAATCTAGTTACGACAAAATTTATAAGAAACTTCTTTATACAGGCGACTTATCTTTAAAAATATCCCGTTTATTACCAGATAACATTTCTCCAGCTTTCTACACTAATTCCAATCTGAAAAAAATAATTAAAAACAAGGACATTTCTAATAAATGGGTAAAAAACGGAATATATACGAGTACTTTAGAATGTACAGTACGAGTATGTAGGTATGACTACTAGAAGTTTTAAAACTAGAATCAGAGAACATGAACTCTGTTTACGAAATAATAACTATTCCGAATTTGCTAATCATTTATTAGAGACAGGCCATAGCTTCAATAAAGAAAAAACTAAGTTTAAACATTCAAATATTAATACATATTTTAAATTGCGCTCCTTAGAAACTTTAGAAATTAACAAAAAAATTAAATCTAAAATTAATTTAGTAAACAAAATAAGAGCTCCCCGTAAATCACCTTTGCTAACCATGTTTCCTATTAACTTTGATTCCTCCCACCGCCCACCCCCCACCTAATCACCACTCCCACTACCCTCACCCAATGGTGACTAATTTGTTTCTGTACTTGTTTAATTTAAGTTAGTTTTAAGAACGCTAGTGAATGGCACAGTTGTGTCGAAACCGGTAGCGAATTTAATAAATCAAAAATAGCAAAACTACATAGTAAATAAAACTTCCAAATATAATGATAAAAATATTGTACGGTTCTAAACAAAGTTTATACACTTTCATGAAATACACGTAATTTATTTTGTAACACAGTAGGACTCATACCTATTTTACGATGGATCTTATGAAATAAATGACAATACTGCAAATTAAAGCCACGAGAAATATTTCGAAGAAAAATAGGTAATTTACGAAAATCAAGGAAATGTTGATATATGTTCAAATAAACAAATTATTTATGTAGGTACTTCAACCATCGATGTACACTAGTCTGACATTTAAAAGAAGAGAAAAAAATGAGGGCATTGCTAAAAAGGTTTTATATTGAAACAGCAAGATGGCGCATAGGAAGATTAATGTAAGTTAAAATAATACAACAGTCCAAGCGCATATTTTTGACTATTTTTTTAGTACTTTTCGAAAGAAGATGATTCTACATAATTTTTTAAGACTATTTTTTTTCAATTACTTAATGCATTGTAAGGAAGATAATTACATGGAAAAACGATTTTTTTCCTATTACATAAATTTTGTGTATCGATGTATAAATAAAAAACAAAATCAAAGTCACAAATTAAAATAAAAAAAAAAAATAAAAATAAAATTATGGTGTTTAGTCGTATTTATTTAAAACGAACTGTCAAACGTGAAATGTGAACACATTTGAATGCGAATAACACAATTTAAAGATTTTAGTGAGTAGCTTGGTGTTGCCATTGTAATGACATTTTGTAGCTCCAAAATAATAAATATCTCCATGTAAATGCCAAGCTATACCTAAGGATAGAATTGGTTTATTTTCCGCTCATTTATATTTAAGTACCTAATATTACTTGGGTAATTTCGATAGTGCTGCATTTATGAAATATCGCCTGGAGGGTGCTTTAAAAATATTGAAACAGTGGCGGCTCATGACTTTTAAGTGAGTTAGAGTGCCAAGATTGAAAAAACGTCTCTATTGATGTTGTAGCTGAACATTATTTGTATTTTTTCTTCAACATATAAATTTAGGATTTCATTTTTTTTCACATTTTCACCATTTTTAGGAATGATCTAATTGAAAAAACGTCATACAAAAAAAAAATAATAAAAAAATTTCAGCTACAACAAAGTCAATGTCAATAAAGTCGTATTTGTAAATCTTAGCCTCACTTAATTCACGAGCCGCCACTGGATAGAAAATAACGTAAACTGTTATTAAATATATCTGCGAGCAACTCGCATAGATTAAATGAGAGGCCTTATAAAACAGGCGGGAAATTACTATAAATATCGAGTACTGCCGTGCTATGAAAAGGATGAAAATAGCAAATCGCAAGTAGTGTAAAAGGTTTTAAATGACAACACAAAGATGGTGCATAGGAAATTTAAAGTAAGTTTAAAAAAACACAATGGTCCAAGTGCATATGTTTTACTTTAACCAAACCATGTTCTAAAATTAATGGTACTTTCTGAAAGGAAAACTTTATTCTAAGGTAATTTTATATTCAAAACTTTTTAAATTAATTAACGCTTTGTAAGGAAGATAAATATATTTATATGTATCATCTTTGGGGATGCTGTGTGGAGGGTTTTTTAGAGGATAGGAAGGGGTGAACATGGTCCGTCTTGAGGAGACACATATTGTAGGAGGGAGGAAACACAGAGGCCGGCAGATCATTCCACAGCCGAGCTTTTGAACACAACGAGCCGTAGAAGCGACCCGTTCTCATGTGACAAATGTTAACAGAGTGCAAATGCTGGGCGCGCGTTTGGCATGTTTCTCGACTATGCACCGGTGCTGAAAGGATCAACGACACTAGTTCCTCAGAGCATCTCCTATTAAAATACCGGTAGAACAAGGACATCATTCCCACCTGACGTCAAGAGTTTTTTGAAATATTTTGGGACTCCCGACCAGAGGTGGCTGCCAAATTCTACAGTGGGGCGCACTTGCGATTTGTAAAAGGTCAGCAGTTGTGTACTATTCAAGTATCTGCGGGCTCTGTACAGTACGCGCAGCTTCTGAGAAGCTAACTATACTCAGGCTTCAACGGTGCCCCCATACCTGAGCTGGTCACTTAGGGTTACACTGAGCATATCAATGGAGGGCTTGTTGGGAAGATTGCTTCCATTAAAGGAGACTAGTGTCATTTCGATCCCTTTTAGACGTAATCAGAGATGATTGGGTCTTTAAAACGTTAAATTCAACGAGGTTATTCTTACCCCAAAAGGAGACCCTCTCGACGTAGCCGTTCATTCTTTACTTCAAAACCCTCCGCGGCGTTGGAGTTTGTGTGCTCTTTGGGGGCTTGTCAAACAAAAAGCTATCATGGACTGTACCGTCATCCGCTTAACAATGGATTGGTGCACATGTCAAGAGGTCCAGGCACCGCCCCCAAAGATGCGTCACATACGCGAGAAGATCACAAGACGAGCGGTTCCGCCGGAATCCGTACTGAACGGTGGTTAATAATTTTGTTCTTCTCGAGGTATGTGAACAGTTTGTCGTTGATCACACGTTCCATCACTTTGGCCAGAATTGATGTGATCGCTATGGGTCGATAGTTGGCCGGATTGGAGAGGTCACCTTTCTTAGGTATGGACCACTCTTTTTCAACCAGAGGGCATAGAGCCACATTTCAGGGACATTTTAAAGAGCTAATTTTCAAGTGGAATATTTAATTATGTAATCTAATTTAATCAATATTTTTTAATATATTTAATTAATATTTAATAATTATAAAAACGTTAATGAAATTTTGGTCTCCGGAGAGATTTTGAATTTTTTTTTAATTTAATTGAAATCATAAAAAAATTGAAGGTATTTAACAGGTAGGGTCGAGGTGGGGGGTTGAGTGGTTACTCGGCTGAGTGAACAGTGACGACACGTGAAAAAACATTTTTTAGTCGTACTTGAAAAAAAATGGTTTAAGAAAACAAAAATTACGAAAAATGTCACTGGAGATCAACATTTTATTTACATTTTTAACTTCAAACATGGTCAGGAATCACTGTTCAAAGTAAGTCAGGTACGTCTCTTAACACCCTGTATATGGCTAGTAAAATTATTTTTATTCGAAACGTTTCTTTCGTTATGTTCGTACGGAATTAACAGGTACGTTAATACGCCACATTATACTCGCAGGTTTCTGAGAGGATTGGCATTGAATACGTTTATTGATGTTGGGGGGTTGGTGTTTTAGGCGATATACTCGTGTATAAGGCACCACCATCTGCAGCAGGTTCATCAGCAGCCAGGACGCAAGGTAAAGTGTATATATGTACCTGCAAGCAGCACGAGCCAGAAGCACCAGCCCAGTGAGAAGTGCAGCATGCCCCCCTCCAGCGGCACGGTGAGCGCGCGCGCCGGCAGCAGTGCCCAGTAGCCCAGTCCCGCCGCCAGCAGCCAGCCGCCCGTGCCTACCATCAGGTAGCCCCCGTATCGCGGCACCACCACCAGCAGCAGGTTCATCAGCAGCCAGGACGCGAAGGCCACCCTGGAAGATAAATAAACGGTTAGGGTTATGTTATATTGTTCTCTGTACACAGGACTGGCCCTGAGCCAAACGACATCAAATTTCTACCTATCTAATTATTTTCAATCATTTTTATCGATCTTGTATCTGAAATTAAAAAATATTGATATTCTCCTCAAATAATCCCGATTGTCAATATTATTTCCTTCAAATATTAAATATTACAATGAGGTTTATAAGGTTCAACAAGTTATTCCAATAAATTAAATGTTTGTTATGAGAAAAATCCTTTATTTGAATTTAGTCACCGGTAATTAATTAATTAGCGTTTTTCTGCAAACTGTTGCGAACAACCTTCTAACTACTATGATATTCCGCTAATCTGCGAACATTTGTTATTGTATTGGACGGTACTAAGTATAAGAAGTAAATAGGTACCCGCGGGCGCTGTATGATTGTTGCTAAGCGGATTCTGATTAAATCTCTACAAATTACGACAGAAGTCTTCAGCCTTGGAGCGAATTAAGCGAAGTGAACACAAATAATGCTTTATCGTGTTCAATATCTAAATGGAAGTGAATTCGTATTTCTGAATCAATATTGAAATAGATTATTATTATGTGGCCATGGCGTAATCTAATTGAAACTATCTCCACTGTTATAAAAATATGTATTCTGGTGAATTATTATTTAATGCATTAAAACAAACTTCGAGCAAAAATGACGTTTAAGTTTTTATTATCGTTCATTTGTAAATTGTCTAATGTTGAATACTCCTACCCAATTTTATAAATTAAAAATAATATTGAATTTCACGTATGTTTGCTATTTAAAATTCAGTATGGCTGCCAGAACGCGTGTGATGTTATTTGTATTGGATTTTCTTTTATAAATAATTGGGGTTGAATTGGTAAATGCACTAAAACGTCTTCATATGTAGTACGAAAACGTTTTCACTAAGAAAACACGGAAAATAAATGTGTTAAGTCAAAATAGGTAAAGATTTCCCAGAGATTTATATGTAGATGTTAGAGATAATTTTGCAATTTAAAATCATGATATTTATACTTACGTAATTTTTTTTATTTTAATAAAAAAAATGAATAAATAGAGGAATACGAATTAAATATAATGACAATTAATATATTACGCACATAACTATCAATTATTTTATTCAAGAACCTATAGAATTTCTTAAAATGTTTTTTAATTTTTTTATATAAAGACAGCCACCCAACGCCTTTGCAATGTTCGTTTAGGTAAAAAGAAATCATAGATAAAATCCTAAAAAATAACGTTGATTTTTAAATTTTAAAGTCCCTTTAATCAGATATTACTTGCAAAGTAACAAGTCCCCTAAAAGGAAATTTTAATTAATTATTTAAAAAAATATACTTTGTTTACACCACTTTATAAATATACATCTACATGTTTCGACAGCAATGCTGTCATAATCAGGTATATATGAATACTAAAAAATAATTTCAGGTATAGACAAATGATAAAAATTAGAATACAATAATTTAGGAATAGACAAATTATAAACGTAAACAAAAATTGATTAATATAGGTAAGTAATTAATCAAAAAAACTAAAAAAAAAAAATAACGTTGAATAACAAAATTATATTAGAAATTAAAAAATAAATTATTGATATTAATGTGAAAATAAATTCAAGAGATAGCTTATTTTTTAAAAATATTTGATTATTCGTAATTTTAATTATTCCAGAAAAACACATTTAATCATCGCACATTCGTCTCTTGAGATGCTGATGTACTCGTAAATGCAAACATTTTGTAAATTTGTATTCAAAGACATTAATTAGTTCTTCATTAATAAATCAAAAACATGTATATGTAAGATCGTTTTAGGTGGTTAATTAGGTACCCGACTTATAATAATAATAATAATAACAAAGCACTTATATAGCGCAGTTTTGTGTTATTTCACTTCAATTGCTAACTAACTAACTAATTAACCATCACGCCGTTTCCCCGCAGGGGTAGGCAGAGAGGACGGACCGCCAAACAACTTGATCTTGGCATACACTTCTTGCATCATTCACATTCATACATCGTCTCATACGAGTCTCTCGTCTCGTACAATCTATTCTATTTATTCAATTGCTAATCCCAACTAACATGCCAGGACAATACACAACTCCCAATTAACATCTAAAAAATAACCACTGTGGCGGGTATATACTCGTACATATGACATACCTCAATGCAAACAACTCGCAATTATATCGAACAAATAACTCGCAATTAGCCAATATCTCCATGGACTTGTCTCAAAGTACTGGAATAAACAATCACTTTAATTTTCTATACCAGGTCAACAATCAATAGTTCTCTTTATTTATAAACGGAACATAAAAAGCATAAATTGCTTGTAATTTCCAATCACAACAATGAACGTAAGAAACCTCAAATAAGAATGTATTATTGTGATTCTTTTTATCAATCCACGTAATGGACAATCAGTTTTACTAGGTGTGCCCGCCAATTAAAGTAGGCACTTATTGCTTGTTATTGTGTTTAATTCGTAGAACTCAATTAAAAAAAAAATTAAAGTGAATCAAATTCATATACAGTATAACCCCTATTATACGTTTTTTAAGGGAGTGAAAAAAAAACGTAATTGGAGGGAAAACGCAAAAGGGGGGTATAGAAAAAAAGAACATTTAAATTTTATGTTTCTGAAAAAATAACGTTTTATTAAAAAACAACATTGAATTTAAATTTTTATTGAAATTTTATTTTATTTTTTATTAAAAAAATCATGTATGTTAGTTTGTTGCATTTTTGTTATTTTTTTTTGTTATGTAATTCTCTTTCAAGACTTGTAACAAAGCGAAATCTCTCGATCCGGTTCGTAAAAACATCTTAGTGAAGTTCACCAATAGATCTACTATATAGAATATTCCCGACTAGCTCTATCTTAGGGCATATATATGTATGTAAAGATATACATACGAGTATATATAAATCGCATTCTCAGTTCATTGATGGACAATTGGAGAAATCACCGCTTCTCGTAGATGTAAATAAAAACACATACACACATATACGTAGATGGAGGAATACGGAATTCAAATAAAAACAATTCTCTTTAGCTATAAATAATACCTTGCATATATTTGGGATAGCTTGATTCTAATGCTCTAGGAAAAGCTTTAACCTTTATTTGGACGCTTTTAGATCTTTAAGGGTAGAATGAAAATATTGATTGTTTTTAGATTATTTCTGTTTTAGCAAAAAGGAAGGGAAATAAATAAGTAAAATCTGAACGATACCGGTTTTTTGGGCAAACTTCTGGTGATGAAGGCTCGACCGCCCTGGACAGGTCCAAAACTAAAAGTGAGCCCTTTTCTTCCGGCCCAAGCCGACGCGGCTACTGCCTTGTGGTGCTCCGCCCCCAAACGAGGGTCTACCCTTCGTCTAGGCCCCATTATCCAAACTTAAGAAAACTAGTGCTTGTTTATGGATAATCCCGGGGTGGTTTGTCAACCTTAGTTGTTAGGGACTTGCTTCATAACAGAATATATAAACATTTAAAAGTGTCATCTTGAATACCACCAATGCTTATAAAGTAGGTTTTTAAATCCTCGATGAACCTCATTGCTTCTTCTTTTGGTGAAATATCAACCTCTTCTTCATCGGACAGTTCATCAGCAGAAAAGTCTGCTGGTGTTAAATGACTGTCAACAATGTCATCAACTTCCACCAAGTCTGATGTCATAACATTGGAGTCAAGGTTTACATAATCCTCCAGGGGTTGGTCTGAAATCCTTTCCCAGCCTTCTATAACATCACACTGGATATTTGCTTGGGTACTGGGTATGTCTTCATCCTGGTCCTTTCCGGAAACAATTCTTGATGGTAGAGTTGGTTATTTCACCCCATGCCTTAACGGTATAATGTATTGCATCCAAAATTGACATCTTTAATTTGTTGGGGTCCTCACCTCGTTCTAAGTGACACAATAACTTCTGTACCAAGTTCTTCAGTGCTTGAATGCCCGAATTATCCCCAAATCCACTGGTTCACTTCTACAGTTAGGAGGAAAAAATGACAACTGAATGTTCTTCAAAGTCAAGTTTGTGGGGTGACCTGGGCACCTATCGAGGAATAGCAATATCTTTCGATGTTTTACTCCCATCAAATCGTCTAAATCAGTAAGCTGCTTTTCAAATAAGATTAATGTCAACCAGGCTTTTTTATTGGCTGCATATTTTGTCGGCAATTGACATTTTTGAAGCAGCGGGGTTTTGCAGACTTCCCAATCACTAACGGGGGAAGCTTCTCACTAACATCTGAATTTACAATCAAGAGAACAGTGAGACGAACCTTGCTTAATTTTCCTCCATGACAGGCTTCATCCTTGAAGCTGAAAGTCTTACAAGGTAGAACGTTGAGTATCAGCCCAGTCTCATCGGCATTGAAAATATCTCTGGGAGCGTAGTCTGAAATTAATATAGGCACATTTGTTTGCTTCCAATTTTCAGCAATGTTCATATCAAGACTTTGCGATTCTCCACAAATTGATCTATAGACCACATTGTGCCTCTTCTTAAAACGATCTATCCATCCATTTGATGTAGTAAATCCTTCAATATTTAGTCGATTCGCGATGCGCAGCGCCTTTTCACGAATGATTGTAGTGCCGACGGGAATATTACTGTCCCGCGCACTCACGAACCATTATTTTAAAATCTCCTCCATTTTTTCGTATTTCGACGCTTTGATGTACATACGTTTTTTCGCCCCGGGTCCACATTGAATAACGTTTTTTTCAATAGATTCACGGTTTTTGATTATTGTAGAAAGTAAGCATGGGTATTCCCAAATTTCGGGCCAGCAAAACGCGTGAGCCAACGTGTTTATTCACTTTTTCGAGAATGTTCCTTTTCTCTTGCACTGACAAAGCTTTCCTTTGGTTTAGACATTACGTATTTGAAATAATGAGGACGTAAAAATGAATAATAATCGAACCGAAAGCAATATAAAATATGTCGCTCGCTGACCAATCACCGTGCGTCGTTCTAAAGAAACGGACTTGGCTTACCAATCACCATACGTCGTTCTAAAGACACGGAGTTTTCCCTTCAATCACCTTACGCCATTCGAATGTTACGACTCAATCATTGTCAAGCGCGCGTATTCGCATATTTTGAATATTTCGGACGTAAATCGCCGAAAAGAAAAACGTAAATGCGGGTATTAAATGTACCGAAATACACCGGGAATGAAAAAAATACTCACAATTGGCGGGAAAACGTGAATTTCGAGCACATAAATACGGGGTTATACTGTATTTTTATTTTTATTTCAGCATTAAATAAAATTTTGAGTAGGGGTAAATACAATAATATAAGCAAGTCGTCTTAATGTGGCCCAACCAAAGTCAAAAAATGGCTTAGAATGCAGAAACCCGTCACAATAATAAAAAATACTTGAAGAGTTTAATGATAACATTATTAAATTTGATTTAGGTACCTAATTTTTTTAAATAAAGTGGTTACGATAGTTTTGCAAATTCTAGAAGGAAATGATATTTTGTTATTTACATTCGACACTATCCTGACAAATTCCAATAATCATATAATGAGCTTAATAAATAGGTTATTTCATATACTTTTCAATTTGGGAGACCGGTCTCGGGAATCATTCATTGCATAACCAACATCTCTGCCGTAGGTCACCCCAGGTGGTTCGCCACGTTTTGTGACTTAGCAGGGGTGCCCGGTTGAAGTTTGTGAAGGTGTCGGCTGCTGATACATCTGCCCATCAACTGCGTGGTGCGCAGGATCGGGAGAGGCCGGTTGGGGGAGACCCTTTGATTTCTTCAGCCGGACTATCTCGACCCATCGCTTTACCCTGCAGTATGAGGGATGGATTAATACGTTCGTCACTCCTAGACGCACTGATCCCCAGATTCTTACTCACTTCTCATACTCTTTCCTTTCCAGAACTTCCGTTTCTTTCTTTTATGAAAATACTCCCCACACAGCGATGACTGTGGATTAATGTAAAAAAAAGTTCAGCAAACATTGATTCTGATCATGTTATCTTAAGTTAAGTATTAGTTTAGTAAAAATGTTTTTTTTCATAAAATGAATAAATCGTTTTTAAAATAGATTAAATAACCAACATATTTTAAAGCTCTGGGCGATTTCTAGTGTCAGCGATGCAGTCGTAGGTTATCGGACATCGACAGGGAGAATCACAAAGACTTAGGATAGATTTTATGCTACGCAAAACTCTGTCACATACCATACACTCGAACATTTGAGCCGTTATGACAGGTATAAAAAAAACAGTTATGAACATAATAATGGTATTTCTGGGATTTGTGATTACAATATTGTGTTTGACCACACAATAAAACGACTCGAGATGATCAGTCGAATTGATCAGTATTGGTTTCTGGAAATAGAAAATAGAAACAAGGGAGATGGATCATGAACCATTATTAATATGAAACCGCGCAGACAAAAGTGCTTCTAACATCGTTCACTCATACTACTGTAAATCGTATCTACACACATTCTACCTATACATCAAACTAGTAACTTTCATTGGCTCCACCACTTTGATAGTCCGTGCAGTTTGATCATAGCTTAGCGAGAGTTGGAACGCTTTCTTACCATACCTCCCTTCGTTCGTATTGTCTTGGATTACTCCGGTTAACGACAGAAGGAGCCACTAAGGGCTATATTTTGACGTAGTCAGTATCTGTACTAACCAATTTGATGTGCGTTTGTGACTAACTTCCTTCCATGCGAAAGCTGTGCAGGGACACTTGAGGGTTTAGAGTCCTTTAAAAATTATAGATTCATTTAATTAAAAAATTAGAGTCCTTGACGTGCACCCTGAAGGAGGAACCATAAGTTACTTATACCGGGGTGGGAAAGTGATGGGTAACCTCAAATGTCCATGGTTCTAGTCGACTCTAATAGGGCCAATCTCGTGCGTGTTTTTTCAACGGCAGTGGACTATTAGCTATCAGCTGAGCGATGTTGTCACAATTCCTGCACTGTGCACTAGTCCACTGTGGATAATGGGCGATTTAAAAATATTGCTTATACTCGTATAATATGAGCCGACATAAATATTAAATATTAATGCATTCTTCGTGATGTATAGCTAACGGCGGGGAGTCTAATCTGCAAAATAATATTAATCCTATAAAATCAAAGAGTTCAGAGCAATTTGGAGAAGCCCACGTCTTTTCCACTGCAAAAAAGGGAATCTGCAAAATATTCGCTTTTGATATTTAAAAAGAAATATTAACGTCTGTTGTTGTCCCTTACGTACAATGAAATACAGGTATTAAAAGTTGCTACAAAATTTAATTTAAGGGGGGAGAGGGACGTCGGACCGGGATTATTTATTAATTCGAAATAATGATAAAATGTTAACATTTTTTATAAGAGAAAACATTTATTACATAGCCTAGCATTTATCAAAATTAAATCAGAAATATGACCTTTTTCTGAACCTTCTACGTATGTTTAAGAAAATATTTTTAAATGTTGAATATCCTCAAAAAAATATACAAAGGTTTTTCTTTAAAAAGCCGAGATAAATTAAAAAAAAAGGTATATGGTGAAGTTTCGTTTTTTTTATAAACAATTACTTTAGTGTTTTTTAAATTCGGATTGTAAAACTATAGTTTATAAAAACGTACCGGGAAAGGATTACAATTTACAATTACAATCCTTCGATATAAAAAAATATTTTTATATTGGTAGTATTTCATAAAACATGCGTAGGACGGTCAGAGAAAAGTCATATTTCTGATTTGATTTTGATAAATGCTAAGCCGATGTAAATTTCTAAAATATCTAATAAATATATTTCTCTATGAAAACATTATCATATTGCGTAATAATATTATCAATCTTTTGGAATAATGAATAATTCCTCCCCTCCTTTAATATCTGCTGCAAAATTATTACCAAATGATAAGAACTGAGTAAAAAATAAGACTTTTTAATTAATCAGAACAGACATCCTCTAGTGAGGCGGGAAATGTAGGTACTCGTATCAGATTAAATGTTCAATATACGTCTGGGTTGCCAGCAATGAAATTATAAAATACTTGCTTAATTTAAAAAAAATCTTAATTTTTATACTCCCATGAAAACTTGAGATTTAGCGGGTATGCATTCTTGAGATGGGACCGATGATAATAATGACGAAAGGTCATCATTTTTTTCCAACACCCAATATTAAGTAAACATAAAACATTAACATGAAACTTTCTATGACCGAATTATTTTGGTTTCTAGACACTGCAGTGACACATTTTGCAAATGATTGTTATTGATCTATGACTCTCCTCTTATTGTTTTTTTTGGGTATTCCAACTTGACACAAGTTCATATTGAAATAATAATAATAACAATACTTGGATGATTTATATAGCGCCATTTTTTTTTAAAATAACCTCAAGGTCGCTGTACAAATACTACTTGATAGGGTTTATCTTATTATGCACATACGAGTATACAGAAAACATACTTACCTGGTAGGGCACTCAGATTAAACGTTAAATTACAATGTTTTGGGCTGAGATGATATGACTTTGCACTCACAGGACACATACTCGTATATTAGAAAACACTGCACATTGCATGGCATTGAAGTTACTGTTTAAATCCTATTTGTCATTGATATTATATACATTAGAGGGTTATTGGCAAAAGAAGAGTAGGTATTTATTTGAAACATGATTTTATTTGAGATTTTTGATAATAATTATTTATATTTACAAATATTTATAATTATTTGTTTATTAGGTAACTGAACCATTCATGGATTTGACTTTCCGAAGAGACGAGTTTTGAGTTTTGCTCTGAATTCTGTCGAGTCTTTAATCAATCTTAGATTTGATTATAGACTACAGTACATAAAAACAGCACATTAAAAATACATTTGATTGTTACTGTCCATTGTGAGGAATTGATCCGTGTTTGAAATGATCATTAATCATCTCGGAACATCATCAGCCATTAGCGGAATGACTTATTCAGCGCTGTAGTGGGAAAGGGGTTGAGGGGGGGGGGGTGTAGTGAAGTAAGTGCTGCAGATGACGGAGTAGGTCCGTAGCTGGTACTGCACCTAATATGCAGGCTCATGTTCTCAGGCTTAGAATGTAATGGACTGAATAAGGAATCCGACTAAACATAGTTTATTATGCAAAATATATATTCACATAGGCCAAAAAAAAGTATTTTTGATCCGACGAGTTCTGACTTCTGACGTCATTGGAACCCATTCTACTTAGTTATGACGATTATGATGAAATCTGTTTCGGATACACGTGACGCTTCTAATCTACCCCCTATTTTCAAGAAAAAATCATTAACTTTGTGATAACATCAATTCATCCCTGTTATGCTAATGTAAAACCTTGGAAAATTTCATAGAATTTCGAAATTTTCCAGAAATATTTAAAAACTCTTGAAATAGGCATCCATAACACGAATGTCACATAAAAAAATTGTGCTAACTCGTATTTAGGTAAGTACTGAAAGAGGCAGTAAATCTTGAATTTTAAAAATCGAACCATCGAAATCTTAAAAGATTGTTCTTAGTACCTACGTGTAGGTTTAATTAATTTATTCTAGGTAGGTACCTATTTATATTTCCGAATTAAAGTTATTGGATTGCACCTTGCATGCAGTGTTAATTATTATGAAATAATTTACTTCAATAGCTTGTTTTGCGGCATACAAATCGTCTTGGTGTTATCATAAGAAATAATTTAATTATTTATAAACGTTACGTAAACGGTAAATGCGATATATCACTTAAATATGAAACATCACTTAAATGTGAATAATTGCGAACACAGAGAGAGGTACGCATTTTGATGCTATATAGCTTAAAGGCCTATAAATTGGAGAGACCCATAAAATATTATTGTTATTTGATTATTACCTGGATAATAATGAGCAGTGGCGGCTAGTGAACTTTTACTTACCAAAGACTAGAAGGAATAATATTTAACGAAAACGAAAATAATTTATGTTTTTGTTTAAAGAATATTTTTTGTTGAAGTTCCTGATAATCTTCTTAGAAAAATTACTTGGTTTTAAGAACAACGAGATTTAAAAAAATCCTTCCTATACAGCCAAAAATTACGTCTTTTAAAATCAGACAATTTGTGCCTTAATTAGATCTTCTTTTTTAGACAGTTCGTCATTGTTGAGGATCGTGAACCCCACTCCAATTTCCTTGATGGATAAGGTTCCTCAACTTCTCGTGGTCCCACCTTCAAAAGTAAAACAGCCACCAGATAAATATAGATTTACTAAATACATGTTTTTAACATACTCCCAATGAGTTAGAAAAACTCATTACATACGATAAATGTACCGATTACATGATTGGCTTTCATTTACGATAGGTTTGTGGCGGTCAAGTCGGGGTTACCAATGTAGAAAATGAGGTGTGTTAATATACTGGTGAAGGAAAGTATTAAAACGACTCGAAATATTGTAGGTTGATTTATTAAATACAGTACACTTTTCTAAGTTAAATACGAAATATCCGGAGGACGCGGTACGTACTACACAGAAGGAAGGTAATGAACGGAGCGGTGCGGTGGCAGGAAACGAATGTAAAGTACCCGGGTCTGCGAGCGGGGAGCAGGACCGTGGGCGCATTGGCTTGGTGCCACCATAGCTCAGAAACAGCCTAAGATAATTTAATAACAACGCAACGGTGGAAAATGTTCAATTTATTTTTTAGATATATTTCTGTATTGGTGAAAAATCCTGTAGTTCTCCCATAAGGCTGTCGTTTGTTTTCTGCAGTGCTTCATTTGCGAAAATAAAAATAATAAATTACCGTCATGATCGTTGATTGTGTGTAATTCAATGAAGTTTCTAGCCCTAGCTACTCTGTACTCTGTAACCTGTTGCCTGTGGCCTGCAGCATGTGGCCAGCCTGCAGATACTAGATAGTAGATACACAGTGAAGCTGTGATCTGAATATCGCACCTCGCTGCACGTTCTCCCCAAACAACGATCTATTATTATTATATTATTATTATTATTATCTATCTATTATGATTTATTAAATCTTGTTTCCTAACTGCGCGCCGATTATTGTAGACGGATTATAAACACTGGTGTAGTACCCACTCTAAATGATAATTAAGTATTATACGAGAAGCTGACTACCAACAATTAGATTTGAACGTTACTTTGCAGTTGAAATTAAGTACCCTTTAAACAAGAACCAACTGCACATTAATTTAAGAACAAAATGATACAAGGAATTTTTTTCAGACTCTTGTATTTGGAATTTAATGTTAAGGTTAAATAAAACGTGAACGCGTTCACAGATGGCGCTAATTAAAATGTTTTATTAAAAAAAAAACTTTTAAATATTCATATACATTGTTTGGTGGCGGGTGTAGGTACACAGGCATATGAAATAGAATAAATTGTTATTGCAAGTTTAAAGCTTAAGTGCCCCAAGAAACTTATGTTAATTTTACAAAAAATATATTCTATTTTTATGAGTTTCTTGAAGGACTTGATCTTTAAATCTGCAGTAACAATTTATTCCGCGTCATATCTTAAAAAAAAAGTGTAGAGTCTAAATTTTTTATGCAAAAATCACTACTTTCGGCCGGGGAGAGGAACGGATGACGCTGTAGCGCAACTTACAGAACATATTTCTCGAAATATAGATCGCAGAAAGAAAAACATCGCCCCTTTCTAGACCTAGCCAAGCCTTTTGATACAATTAATAATATACTTTTAATACAAACAACACCTCAAAAGATTAAAAAATATAGGGATTGTGGGAATGCTCTATGAATGGTCAAAGAATTTCATAACAGGAAGAAGTCAGTAACTCAAAGATGGTATAACTATGAGTAACTCACTGGACACTAACTATGGTGTACCACAAGGAAGCACACTGGGACCTCTTGTATTTATAATTTATATAAATAATTTTTGCAATCTATCAATAGGCAGTAAAATTATTACGTTTCCAGAAGATACTATAGTTTTGTTTAAAGGAAGGACTGGGCTAAAACTCATAACCGTGCTGAAAGTGGAATTAAAGCTATGCAATAGTTGCTTGATAACAATTTAGTAACACTAAATATGCATATCGAAAACTAAATACATAAGATTCAGTTCAACTACAGCGGGACAACCCAGTATATCATACATAATCAACTCCTATAACATTTATTCTAACTGCAACTGTGAAGTTCTTGAATGTGTGAACAGCATCAAATATCTAGGTGTTATTATAATAGACAATCATCTTAAGTGAAATTAACACATCGGTAACAATTCAATAAAAGTAAAAAAAAAAACATATTGTTTGTATTACGCAACATAATTAGACAACAAAATCTAAGAAAAATATACTTACGACTGTGCATCTCCCTGTTAACATATGGTTGAATTAACTGGGGAGACTCAGAAAGAATAATTTTAGATCGACTTATAAAGGTCCAAAAATTCATAATTAGTCATTTTGCGTAAACCCTATAGGTTCTGTAGCAATAAGCTTTTCAAATAACTTAATATTATGGATGTTCGTTAAGACCATATAAAAAAGGTTGTTATCTACGTATACAAAAACTCAGATATCATAAAAAATCGATAATGAATATATTACAAGGAGTCACACCAGAAAGGATCTTCTTGTCCCGAGGATCAATATGGCAAAATATCAAAAGACACCCCAGAAATAAACATTAAAACTCGCAAAATGACATACGTCAATTCAATAATAACCAAATGATTAATTGTATTGAGCAGAGGGGAGTTTGAAAAATTATGAAGTAATATCATTTAAATTTATTCGTACCTATTTTATTCATAATACGCTTATCAGATAGATTGAAGAAAAATAATAATTGCAAAATATTATACAACGCATAACTGGAGTATTGGTTCCTTAGAACAGGAACTAATATCGACTTTACAAGGCATAATAGAATTTGTACACATTTTCATTTGTTAAATATTCTCGATTGTCATGAGTTATTATACAACATTATGTCATCTATATATATATAAAAATCAGTGTAAGTTTGTTTGTTTGTTTGTCCTCGATGTTCTCGAAAATCACTGGACGGGTTTCGCTGAAAATAGCACAGTTTGTTTTTATTAGTGCCGGGAAGGTTTAGAAAATAGTTTTAATGAAATCCAAAATGTAAAACTGTTGCCATAACGTTTTAAAATTAGTATGAAAAACATTGAACCCGCCATGTTTTATTTAGGTTAGCCCATAGATATAACACTCTGGTTAGCCACAGATTCCATATTCAAAAGAAGGTTTTTTTGGGTAGAATATTTTCAAAATGAAAACACGGATAGGTAACTACTTAAGAACTTTATGATTTAGATATATTTTGTAAAAATAAATGTTTGGAATGAAATAAAATATTCAAATGAATGTTTCTTTATTTGGAGATGGTTACTTTCGCTGTCAAATCAATCATGGTATCCTAATGACAAGCAAGAATTCACAACTTCATAACTTTAATCCAAACAAAAAATCCCGAGCAAGGCCGGGTACACATCAACTAGTTATGCTATATGAATTTATCTATGTAATGTAATAAATTTAAAAAATATATATTTGGTGTATACACCCGCCAAAAAACAAATCATTTCAATATTTAAAAGCATTACGCGTGGAAACGATTTTTTTTCTTTGTTAAGTATGTCAATTATTGCCATCTGTGAGTGCATATTATATTTCGTTTATTAAAACGAGTCTTGGAAAAATGGAAATCACACAATTTTAATTATGTGCTCCACGACCCCCATACCCATATCTCATTCCAGCGAGACGTCTACGTCTGGATCTCCCACAATCCCCATGATTCTCCCGATCTCCCACATTTCAAAGAGTTTCATCGATTATCTTGCTCACAACCATCTGAATAATTTACTCCTCCGGTTGAAGCGGTCGTGCGATGTCTGTACCTCAGTGGAACCACTAAAGAGAGTCAAGAAAAGCAGCTCACCAAAGCAGTATACCCGCGTAGTAGCCCGCGGCGCGATACTGTCCGCCCCAGGCGAAGCCCTCCAGGCCCAGAGAGAAGTACTCGGCCACGGTGAGGATGGGGAAGGGTAGGCCTCTACGCAGGGCGCGCGCGTAGCTGGCGGCCATGGCGCCAGCGCCCAGCCACGCGAACCGCTCGTTGAAGTCGATGTCTGCGGGCGCCGTGTAGTTGTAGCGGGATACGGCTGCAAAGGAGCAAACATACTCAGTCAAAACACCCTCGATACAGGCTTACATCTATATGCTTCATAGTTTAAGAATGCCAGATATAACCATACCGGAATATGGTTATCGCATCTGTGCCCTCATTATGTAATTTTACCAAAACTTAGTTGAATCTGTTCAAAGAGTCTTCTCCAAGACAATATTCTATAAAAAGCGAACTAGCAATACTCTAAAGACCTACAATGAAAGATTACAATACTCCAATCTTAAAGTCTAACTAACAGGCGTAAAATAACAGACTTGTGCTTATACAAAGTATTAAACAATATAAATGATTCACAACTAATTTTTAAAACAAATCTTATTGTAAGAAAATGTATGTAATATACCTCAAAGAAAACTTGAAACATTTACATTAGAAATATTCAACAGCAATATTTCATTTTTCAATCCTCTCTCCCGAATGTGTCGTCTGTATAACGAACATGGCATGATCAACGAAATTGATATATTCTCCATCTCGCCTATAAAATTTTGTACATTAACTTAAAAAAAAATTGTTATCTCTTTCTTGTTTTAGTTATGTTATTTTATTTTGAATTATTATATTCATCGATTGGCACTTTGCTATGTTATTGTTACTTTATATATATTGTTATTTTCCTTGATTTTGCTTGCATTGCTATTTTTCTTTTCTCCTCTACTTAACAGTGTAATATAATTATTTCGTATGCATCAAATACTCAATGCATGATATGAACATTTTGTAGGATTGACGATCTTAATTTTATTTTTCTTCTATCAACATGTAGTATTTGTTAGAACTGTGTTAAATTTATAATTTCCTAAAAACCAATAAATAAACAATGTTTCAACTCCCACGGGAATACGAGGCTCCATTTACTCCCATTGGGGTGAAAACATCTGTCATATGCCATACTAAATCGAATTAGATATTTTTGCGTCTCATTAAAAGATTCTCAATTTGAATAATCAGAAGTGTGTTAAATTTATAATTTCCTAAAAACCAATAAATAATACAATGTTTCAACTCCCACGGGAATACGAG
The DNA here is from genome assembly GCA_022606495.2 of Halesus radiatus. Lineage (NCBI taxonomy): Eukaryota > Metazoa > Arthropoda > Insecta > Trichoptera > Limnephilidae > Halesus > Halesus radiatus. The sequence continues at coordinate 308,114 of JAHDVE020007712.1, forward strand.
GCTCCATTTACTCCCATTGGGGTGAAAACATCTGTCATATGCCATACTAAATCGAATTAGATATTTTTGCGTCTCATTAAAAGATTCTCAATTTGAATAATCAGAAGTACACGTAAGATGATACCTAACCATAAATCTGCAAAAATCTATATATTAGATGTAAACATTACTGCACTCTAGAGTGGTTTTACGATGCAGCGACATGTAAAACTATAGAAATATAAATTTATTTTGGCACATCGATCTCTTGTCACATTAACGTATTGAAAAGTACCCACAGTAATGCATTCCCTTCAGTTTGTAGACCGTAAGAACCTTCTCAACAGAGGACTATCTTGCATCTATCTATATTCTATACCAGTGCATTTATTTTCTGCCTGTCCGGTGACCGAGGAACGTTAGGAAACCAGACATTCTTAGCCAATTCAGTAATCCATTAAATCTCAACTCTTAGCTAAGAACAATATCACACTGTGTAATTCTATAGATCTGATGCAACGCAATCATTAATATTATAATCTGTTATTTTAGATGTATTATTACTTCCAGATTAATTTAATGATGTAAAATGAAGTCATGTTGAAGTAGACATTATTTGCAAACACAATGTCGAAGAATTGTGTTCTGAACTTATTAAAATAAACAATAAAAATACCCAATTTAGGTTGGTACATTGGTGGGATTTTAATTACATTCAAATTCTCGAATCAGATTTGATCATTAAATAAAAAAGAAATACTGTAAAAAGGCAATTAGTACGTTAGGAAAAAATGTTGTTCGGAAAGTTAAATTTATTTATAATGCACGACGTTTGGCACGGAATAACGACTATGAACCTTCAGACCCTTCGGATACAGGGATATATAGCATAGGAACAGTCATATCTTAGTGGGTACCTACACAAACCGTAAAATCAATATCTGTTTAGTGGGAGACTCATAGCCGGAGAAAATTTGGTGCTTAACCCTAGACACCTAACCTTTATCGCATCAACGAATACGCGATACCAAATACGCTGTCCCTTTTTGCCGCGTAAGCCGATGATCGTGTTGTCGCTTGTCAACTTAGTGCTCGCAACAGTATCTCGGCAGGCAGTCGTGTCCGACGGATAAGTACACAATTTTTCGAGATATTGCGAATCGGTCATTTCGACGAGTAATTAGAAAAATTGTGGTAAACATAAAGTTGATTTTTGGGTGAATGCGCTTCCAAAAATTGGTTTTAACATCATAATTTTAGTTCGCCAAAGATGAAGAGATGTTTTTAAAAATAATTTTTTTATAATTACATTGTCACTTATGATCTTATAAAAACTACTGTCTTACTAAACATTCTAAAAATAAAAATAAGGGTTTTAACAGAATTTAAATATTTATTTTGTTTTAATAATATAACTTTTGCCTCATATGTGTCTAATAAACACATGTTTTTATTAAAAATATCCACACCAAAAATCGTTCACAGAATTGATGAATGGTTAGGTTTAATGGGGTTCGTACGAACGTTGGGTGTCGAGGGTTAAAACAGTTCCAGGGAAGTGTTAACTGCTGAAGTCCTTCAAGCTTCATATTTCTGAAATAAACCGATAGAAGGAGGTTTCTTATCCTCAACGTGGTGGGGGCCCTCAATTATTTTATTTCTTCCCACCTTCAGGTGTCAGCGTTGTAAGGAATTGGAAAGAACATTCGGTTTATTATCTGCTGCCAAGGAGATGTTTATCTTTCCTAATTTGTATTGGCAAGGCCAATTTACCAGCGACATCATTAAGTCAACAAGTTTAATATATTACCGTACGCAAATTTGAGATGAATGGTGTGATTTTTCGGCATGTTTACTCGTGCGACGCTTAAAAACACAAAATTTGGAAAAGAGGGGTTCCTTTCAAGTTCGTCGAACTTGTGTGAATTCCGCAAAAAATCAGATACTATGTAAATATTTTCACGTGCCGTTGCGTATACAAACTATCGTAAAATGGCTTACTGATAATCTAATAAATTACGTAAAATGTGTTAATTAAAAAAAAATTAACTCATCTTAAATGAAATAATAAACACAAAAGAAACAGATAATAAAAAGATAACCAAGGACCTCCAGGTCTATCCGGGACCTGCGCTCTAGCCAATTGAACTAATGCCACCGTATTGCTCTCCGTCATATTATCAATATCATATTTCAATTTAAGAACTGTTAATATCATCTTCAATTAATTCGTCAAATATTTTTTGGCAGCTATCTTTTTGTATTGACTGCAAGATTCTACTCGAATTTATTTATAATTTAGATACTGTCTTGGATACACCTATTCGATTGTTAGGTTGCGTTTATTGTATCCCACTTCCCACATATAACTACACAAGTAGCCCATTTTAAACCCATAAACACCGCCGCAGTCTGCTATTGCTATTGACAACTCACGGTCAAAGGAATGGACAGGACTTGTTCACGTCGCATTATTTATACCAGAGCCAACAACAGCACTTGCCGCTTGTATTATGTCGATCTTGTATCTGTGTGGAAGTATACACATTATATATCGCATAATAGTGTTCACTGCTCGGTGCACTAATGTTCTAGATAGAATCTGTAACACGGAAACAGCACGGTATCCGCCTTTACAGTCGCGAAAGTGAAACTTGTTCGATTTACAGTGACACTGGTCAGGTGAAACAATGGAATACGCAAATGGCTGGGAATAGTCATTGCCAGATAATTCGTATTTAGTTTCTTATTAAAGATTGTGCAGCAGTGGCTCGTGATTAAATTGAAACAAATAATAAAGAATGTAAGAAATGCCTGTTTAAGCATAAACTTTCATATATATTACCAATGTGAAACTAACTAATACTAATAAGGAAATCCAATAAACATATTCTGGCTTAAAAGAATAAATATATATTTACATACATCAATAAACGCTGATTCCGAATATATAAGTTTTATTATTTTCGGTGAGTTCTGACAGAACTTAGACCCTTCCCTCACGGATCGGCCGGCCGCGTACACGAAGAATGTGGGCAATTTAGCGTGGTGTTGCGTTGCGTGGGATATCACATGGTTCATTATTTCAAAAGTATTCTTTTTTTTGTATTCTCGTTGATTATTTACTTGTTATTTTTTGTTTAATTCGTAGAACTCGGTTTAATTTTTTTTTAAATTTTATGTAAATCAAATTTAATAATGTTATTATAAAGTTCTGCAAATATTTTTAGTTTTTATTATTGTGACAGCTGTTTCAGCGTTCAGGGATATTTTCAAACTGCGGTTAATCCACATTGTGACGATTTATTTATATGATATTAATTGTTTATTATATTATGAAAATGGCCTTGAACGCCGAAACAGCTGTTATAATAATACAAACTAAAAACACTCGCAGAACTCAATAATAATATTATTAAATTTGATTTACATAAAAAAAAATCTTTTGGGAATCAAACCCAGGACCTGTGTCTTACCGGGACAACCCTCTTCTTTAAACCATCTTCATTGATATCATACCTCAACTTCAAGACTTGTCAATATTATCCTCCATTAAATCCCATATTATTGGCTGCTATTCTGTGGTTTTGTTCGGTTTCGTATTTCATTTAGGATTTGTTAATATTATCTTTTTCAATGATTAAATATTACAATGAGTTTATAAGCTTCAATAAGTTATTAAAATAAACTGAAAAATTCTACTGTTAGTTGATAATTTACTACCCTCGTGAAGCTTGGGTACAAGCGCAACTAATAAACATGAGAGATAATATATCCAATTCATTTGTGATTTATTTATGTTAAGCTTTTATGCAAGAGAGAAAATATTAATGATGTTCAAAAAGCTAAAAAATCGATTTTAATTTTCTCAGAAATGATTTAAAGTACCCAGAGAAGTAAATTTCTAGCTGTCAATAGCTTTCCCAATTATTTTTAAATACGACTGACATAATTTTATTGTGATTTATTGGATTTTGTATAAACTTTTGAATTGATTGTCTACTGACAATTATTTGGCAGTATCAGTTCAATCCATCTGGATATAAAGGTTATTTTAGTAGAGCCATATCGTCTGCCGGCATCTGCAAATCTTTTATTCGTGAATACCACATTAACATGATGCATTGTATTATGTATATGAGGTTTTTATATGTCGCCTGCCCAAACGACTTAATTGATTTGCTGTCGTAAATGTCAACAAAGATTTAACACCTCCCCACCACTGGTTGTGTCGGTTCCTTTAATTCGTACAGCTGATTGCCGCCAATGAGTGGAGATTAAAGATTCATTCTTATCTTTTTATGTAAGTTCACTCCGCAAACGCACTTTAAAGAAAAACCTCTCACTTGTTGTGCACAAATGGAACTTTTGTGCGTAGTTAAAAGACCCATAGACATTTATAACCTGGATCCAGCCATTGTCTTAAAGAATAGCCAAGTATCTGATCCCTCCGACATGTAACAAGTACACCGCACTAAAATAAGCTCAGCAATTTGATTGTTCGTGTCCTGTTTGACGTAATAAAATACGCGATCCCAAGAATAGCCGTTTTAGTATCGTTATGAACGTCATATATCATAGCTTCTATTTACATAAATAAAGGCTCGGGCTCATTTCTCAATCCGTTCCGCTTTATTAAGGTGATTCACATGCACCCACAATATACATGGAGACTCAACGACGGAAGGCACACAAGATTACTCCTCGAGGAACCCAACATGACTATGCTGATATCAGAGGCGTGACGTCCATATAGGGAAATAAGCACTGCCCACTTGCCATACTCACATAAAATATAAATAATATTAAAATGCAAGAAGAAGAAATCAAAGTTTACTTTGAAAAATACGTGCGAACTACTAACCACGAAACGCCGTGCGAGCCATACTGTCCGCACCACTATAACGTGTCAAAGGCAGGAACTAATTATGAAAAATAATGACGTCATGTTAAAATATTGAATCTATTCCATACATTCATTCAAATGGGCGTACACAATGTGCATCAAAGGATCACTTGTTTGTGTAAGTGTGTAAAAAGCAGTGCTTTTCTTCAATGCCAGTAAATGTTGCAATCTGCGCCATCTATTGGTACATATATTAATTAGAACAATTTTACTAACGAAAAGATGATAACATCATGTTGGCTTTCAAAACATTGTGTGTTTATTTAGCGAAAAAAATATGAAAATTATACATATACGATAATTAGTCTGCAATATGCATACGCGAAGCGGTTATTTGACACAACTAAGGTAATCCTAAAAAAGAGGCTACATACAGGAGCTTAGCCTTTCTTTCTCGAAAACTACGTAAGGAGGGTACTTATAGAGTCGTTCGATTGTTTCATAAATTGAAGAGGTTTGAAAAAAAATTATGTATTTATATTATAAATTTTTAAAATTTCAATTAATTCATTGTTTATCCTACTGCCTACTCTGATTACAAACTCTGTGCACGCCACTGGCTGATATGTTTTCGTACATGGTAGCTCCGTTATAACTTATCTTTCTGTCCACACCATACAATAGAAGAGAATAAAACTAAACCTCACTATTGTAAAGAAGGGTTCACCTAGTAGGAGTGGACTGAACAGATCAGAGTAGTCAGTCAGTCTACAATGGAGGGGGTGGGGTACGTGACTGCAATCGGCGACAAACACTTCGAGACATGAACCGCGCTCGTTTACCGCAAAATTACAAAACTATTCGTGATGCAGCCTGACGTATCCATGTCAGCTAGTCAGACATACAGTCATAATATAGTCACAGTGACGGGCGGGACTTGATCCTTGTTCTCAGATGTCGTTACCTGTATGGCGTTCAATTCAGCATGAGGCTAGCTTACAATTGCGTAGAGCCTAAAGATAACGATGGGCTGAACATGTGGAATTAATGCCAGATGATAGGAAACCTAAAATAATGATCAACGCTCTAGTGGAAAAGACCTAGATGCAGGTTGAAGTAGGGATAGAGACTGGCTGTTTGGAAAGGGTGTGTAGTAGAATGCTAAGGCCCGCGAAGGAGGCGAATGTCTATAACTCATTCTTATGGCTCATAAACTCTTCACGGTGTATTATTAATACCTGACATCCTGGCTAAGGATTTGTCCCTGATAATTTCAAGCGAGATCGCCAACCCAGGCTTCTGTTTCTTCTCAGGTGCAGAACTAACCAACCGATGGTGATTCTCAGGTGCAGAACTAACCAACCAATGGTGAGAAGTTAATTTATTGCCTCTTAGGAAATGTGGATATTTTCCACATGACCTACAAAAGCACGAACTAGCTATTATGTTATAACCATATTATGTACCTACTTGTAACCTTTTTAAAAACTATTTTTATCTCTCTAATTACCAATCTTCTTCTTCCATTATATAAAGAAGGTCCCGGGCGGGCGATATGTGTTTGTTATCTATACAAATCTACTAAATTTATACGTACATTTTGCATACTTAACATACAAAACAACAGGAAGATCACTGTCTACATGATATTTCGAAAAACCATCCCAATCCCCATTTACCAGCGTTAAAGCCAAATTTTAGTACTTCTTGATGAAAATTTTCACACTTGACGTTCAAAATAAGAGGAAAATTACTGGGTAGGGGTAGGGAGTAGGAGTAGGAGTAGGGGTAGGGCTTTTAAAACTTTACTTTTCACAATCCTTAGTACTTCAGCTAGTATCTTATATATTTATGTAACATATATATTTTGTGTTTTTTAATAAATAATAATTAAATATTTAAAAAAAATAAAGCAATAACTTTGTTTACATCACTTTTATTTATACTTTAGCTGACCGGGTTTCTTCAGGGCAGTATACAAGTTGTATACAGTTGTATACTGCCCTGAAGAAGCTACGGTAGTAGCGAAACCCGGTCGGCTAAAGTATAAGTAAAAGCGATGTAAACAAAGTTTTTGTTTTATTTTTTAAATTATAATGTCACATCACCAAGTTACCGCTTCATATGAAAATATAATAATTAAATTACCTAAATTTTGTGGGGGAGGTCAAACCTCATCCTAGGATGTAGTCCCGTGATGATGATTTTGATGAAATGACAATTGGAAAGCTTTTTTTATCTCATTAATTGATACCCACCACATATTACTTTAATTAGACGCGTTCAACGAGCAGTACGTGGTCACTAATTACGGTTATATTTGACAAATATATATTTGTTTTTCTGAAAACACTCAAAAATACAATTTAAAAGGCTGGATTACATTGTTCAGTACTTGATACGGTCCTGCTCGCATCTACAGTGATAACAGCTTGTAGCGGGATCCGTGTTCGTGATGTCATCAACATACAAACACCAGAACGTGGAGAGATTCCAAATTGCCGCGACATCGTCATTCCGTGCTCCGTGCTCCGTGCCGCGGGCTCATTGAATATTGAAGGCGACCATTGTCTTATAATGTCCTTCGTGCACTTGCAGAGGGGTATTTCACGATTCACGACGATGTTTTCAGTTTTTTGACCAGGGACTAAACAAACGGATTTTCTCCTCTTGCACTGGATGACAAGACTACAGGTATATGGCAGACGCTAGATTAGAGGCATATAATAAATAGTGTGCACAAATAAATATTTCTGAATACAGTATGTACATCGATATATAAATAATTGCATAAATATAAAGTACGATCGTTTCTCTGATGTGAATCTGTTCATTTCAATTAATCTGTTCGGTTCATGTAAAACCAGTCAAACAAAAAAAAGGAATAAAAAACTTTAATATTTAGGAATGAAATTATTGATAGGTATAAGATGTATCGTGTTTATGTTGTGATGGGTGCATGTTTATTTATTCACAATTTTTATTATGAAACAAAGATATTATAACTATTTTTACAAAAAAAATATATATATCATGCAAAGTTGCCATATGCAGCTTGTCTGCAGGTTCTACCATTTAGAAAATATATATGTACGTAATATTATCTAAAAACTATCTAGAACTATTTCTACTAAACTATTTCGAATGAGGTGCAGCTACTCCTTTACCGTATTTTCCACTATTTCTTCCCGGGATTATCAAAATGTTGGGTAAATTTTATATCTAAATTAAAAATAAAACACATGAATGTAATGTCATTGTTGGGATGGTCCATTTAAAAAAATAGAATTCCTTTGTTGTGTACAGTGACACCCGTAGTAAAGAAAATTTTAAAACACTTTTCGGTTAGATATCGGGAAAACAAAGAAAAGGTAATATTGTGATGGGTGTATATTGTAATAGGTACATGTTGTCATGGGCATGTATGTTGTGATCGGTGTATATTGTAATAGGTTCATGTTTATTTATTTTTTTAAATTTTTATATGAATACCGCACAAGAGTCCTAACTGCTCCCAACCGTCTGGAGCCAGTGAGACTATGGCATCCCCAATTGGGGAATGTTATGAGGCTGAAGGTATTGGTGAAAGGAGAAGGGGAAGAGGAAGGTGGGGAAATGTTGTCATGGGCGTAAGTATGTTGTGATGGGTGTATATTGTAATAGGTTCATGTTGTCACGGGCGTATATTTTTGTTGTGATGGGTGGGGTGACTCACCTAACAGCGTGATGTTGACATGGTCCAGGCCGACGTGTGCGCCCAGCCGGGCCACCACCTTCTCGGTGGAGAAGGCGCGGTAGGAGGACTCGATGGTGGCAGAGGCCACGTGCCACCCAGACCCGTGGCGGGCAACTGTAACAAATAAACATATTTAATACCGATTATTTTTTGTACACCAAAAAAAAACAGCTCCCCACAATAAAATAATAAATTTCACAAAATCATCAACAAAATACCGTTGGCAAATAAATGTGGTCTTAGGCCAACCTTGCGATAAGTGGGAAAAATATATTTCTGGCGAAAATAAAGATTCTAAAGTGATTGTGCCGTAATTTTTTTTCATATTCAGAGTTATCATGTGAGTTAGGTGTACCAAGAGGACGCTACGTATACTGAAATTACGTACTAAAATTAATCATGTATTTGATCGATTTGCACATTGCATACGATTACTTATTTAACAATTGATTGCGATTTATACATGTATTTGCTGTCTCAGTGCGTATTTAATTTTAGCAAATGTTGGGATAAAAAAGACCTACAATACCAACTGTAATATCAAGTAAAACAATATGAGTAATTTTGTTTCCGCCTACGTTGTTTCTACTTTATTAGCACGCTCAGTGTTAATTATTTAGAATAAGTAAGATATTCAGGGACAATATTATCAAATACTCTTAAATGACAATACCTCCGGCTCTTGACATTTGATGATAACAGGCTACACTGGCGCCCTCTAGCAGCCCCACACTGTATTGATATTGTAATAAGTATTTTATTTTCTTTGTAAACAATTTAGACAGTGCGCGAGCAAATGTTAATACAATCCGAATAGCCTCTTTAAAAAAATATATATAAATGAGCAAAAAATGAGTAATATCAAAAGTAAGTCAATTAATATAAATTTTTTGAATTTTCAGTTTCTATAATTTATTAAGAATATATTTCAGAGAAAAAACTATTTAAATGTATGGAGAATTTTTTTGCCAATTCGCATCGCTAGGGGCGCTGGTGTAGCATGTTGACATCTCAATGTATGGTAAATGTCAGGAGATGCGCGTATTATTATATTTCTATTTATTATTTTATTATTCTACTGTATTTGATATTATAATGGAGGCTATTTTAAATAATTTTATAATTATTGTTGTATTATATAATATTACTAAAAAAAGCTCCCGCTGACAAGATACTTGCAGTAGCTAAGTAGGAATAAATACTTGTATAAAAATGACATAATAAAAAAAAGATGATAAAATAAAAAAAATAAAATATAAATAATATTTATGTAGTTCACTTTTGAGATAGTAAATTAGATATAGAGTTTTAAAAAAAAATTGAATACCGCACAAGAGTCCCAACTGCTCCCAACCGTTTGAAGCCAGTGAGACGATGGCATCCCCAATTGGGGAATTTTGTGAGGCTGATGGTAGTGGGGAGGGGAAGGGGAAGGGGAAGCGGAAGGTGGGAAAATATCTGGCTATTCAGATCTGGTTACCAAACATGGCTAAAAGCCATTTCAAGCAACGTTTCAATTCTAAATGGTGGTCTTTCACCAGGGCTATACTGAGAGTATCTTCCACTCTGGAACGTGTATATACCATATATTATTTTTATTAATTAATTGTGAAACAACAGAAATTAATTAAATAAAATTTACTTGCACGCGCCGGGATTTGAACCCGCGACCTTCGGATTCGTAGTCGAGAGCCTTACCCCTCGACCATGGAGGCCGTATTAGGTATTACGATTGACCCGGTAAATCTGGCAACATGACCTAGAAGAGATCGCACCTATTTTTCTGTTCTTTTAGCATTGTTATAATATTTATTCTACCTTCACCGTTCATGTAAACCAAATAGAGCAAAAAAATACAACTTAACCCTCCCTGACTTTCAAATTGCTTTGTAATTTATCATTGTCACATTTTTATCCATGCATATTTAATACTTGAATCTAATTTTGGAATAAATTATTGAAGTTTATAAACCTAAATGTAATATATTTTTAATCATTGAAGATAATATTGACAACTCTCAAAATGAAACATGAATAGCGGAAAAACACAGGAAAGAAAACGATAAAGAAAATATATACATATATATTACAGTGGGGTTTATAAGCTTCAATAAGTTATTTCCAAAATTGAATAGATGTTCGGAATTTCGCAAGTAGTTGGACCCCTTTATAAATGACCCCCGAGAAAATGCCCTTTCCATATAGCTTTTTATGTGCTTCCCCAACATATCTTATCAATAGTAATTTACCGCCTTAACTTATTCATAGTAGTATTTATAGCATGCTCACACCAGTTAATGCCTAGCAACATGACATTGTTAAGCATGAAAAAATATTTTAAATATATTCTTAGTACCGAAATAACGGTTAGATTGGAAAGCAAGAGCCTGAACTTAAATAATTCTGCGTTAAGAAACCCTACAAAAACAAACTTAAGTTCTCTGTAAATGTGTTTGATAAAATTTTAAAATACACACTTAAGACAAAAGTAATAATTGTTAGAAGTTGTTTTTATATCCATCGGGAAAAGTCATTCTAATTTTTTTTCTACGAACTTCGATGTACGACCGGATACCGTTTTCATGGAATTACCTGTCACCGCGTGGTTTCGGATTCAGTTATCAGCAGGTAACACCAAGTGTCCCAGGGCCCGTTAACACCTCGGAGGTTTATTTTCTTACTAAACTGGACAACTAGGACCTTTAGAAAGATCTCTTATTGTCCCTGGCATAAAATTATTATAGATAGCCGCTTTTCAGGAAAGCCTTAGCCGCGAGCCACCAGAATTACATTTGATTAAAAGAATTAATACATACAGACACAACTTAGCAATTTAAACGTTCCAAACTTGGGTTATAGTGTATTTTGTTTTGTAAACGGTCGATTATTAGACCATCTATCTATATGTATATATATCAATTTAAGTTTGTTTGTTTGTCCTCGATGTTCTCGAAAATTACTCTGCCGGTTTCGCTGAAAATAGAACAGTTTGTTTTTATTAGTGCCGGGAAGGTTTAAAAAGTAGTTTGAATGAAATCCAATGTGTAAAACTGTTGCTATAACGTTTTAAAATTAGTATGAAAAACATTGAACACGCCATGTTTTATTTAGGTTAGCCCATAGATATAACACTCTGGTTAGCCACAGATTACATATTCAAAAAAAAGAAGGTTTGTTTGCGTAGAGTATTTTCAATGTGTAAAACACAAGTACGTACGTACGTAAGACCTCTATTATTTAAATATGTTTTGAAAAAATAAACGTTTCGAATGAAATAAAATTTTCAAATAGTTTCTTTGTTTATAGATAGTTACTTTCGCTGTCAAATCAATTACGGCACCCAAACGACAAGCAAGAATTTACAACTTCATAACACTTTATTTAAAAATAAAATAAAATCCCGACAATTCCGGGTACACATCAGCTATTATTTCATCTTTAGAGATCGTTAGTACATATAAATATTTAATTCCATTAGTGATAAATTAGAAAGCTTTTCTATTTTATTGTTCCATGATGGGAGTTTGCATCAGAAGATGAACGTTATTTGCTATATACTTAAGTTTATCTAGTCAAAAACAGACCGATATTCTCATCTCAAATATATATAAAAATACTTTTTTTTAATCACACTAATAAAATAAATTCTGCTGAAAACTATTAATATAATTTTTTGTTTGTTTTTTGTTTTTGTTGATCTTGCCAACTTCTATGATTTATGTTTATATCTATAATGAACAAAAATGATGTATACCATGGTACAAGGAGCCATTTTACATATTGACACGTATATTTACCATACTAAAACTCTATATATCTGCTGACATCACAAAACTGATTACATTTGACCAAGTGTGACGTCAACTTTTAAAAAACTTATCGAAATCATCATTCAGATCATGGAAAAAAGTTTTGTACATATTATTTAACTCGGTGGAATTTATTTCGTGATTTTAACTATTCGAGATGAGAGATAATATTTACTTGTGCTCTTGCTTGGGAGGTCAATTTAAATTCAAAATGTATCGTAAGATTGATCATCTCGTTAAGTATGAATTTAAGGGCCGGCATTCAAAAATGGCCCTAAACATCACTTTGCAGATTACAAACTCAAGCAATACTATACATGATTTATCTGAAAAATCTATTCGGGTAGTTAGGAAAACGTATAAGGTTACTAAAAAGTAATGAAAGATTCTATGATATATATCCCAAAATGTCTGAAAATAGGTGCAGTTCGAAAATCAGTGAAAGTAATTTTGAACATTTTTCCTAAAATTCTAGTACGTATTTCATACAGAATTTAAAAGATTACTGTTTGAGCCTTGAAACCTTACACATTTTCCTAATTACTCGAATAGAATTTACAGATAATTCATTCATAGAATTTTTTGAGTTAGCAACCTGCAAAGGGTGTATTTTTGGGTGCTGACCGTTAAGAGGAACGGCTACGGTGCCTGTTTCATACATAACTTAATTTTGGTTTTGAGGCCAAAATGCCCATCCAAACTGAATGATTTATTTTTTTTTAATTAAAGGTTTAATAAATATCTAGTACGGATGAGAAGTATTTTTTTGTTTTTTCTTTTGTTTTAGATTATGAAGTATATGCCATGAAAAAAAAACAATTTATTATGAAAATATTTCATAATGTAAAACAAAAATAAATAAAATACTTCTCAACCTTACTAGATATTAACTAAACCTTTAATTAAAAAAAATGTATCATTCAGTTTGAATGGGTATTTTGACCTCAAAGCCAAAATTAAATTTTGGATGAAACAGGCCGCGCAGCCGTTCCTCTTAAGATGATTGTTGTAATTACGCATATGTTGTCGCTGACAAATTGAAATGATTATTACTTATAAAAAATGATACATACCTTTCACAAGGAAAATTGATATCCATTGATATTTGGAATTCTCTTTTAAAATTATCAAGGTACTCCTTCAATTGAAAAAAAAAGTTATACAATTTTTTTTGGAAAGACCTACCCATTTCGCAGTTAGGTTCTAATAAAATAACTCGATTCGCGATTTGACGCCTTTATCTAGACTAAACCGTTAAAAAAACATAAAATTAAATCAATAATATCGCGTTTTAATAATAAAATAATAGAGTGATTAAGGTTGTTTTAGAACAATGCGCCAGTTTAACACGGTCACGTTGCTTGATTTCGCAATCCGCCAAATTCTCGTATATCAGAGTCGTGCAAAAATACCGAGCGATTTTTAATTATTTCCTGGATCAGTATTCTCTACGTGAATCACATCCCACATAGAAGGCAGTCGTTATTTTGTTGATTTTCATTGTTTTCTGCCGGAACTCAATGCCATTAAGTTATAATTTAAACAATTTGACGTTTCTATGATGTTGCTATTTTGTTACTTGTGACGAATCAACCAAGTTCTCTCTGTCTGGGAATACCTTTATGTCTGATTTTGAAAATAACGATCTAGCTGACTGAACATGTTATATTATATCTATATATATGTTTGTGGGCTTGTCTGTTAGGAAAAAAATAAATCTACAGTTTAAATCCGAGCTTGATGAAATTTTGCAAACTTGACCTTCAAAACAAGAGGAAGGTCACTATCTACATGATATTTCGAAAAACCAAGCCCTTCCTACTTTCCCATCCCTCAAAGCATATTTTTTGTACTTTTTGATGAAATTTTGCACATCTGATGTTCAAAATAAGAGGAAAAGTACTGCTAGGGGTAGAAGTATGTGTAGGAGTAAGGGAAGGAGTAGGGGTAAGGGGAACACATCACAACCTTAAAACCTTATTCCAAACCGTTCATAACCCTGGGCAACGCCGAGCACTTTAGCTATAAGATATAAGATTGAGAAATGGTACGTCCTGGCCTCGAAACCTTCAAAAGTAATTAGTAGTGCAGTTTTGGGTTATGTAGGGATGCAGCTTTTAGGGTGAAGATTCTGATAATAGTCAACCTTCGATAGGAGAGGATTTCAGTAAATCAAGATGATTTTTACAGAAAATCAGATAAAATTAAGTCATGAGGGCGTAATTGAATATCGTATTTGTTCAGTACTAACTTATGATTAACTCGATAAATGAACACATTTTTCACAAAAACCGCAATCTAGCTCAGAACCTAACATTTTTTTACCATGAAAAAGTATATATACATATATTTTTTTAATGTATAATAATTTATTTTTTTATTTCAACCAAATCAAATTTAAAAGTGTTTTTAAATTCTGCAAGTTCCATTATATGCATAATCGCAGAACTTAATGATAAAATTATTTAAAATTGATTTATTTAAATTATTTAAAATTGATTTATTTAAATTATTTAAAATTGATTTATGTAAATTATTTAAAATTGATTAATTTAAAATTGATTTGTTTGTAATCGATTTATTTAAATTTGATTTATTTAAAATAGAGTTATTTAAAATTGAGTTATTTAAATTATTTAAAATTGATTTATTTAAATTATTAAAAAAAATAGTTCTACGAATTAAACACAATAGCCATAAATAAAATATATTAAATTCATGTTTATGTCATTTGTTAGTGTATTGCTGTAATCGAGTACTATGTATCAATATATTATTGTACACAGTACCCGTAAATAAATTATGCTTTAAATTATTCACAAAGGGTGGCTAGCAATTCATGTTTCATATAAAATGTATAACCTTCTCAAGGCTCTGCGCTTACGTTTGTTTATATTACATTATCAGAGAGTCGATAAATAATTGGATGATCCTAATTTAACCTTCTCTTGTCATTTTCATAATCTAAATCAATTAGTCACAGCCCCTGACCTTGAAGTAACTACCTCTGTATTAAATACTGCGATAGGCAAGGATAATTGAGCATTTTTTTTATTGAAATTGCGGACACGTCCCATCGACACCAACGGCTCTAGAATACGGCGCGACTGACCTCTCGGCGGCTATAAAAGTGAGTTCGTTAGTACACAGTTAGTATTTTCATAAGCTGCTACCGAGAACATTATTTATACTGTTAAGGTTCCACAGGTATGCGAGGTCAAATCTCTTTAGGTCTCCACAAATAATT
The DNA here is from genome assembly GCA_022606495.2 of Halesus radiatus. Classification (NCBI taxonomy): domain Eukaryota; kingdom Metazoa; phylum Arthropoda; class Insecta; order Trichoptera; family Limnephilidae; genus Halesus; species Halesus radiatus. The sequence continues at coordinate 323,731 of JAHDVE020007712.1, forward strand.
ATCTATCTTTATGCAGGTAGGTACTTATTATAATTATCAGATCGGATGGTCATTGTGTCACTTACTTAACAGTCCGTGGACAGTGGACAGTGGACAGTGGACAGTGGACAGTGGGAGATATGATATTACTTCAAATGACACGCAGTACGCAATCTGTACTTAGTCTTTAACGTATAATATAATATATTCGCTTTCATCTCGACTCCGAAGCATGAAGCTGCACGCGAGTTTTTTTCAGTAAATGTTAACAATCACAACAATAAGACATGCAATAAGCCATGACCAATACAATGTTTGAACCTACTGTAGTAAAGTTATCGAAAAGGGTCAGTTTTAAAAACAGCACTTGTTTAAAAATCACCTTCGTTAGACTTTAGTTCGTAGTGAAGGGGTTGACCCGATTTGACTTAATTTTATAGTATTTTAAACCTTAAAACATGATCCTTGCTTACTAAAACATATTTTGTTTTGCTTGGTAAGGAAATAATAAATTTTAATATTATTCTATCCTGTCGTCTCATCACGTGCAAACCTATTTATTTTAAGTGTGCCGCGATTGAGGAAACGCCATCAAAAATAATTCCGATTTTCAATGTCATGTTTTATATTCATTGTAAAGGACGAATATTTAGCTATATGAAAATATAATAATACCATAGAGTCCATAGATATATAATAAAATTAATAAGATACACTTTGTGTACACCTCAAAGTATTTTTCAAGAAATATTTTGTGATGCACACAAAGTATTTCTTATTATTATTATTTTTAATAATGACACGAAAAAATTATTTTACTTTTATTGAAGAAATTATAAAAATATCTTTAAATTTTTTTATAATTTTTTTTTTAAATATACAATGGGAGAGAAATAAATCATTTCCCTGAAGAATATAAGTAGCTGTTCTGTGGAATCTTCTTATGCCATATGCATAAAATTTTGCTAAATACATACAAAAATTATCTGGTAAGACAGTACCTACAAATTAAAAAAATATAATTTACCAAAATAACAGTAAGTAATTACAAAATTACTGTCAGCTATCAAACGGCGCGCAAAATGGCATTTTTTCTCTGGCGAGAGGTTTCAGGTGGTAAAAATAAAAAATTTTAGAATAATTTTTAATGTATAAATACGATGACTGTATTGTAGCCTCCGTACCCCAACATTGTAGTAAATATTTTTTTACGTGGAACGAATGTACAGCTACCGTAATAAACATTTAAAATCAAATAGATAAGTTTAATTGAACGACAGGTTTTGTCAATAACATAAAATTAGTATTTTGATGGTTAAAGGTATTTCTGTTAGCTACCAAATATAGTAAACACTTTTTTTATAAATATTCTTTTAGCCATTTGTTTAATTTGAGAAATGACATTGGAATACTAGGTACTCTTCATTTCAAGCAATTTTATCATACATGTAGGTACTCGTATCTAAATGGACATTTAGGCAATAAATTGATACCTACATGTAAATATACACTTCCAATCCACTGTCTCGGCATATCATCGTTGAAATAATTGTATATTTCGTAAGATTATAGTAAAAAATCAATGTATTTTTAGTATCAGATAAGTATTAGAATGCCATCTATTGAGAAACGAACCAAATTATCCTGATGTACCAGGTTGGACCTTCGCCACAAGGACGGTTTCATCGTCTGCGTGATCCTCGCTCCGATACAATCACTGCAGGTATTAGTATTGTCGTTGATCGATCGAGATGATAATGTTTGCACCGAGATTGTGATCAAAAGAACGTACTCTATCCTCAATAAGGCCTGACGTATCGTTTGCATCTCGTTTGAAGCTAGGTTTGTGTTATGGGTGAGCTAAATTAAATACTCAACTACAAAATATCTTTATATCAGCACCTGCGGAATTAGTTATTAAAGTACAAAGAATAATAAAGTTTGCTCACAGCGTACTCTTTATGTGAGTACCACACAAGTATCCCAGCTGCTCCCAACCGTCTGGAGCCAGTGAAACTATGGCATCCCCAATTGGGATATGGTGTGAGGTTGAATAGTTTGGAGAGGAAGGCGGAGAAGTATCTGGCTATTCAGATCTGATCACCTAACACGGCTAGAGCTATTTCAAGCAACGTTTCGATTCAGAATAGTAGTATTTCAACTGGGTTATATTGAATGTGTCTACCACTCTGGGACGTGTCGTAAATACACTATATATTATTTTAATTTAATACATTGTGAAATAACAAATTCATGAAATAAAATTTTATAAAATATTTATTTGACTGTGCTGCAAGGAAGATCAAAATTTTTAATTTTATTAACTAGTTCTATCGAGTTTTTGACGCTGAATGTTTTTTGTAGATGAGTTAAGTTTGCTGTGGGAGCATTAATAAAAGATACAACGGGTCTTATGGGAATATTTTATTTGTCGATTTTAGGTTGGCCATACAGAACTGGAGGTCAAGGGTTCATAACCCTGCATTTGATACTAAATTTGGATCTTCCGCATAACTGTCAATTCATTTCTTTAGACGTTAAATCCTTATTTAGTAACAGCCACATTAAACTGCCTTATAATAATTGAAAAGACATTTGAAAAATGTAGTATCAATCCAATAATAAGAAAATAGTTATTTCAACTCATAAAAAATTGCGAAGAAACAAATTATCTACTACTATCAACAAAATGAAAGTCTTCCCATGGGATCATAGTCCACTTCTAGTGGAGATATTTATGAATTATATTGAAAATATAATCCTTAAATCCTTTACCCAAATCATATTATACCATATTAGATATGTACACGATATCCTCATACGTTGGAAAGGTACCAACCGACAGTTAGATATCTTCACTAACTGGGCCAACACTGTAATAATAAAATCTGTTTCACAGTTGAACACGAGATCGAAGGTAAAATACTTTTTTTTAGATCTTACGGTTAGTAGACGTAATAATAGACATACGTTCGAAATATTTAGAACACCAACGTTTACAGATACAACAATAAATGTAAACTCAACTCATCCTTGGTCCCATAAATTATCAGCATACCATTCATTTGTTCACAGATTCATTAACAATCCCTTAGACAGAATAACGCATGAAAAAGAAATGGAATCATTAAAAAACAATTTCGGTTAATAATGGCTATGAGGCTAAAGAATATTAAATAGGTAGAAATATAGAAATAAAATTAATTTAATATATCCGGTACATATTAAAGAAAGTAGAAAAAATGCATTACTGGAATTTCTCAGCCCATATCTGTTAAAATTGTAAAAGAAAAAAAAAGTGGTTTAAATATAGCTTTTCGAACTAATGATAAATAATATCGGAACAAGTCCAAAAAACTCAAAAATCCTAAACTTAATAATAGTAGCACATATGAATTAAAATGTGACCACGCCGACTCTAACGCTACATATATCGGGCAGACGGGAAGGGTTTTCTCAACTAGATTCAAATAACATATACGATATTATAATAATAAAAACACGTTTTCAAAATTCCGGGATCATATCTTAGTGAATAATTTCGTCCCGCTTGACAACAACGATCCTAAACCCTCACGTATAGAAAGAAAGGGTCTTAGATTTAATTTACTTGAATAATTGAAAATTAATAAACGAACGAATGATCATAAAATAACATTAATTTATAAAGTAAGAAAAATTATTTAAATAAATAAAACACATTTAAATAAATCAATTAATGCGGAGAAAACATGTTATAAAAAGTATCTCACAGAATATAGAATTTTAATTATTTATTGACTAAATCGGTTTTACCATTAAAAAAAAACATTTTAAATACCGTCCAAATTAGAATTGGGTGGGATTAAATAAAATGTTTCCTCCCTCATTAAATGGCGCTCGTCCAGATTATGGTTCTATAATTTCTATCGATTAAATTACCCTTCGCTCAGTTTCTACAAATATGTCGTGTTAAAATTTTCAAAATTTTTTTGACTCATTTCGATCATCTAGTCCTTTCGATCTTAGCACTGGAAATCGAACCCGCAGCCTCAAAATATCAAACAATGAAACCCGTGATTTTTTGCCTCAACTCTAATGCATTTATTTCGTCCGCATACCGAGACCTGAGCTTCATTCGTCAAAAATTTTAAGATTCGCCGTAAGCAATAAAAATATTAACGCACTGTATTACGTATACCTACGTATCTGTAGTTCAACCTACTGATTATTTCTAAGCGATTTTATTTTCATCAGCTTCATTCGCTGACGATCATTAAAAGATTCAGTCATCATTTCGTGATCGGAAGATTGAAAACGTGATGAGAATGCCTCTCGGTGATCATTAATTGGTGACTACGGCCAGTGTCGCTTGGTAGTTGTTTGTCACCGGGTATTAGTATTATGAGTGCGGGAGGACAAGGAGACGAGGAGGTCCGTCGGGCTGGAGCCCGCCTGCTCTGCCACCTGCCACCCGCTCTAGGTCAAGTCTGCATCTTTCACGACGCTATATACAAGTACCCGTTGTTGTGAAGACCTTGAAAATTTTGGACCGAGAGATAATTTTTTTTAATTTAAAAACTGAGATAAACTTCACCGATAGCCAAAGAAAAACATTTCAAGGAAAGACAAATATTTTTGTTTTAATTTATAAGAAAATATTATAATTTTTCACGCAAACCAAATGATATTAATGAAAATGTAGTATGCATCTTGTTGAAAAATATTTTGTCATCACAAATAATAATAATAATAATACTTGGACGATTGATATAGCGCCGTTTTTGTGAAAAATCACCTCAAGGGCGCTACAACGAGATATTATTTATATGGGTTTGTTTTTTTTGCAGGCTGATCATATGCAATTTGACTTTTTCATCTCGTGTGCATTCATAATTTTTTATACTGAATAATTTTTTTTTTTATACGAGTACCTCATATGAACGCCGAAACAACTGTCATAATAATAATTAAAAATAAAACACTTACAAGAACGTAATAATAACATTATTAAATATGATTTACTTTAAATTAAAAAATGGTCATGTTTACATTAGACTTTATTTACATTTGAACAAAGGTAGGCTGCACTGAAAATGACAGTAAATTAAAAATTTCAGATATAATACATTTTTGAATAAATTGATAGATTTAAAGTGACTGCCGTAGGAATGTTTGATTTTCGACTATTACTAATTTTATTACAATTTTAAATAAAGGCAAACATTCCTGGGTTACGAATAACCTGACAAGATTGTAATTCCTCCCACTTCCATCAGTAAGTGGGATAACGTTGTTTGTGCAATAATGGAACTTAGCAGTGGCATGAATTGATCTATAACCAAAGGTAGGCTGTGTGCAGTTTTTCAAGTTTGGGTATGATTTGTGCATTGAATATGAAAAAAAAGACTAGTTTATTACCATCTTCCGCTGATTGTTTATAGCCAACTGAATAAATTAGCATACAAGTTCCATAAATTCATTTGTCTTAATTGAATCTATAATTTCTTGTTACGGTTCATTTTGCTTAGGGTAGGTACAGCTTTTCAGCCTTATGGACTGCACCCTACTACTGCTTAGTTAGCAGTGGATTGAACTCGGCGTTTTGACCTACTCGGCTACTAATCGATCAATGTAATATTTTCTCTGACTTGAAGTTTGCTTTATTGCAGTAAAATGGACCAGAAGCTGAACTAGTTCTGATGACTGAAAGGGAAACCTTGTCGGAGGCTATTGGCACCGGGCGAGCGGGCAAGCACCAAACCCGGAACAAACTGGGAGTATGAAAAACATGAAAGTAACTGGTATCGACTTTTATCTCAGTTATAAACAATATAGGTTATGTAGGTGTTACATCTAAAGCTGTATATAAATTATACAGCTTCATGGGAACTTGTATATGGATTGTAAAACATCGATCAACGATATTGGTGTTTGACGGAATTAGGTGATAGCGGATATAGGATATAAACAAGGAATGTGAGAAAAATATGGATAACCAAATTACTCACCAAGGTAGCATCTGTGAGGGAGATCGGGCACACAAACAGAATAATTTTCTTTATTAGTTTATTCTTTTAACGGGTACCGGACAAATTCAGAGCGCGGTACCTCGAGGTAATTAACAAGAAACGACGAATACGAGAGAAAAAACGAAATTTCCCTTAACGACGAACAAAACCAACCAGCTTCGTTGACAATTCTTTTATTTCTTTCCGCTCAAAAAATAATAGAGTTCGAATACGCAATACCATATGTTCCATTTTTCAAACAGTTTCGAACTAAGCAGTGATGGTTAGGAAATGAAGGTAGGTACTGTGGATAAGTACCGTTACAGTAGGAACCAACACCATTCTCCTTTCAAGATCCAACAGTAGGTACCTATCTATTTTATTTGAAGGCAAGTTTTCACGTGATTTTTGAAACTGAAAAACAATGTTTCCAATATAAGGAACTTCGGTGAAAAATATAATGGCTTTAAAAAATATATTTGTATAGAGCAGCAAACGCCGATTCTGAATATATAACTTTTATTATAAATAATTATACGTAGATTTTATAAATCGTTATATAAAAGTGAATTAAAAACTGTACCATCAAAACACCACGTTCTGTTGGTACCACTGCTTCTGACGTTACATGGACAGTTTTAGAGCCCAACCATAACTAGATAAGAGTTGTACCCACTATTTATCCTGCTTATGGCTATAGTTTCGCTGTTTACAGTGTTTATTTCACTCGTAAAATAATTCTGTTTATATATTGCGACATTTCACATTACAACAATGTCATTGGCAGAAGTTTCTTTGGTGATTATTTCTTCGGTGACTCTGAAAGTACAGGATTTCTAATGATACCTCAAACCTATTATTTCTTATAATGTATAATATATCTATTTTTATTTCAATCCATCAAAGGTACCTCAATGTTTCAAACCTATTAATATTAGCATGTTTCTCTCGAAAACAGCTGTACATTTTGTCTTTATCAAGTCTGTGACAGGCGCATGCGCAGAAAACTGTTTAGTAAACCATCAGAGGCAACTATTCACGAAATACAAAATGTTATATAATTCGTTATTAAAGCAAGCGATTCCAATTTTCCCCTTCATACATAATTCAAAGCATTGAGGGTTAAAATCGCATCCAAAAAATTTGGCCAGAAAAGTATTAAGCCCTCGGCTTTGTATAACCTGGAATAGTTCTGTATCACACCTGTTCTTTTGTGATATTACCTAATATTGATATATTAGTCCGTCGGTATTATGTTATTCACGGTGGGTATTCATAAAGCTTTTTTCATATCATTTTTACATTGTTTCATTAATTCTTCTCCCATTTACTTTCCCGTTATGAATTCTTCTATTTTTTATGCGAATCCCATATAAGAGTCCCAACTGTCCGAAGCCAGTGGGACTATGGCATCCTTTATTGGGGTATGTTGTGAGGGTAAAAGGTATGGGGAGGGGAAGGCGACCATGAAGAGGAAGGTAGGGAAGTACCGGGCTATTCATATCTAGTCACTAAACACGGCTAAAGCCATTTCGAGCATATTTCACTTTGGAACGCGCCACAAATATACTGCATATACGAGTATTATTTTTAATGAATTAATTACAAAAAGACGCACATAAATTAAATCAAATTTTCATTCGTAGGCTGGGTTTTGAATCCGCAATCTCAGGATTTGTAGTCGAGATTAAAAAAAGGGAAATTTTTCACCTTACTTCGCTTTTTATCGATTTTGAATCCGGAATGACTAAGTTTTCGGCATAAATCATTTAATACTTTTTAAAACAGACAAAATTTGCGAACAATTTTAAATCAAAATTGTATTTGTAGACCTAACAGTGTCCGGGACATAACGGCTTAAAATATCATAATATTTTTAATGTTTTGTCATTTCTAGCTATTTTAATAGTTTTTTCATTGTTGACCCTGAAGGAATAATTTTCATTGAAATATCGGCGATACCAAAGATTTATTAATATTAGATAATGATGAACGTAGAATACATCGAGGACGGTCAGTAACGTTAATACTTATTATCGATATGATAGACTGTCTATAGTTAGTGATAAAATAGACAGCGTGCACCATTAGTACCGATATAAATATCCTACGTCACATTGTATATTACGTATATTATGTTATGATTTTAACTTCTAAATCAAAATTTGTCTCTATGCACTATTTCGTTTCTAAAGTACCAACTCTGTAATATTATAATGTAAACCATTTTATTTTTATTATTATTCACTATTTTAAGCATTTTTTTCATTACTTTAGGAAACATTACTGTGTAAATATATAACCATCTGATTGGAATATATATAATCCGTTTCTCTACACAAGCATTGCTTAAAAGAGAAGTATAGTATTGTAATATATTAAATTGTAATCAATTTAAAAAAATAAAATATAAATAGAGCATTGGGAAAAAAAAACATTTGTACAGCGTTCTTGAGGTGATTTTCGCCAAAATGGCGCTATGCAGAACATCAAAATATTATTATTATTATTATCACGTACTAAATCAGTATTTAATAGACATGAATACCTAAATATCGTTTAATATCTCGGAACGGTCGCAACGCTAATACCTGTGTACCCGTTATCGATATATCCGATATGCGGTGGTATCATAATACGTATATCTGTTACCAACATATTACGTCATGGCCTAGTCTTCCAGTTTAGGTCTTAAAAAAGTTGGATCAAATGTGAGCTATAGGCGCTTGAACGGATTTTTTTCGAAGCAATGACTTTCTTGGAACGCCGATAAATTGTTTATCAGATGCGGATATGAATGTATTTTTGCACATTGGTACAATGCACCTGCAATAGTGACGAGACGTTAATATTCTACAATGTTTTCTTCAATTAAAAGCAGTTAAATTTGAGTACAAAAGGTTTCGAAGTTTTGTATGGAATGCATACAATATCGATTACCGCCTATTGAACCGCCAATCTGACCACTCGTGTCACACCCAACAAGTCATAGATTTCGTGCGTTTTGTTAGGCTTTAAAAAATTGAAACTTTAACAATTATTTTAACAATGAAAACGAAATTTAAAATTAAAAAAAAAAAAGTTAAGTTAGAACGTCAACATTAATATACATATTTTTTAAATGGGCTGGAGTTTCTTATTACGTTCTAACATGCTTGTATTAAAAAAAAGTTGTAAAGGTATGAAAACATCACAACGACTATATATAATACTTATTCTAAGGTACACCATCAGGAATACAAAAATAAAATACGATTATTGCATACATCCTCAACAATTATTAATGTATGTGTCCAGAATATAAGTATCAGTGAATGTGAAGTATGTTTTGAATATTCGCCTCTGTAACTAATTACTTGAAATGGTACTTACACTATATTATTCCTGTATTTGTTTGTTATTTTATTTATGCACCTACTGTGATGTGTTTTGCACCTATTTACTATAACAAACTAAATATGGAAAAGCCCATATAGGACGTATATAATACAATAAATAAATAAAAACTAATCGTATTGTTGCATTTGTATTAAGATGCAAATAATTAGAAGAATGTATGTTGTATTGGTTGTCTGATATATAAAAAAAATCACATTAAGAAAGATCTATTAAGAAAAATTTCAACGTACGTCTAGTGAATTTAGCACGCATGATCTGCTCGGTAAGGTATGTGTGTTATAAGTTAGTACTTGCACTCACCTATTGTGGCTTCAATGAAGGTCACAACAATCAAGTGTTATTAAACTGCATAATGTGCATTCAGCACTTGGTACCCACTTGCGTTACGTTATAGGTCTAGAGCGGTAAAATACCAGGCTCGAAACCAAACATAGATTAGAGTTTAAATTAAAGTGTATTAAATTAACTTATACATAGTAAGATCGCCCTTCCTCCACTAAAATCACAATTTGTTTAATTTTTTTAATTTTTATTTTAAAAATAAATCGTTTTATCTAAATAACTTATTTATAAAACTCATTGTAATATTTAATCATTGAAGAAGATAATACTAACAAATTTCAAGTGAAACATGAAACCGAAAAAACAAAAAATAAAAACGTATTAGTCGCCACTAGGAATCGAACCCTGAGCCTCAGTCTTACCGGGACAGGACACAGGGGTTCTGGGTTCGATTCCCAGATGCGACTAATACCTCCTTATCTTCTGTGTCTTTGTCGGTTTCATTTGAAATTTGTTAATTTTTTTTACTCATTCTTGCTTTGTTATTTACTGATATTTAAAAAAAAAAATTTGTTATTATACAAGCTCATAAGGGCCTTTATTGCTTACATGGTTTTCGCATTATAGTCTATGTCTTGTACTTTATGTTATACTATGTAAACACCGAAAGGCGTTAATGAATAAAAATAAATAATTCGGTTTTTTGACAATTTTGGACGTTTATTTAAAAATTTTACAAAAAAATAGTTTATAAATAAAATTTTCAAATTTCATAAATTTTTAAATTTAGAAATACACTACCTCCAATTATTAGAAATACGTTCAGTAAATTAATAATAATTATACATTCTTCAAACGATCGGTATTCACTTTGTGGCATCATTATTAATTAATTAATTTAAAAAATACATTTTGTTTACACCACTTTATAAATATACATAAATATCTACGTGTAAACAAAGTACATTTTTTAATTAATCAATCATTTAAATATTCGTTTCAAAAAATAATTCCTAATCACTTATTGAAAATGATCCCAAAAAGTGATTTTCCATTTAATTGATGAAATAATAATAACGTTTTTTAATACTTAGCACTTTCAATTGGGGTATGTTGTTAGGATGAAGGGAAATAAGATGGTTTGAAAGTTTATGGTTTCTGTTCAATAACACGATTAAAGCCATTTCAAGCATAGTTTCGATTCTGAAAGATGATCTTTTACGAGGGCGATATTTAAAGTATCTACCACTTTTTTACTGGTGCCGGTGCAATTCCTAGGAGTCATTTCAAGCTGCAGTCCACAGGATAAAGCTAGCCTTTATAATAGTCAACATTCTGTAGAAGACATACCAGAATTTTTTTTTTACTTCAACGGTAATAGGAAATAGGAATACATCCAAATAGAATCTGCCCATATATGAGTACAGTAACATAAATGAATTTAAGGAAATACCCATACAGACATTTTAATATCTGTCCATATATGGCTACTTGAATGTTCATACGTAATTTTATAAAAAATAAACAAATCATTGTTTTGAAACTTCCTAAATTTCATAATAGTGAAATTACTGACCTTGCTTTTGTGGTAAAAAAAAAAAAAAAAACGTTTTCCGCCTAAGAATCTTTTATAAGTATAATTAATTATAAAATAGACTATTAAAAATGGCAAGTAACTCGGCGACCCATGACGTGCTCGCTGCCGTGACGTCACAGGTGGTGACGTCACACACCTGACTCGTATGATGTATGCTGGCACAATGGCAGTGGAGCGACTCCTTAATGGAACTAGTTATTGCCGCGTTCAAGATCACGGCGCGCGGGTAGTGAGGCAATGCAGCTTTACGAGGGTTCATTTTTTAAAAATAAAATTCTGTTTTCACAATTTTTACTGCAAGTCGTAATAGCGTTGCCACCGTTATCTTTTCGGTTTCATGTTCCATTTTGAGAGTTGTTAATATTATCTTCAATGATTAAAAATATATTACAATTATGTTTATAAGCTCCAATAAGTTATTCCAAAATTCAGTTTTAACTTGTGAAAAAAGTCAACAGATGTCTAATATAAATAAAAAATCGATAGATATATACGAGACACTACATAAATATCACAAATAAATTCGGGTAGAAACTTGTAGTCATGACAAAAATGTAGAAGCCAAAAATATATGGGAACTGATTGAATATGATATTAACAGATCTTAGAATTCAATGTACGATAGTGATAAAAATTACGGAACGGATTGGGGAAGCTCAGGGAATTAGAGTACAAGGTAGGTCCCATATAGAGTCCCAGCTGCTACCTTTATATTTTTCTTTTCTGCGTATTTTAGGTTTAATGATTCATTTTGAGAGTTGTTAACATCATCTTCAATGATTAAAATAAAATAAAAAAGATGATTTAGTTAAGATTTTTCGTAAAACTGCAACACTATTCAAAGCATCAACTCTGAAAAACGGGTGGATTTGGTGGATTCCAAAAATCATTAATTACCCAATCAGCCGTTATTTTTTTCAGTTTCACTGCACCACGAGGTTTTCTTGGGAAAGCGATAGAAAAATACTGTTTTTCGATTATTGTGTTAGATTCACCGCGATGTTATAATCCCTTCGACTAATAAATAATATCTGAGAAAATTACCTCATTGTGTGAAATTACCAAATGAAATGAAACCATTATCGAGTTTTTTCAAACGACAATAGTTGGAAAGAATTAATCTGTGTATTTGATAAACTTACATGAGATAATGCAGAGATGGAACAAAGGCGACAAACTATTTGAAGCATATGTTCTGCCTATTGACGCTTTCACGACAAAACCGTGTATCAGAATATTTGTCAGTTTCCGGTAGGACAAAACATCCCTATATATTTTTTAACCATTTGACATGTCATAAAACTAAGAGGAACGGTTGCGTGGCCGGTTTCACACAAAACTTAATTTTGGATTTGAGGCCAAAATACTCAACCAAACTGAATAATCTTTTTTTTTCAAAATTAAAGACATAGTAAATGTATGATATAGTACGGATTAGAAGTATTTAATTGATTTTTCTTTAAACTATGAAATATAGGTGATTAAATAAATAATTTTTTCGTGATTTTAGAGGCAAATTCGGAAATTATTTGCGGGTTAACGGTATTTTTTTAATTATTTATTTGTCATATTTGCAATGTAAATATAATCACATAAATAAAAAAAGATGTTTTTTCGGGTTGATGTTTTAAATTTGTGTTCTTTTTATTTTGACAATGTTTGTCCTCTTCCTGAAAAAATGAATAATATTCTGATACGCGGTTTTGCCATTGAAGCGAGGCTATGCGCACCTGCGTTTTTGATAATACAGTATTTAGACAAATAGCCCTACCTGAACATATATAATTCACTTCTTATAAACTTTGAAGAGACCATGTTGTGTCAAAACATTAACTCTTACAAAAATATATTAAATCTTGGCAAAAAACACAGTAAAATATATATATTTATCTTATAAGTCTAAACAAACATCCATTGTATTAGGTAGAATTCTATTAGAGTTCTACCTTTTCCTCGTTCGTTTAAATTATAATGCTTGACTATTTAACTTCCACATCTACCTCAATTTTACAACTGTTGCTGCTACCAACAATGCATTATATTGTTCAATGCCATATATTCATCTTCTTATTTTTTATTACACCGATAACACAATACATATATACTTTTATAAAACTTATTTTTAAAACACTTATTATTTACTTTTACTTATATATATATTTTTTTACCTTCATATTTCTATTTACATACTACTATTTGCATATTTTTATTTACATATTACTATTTAATTAGTATTACCATTTACCTATTTTTACTTTTATTTACATATTATGATTTACCTATTTTTATTTTTATAATTATGTACTTATTACTATTTATATGATTTTATTCACATAATTTTATTTACTTATTAATATTTACCTATTTTTATTATTATGTACTTATTAGTATTTACTTATCAATATTTACTTAATATTTAATATGTATTATTACATGCTTATTACTATATACTGATCATTATTAACTTACTATTATTATTTCATTATTATTATCTGATCTTTATTATTTATTTACTATTATCTCCCTTATTAACGTTTAATATAAAAAAAATCATGTATTATTGTTTGCTCATTGAAATTTACGTATTATTATTAAATTGTGTTGCCGCTCATTTCAAAACAGGATTGTCCTAGTGAGATGGGTGGCTAATGTTTTTGTTTTCATAATTAAATTTAAGAATAAATAAATAAACAATACCATATTTTTGTATCATTTTAAAACTCTCGCTGAAACCATGATATACTAATGTAAACAATAGTAAATTCTGTTTCACACATTTCTGTCACATTTTATGTTATTTTTTGTTTCTTATTATCACTTAACGTTACTTTTTTAATTCCTTATTTTCCCATTTTAACTCTTTGAAGTTGTTCTTTAAAGAAAATGAATACTTTAATGTCGTATTTAATTTTAAATCTTATCGTTACAATTTATTTTTATTTTTATGTACTTAATATGTATCTAAAATTTTTAATTAAAAAAGAAAACAACAACTGAAATCTGTAAAGAACAACGTTAAGTAATATTAAATAGTACCTGATATGTACCCGGCAATGCACGGGATTTTTTTAAATGCAGTTATGAAGTTGTTTTGCTTATCGCTTGGGTGCCATAATTGATTTGACAGCGAAAGTTCTGTGATGACTCTAAAAAAATTATTTTATTCTAACATGGATTTAAAAAAAAATGATAAAAAGTTCTTAAGGAGGTACCTACTTGTGTTTTCCACTTTGAAAATATTCTATCCAAACAAATCCTGTTCTTTGAATGTGTAATCTGTGGCTAACCAGAGTGGTATATCTATGGGCTAAGTTCAATACAACATGGCGGTTTCAATGTTTTTCATACTAAATTTAAAATTTATACCGACAGTTTTACATATTATATTTTATTAAAACTACTCTATAAACCTTCCCGGCAGAAACGAGAAGAAAACTGTGCTCTCTTCAGCGAAACCGGTCAAGTAATTTTAGAAAAGATCGAGAACAGACTGACAGACAAGTTTTCATTTATATTTAAATAAGATTGCTATTGAATCCAACCAATGGATCCGCTATCAGATGCAAGTAAAAAGATATGATCTGATACTACTCCAGCAATTCAATACTCAAATTATAAGTCTCCTCGTTCATTTATTTTTTGTTCCTGGTACCCTTGGACCGCTTCAAGAAAACCAGTTAAATTCATTTGCGTGTGAGGCGAATGCATCACAAAGATTTTTATGCTCATTTTTTCATTTCCGTGTTGATAAGATAGGCGCTTGATTTAAAATGTCAATTAGAGATATTTTTTTAGGAGTGTGAAGGAGAATAAAACTTACCGAGAATCACCGTTCCCACGAAGAGGCTCAGGCTAACCGTGGTGAATGTGGTGAATCTCTGAAAAAAAAGTGGCTGTTAAATTACTCAATCCACCATAGCCGTGGAACATGAAAAACTTAATTATAATTTTTGATATTTTTTTAACAACACATTCACCATCTAAAATGCCAAAAGCATGTTTTTTTTATCGTAAAAGAGTATTTGAAAGTAAGTTTTTTTTTTGTGAAACGCGTCAATCTTAACGCTGACAGTCAGTGTCCAAAAGTACGCACTACGACGGATTTATCCGTTCATTCCATAAGGGTTATTAGATAAATGTATAAGGTTTCAAAATACAATAATCTATAAACTATAATCTATTAAATTCTTTAAGAAATACGTACTGGAATTTCATGAAAAACGCTCAAAATTACTTTCACCGGTATTCAAACTGCACCTAATTTTCAGATATTTTGGGACGTATTTCATAAAATTCAAAGATTCCAGTTTGGGGATTGTTGCTCTTTGAAATCTTATACATTTTCCTAACTACTCAAATAGAATTTACAGATATATCATTTGTGGTATTGCTTTAGTTAGCAATCTGCAAAGTGTTGTTTAGGGCTATTTTTGAGTGCTGGCCCTTAAGAGGCGCCAAGACATTTTGCGTCAGGTGACGTCATATAGCTAGCTATACATCTCGTCGGCCTTGGTGATACAGGCGGTATTTATGACGTCAGAGGAACGCCACGCCAGAGCCTTTATACACACACACATACACACATGTATTCATTTCAAAAATTATTTTTTATTCATTTAGTCAATTTTGAAGATAGGTTTATATTAATTATCCAAAAAAACAGTAATGTTATTACATGATATACATATTTATATTCAAATTCTGATGTTTTTGGATGTTTCCAATAAGTATAGGCGTAATGCTGATAGTTCCTTCCCAACCTCTCCCCGTTTATGATAAACTATTAATTTAACAAAAAAACGTAGCTCACAGCGACAGGACCATAAGTTAGTACGGAATTCTATTCTCACCTCTTTCCTCATCCCCGGGAAGACGACCAAGAAGGCGAAGTAAAGGGTGGCAAACACCACGTAGAGCGTGATGAGCGCCACATCCCCCGTGACGGGCGTGCGGTTGTTGAAGCTGTACAGGGTGGGCCCGCCATCGCTGCGGAACGCGTCGAACCATCCCCTCATGCTGGCAGGTGTAGCTGTGGCTGTGGCTCTTTAGCCCCCTGTAAACAAAACAAATAAAACCGTTAGATTTATGTTTATAGAAATAACAGTATTTTCACAAACCTGTAAAATATGCGATTTGTAAATTAAATCAGGGATTTTTGTATAATCTGACTTCCAGAAGAGGTATCCGACACATGACCTAGATAAGTGGGAGCAACTATCAAGCAACCGTTGAACATTAATGCAAATGTCAGAAATATTATTATGGTCAAGAATGATTTCGTTTGTCCTTTTGACTAACAAAAAAATTATATAAATTAAAAATATACTTTGTATTTGCCACTTTAATAAATAAAAATTACAATATTATTTACACTTTGGTAAATACAAAGTATATTTTTGATTTATATAATTAATAATGATGCCACAAAGTTACCAAACATTTGAAGAAATTAACAAAAAAATTATTTGTTGGTTATACGCATGGGCTAGACTAGTGCGGATAAGTATAAATCAACAATTTAAAACTGATAGAAATTTATTATTGAAAATAACATCAATAATTCTAAATGAAAAATAAAATAAAAAGATACAGTCGCGACTGAGACTCGAACTTCTAGACTATCCGGGACATGCGTCTCTACTAATTGAACTGCCGAAACCTAGTTGCTTTCCGCCATTTCTATCAATCTCATATTTCTAGGTAGCTCAATTGGTAGAGGCGCAAGTTCCGGATAGACTAGAGGTTCTGAGTTCGAGTCTCAGTAGCGACAGTATCTTTTTTATTCTGTGTATCTTCCCCTGTTTCATAATTCCATTAGTTTTTTTTTTGTAAATTTAATTTAAATAAAATTTTGTAATGTTATTATTAGGTATTTCAGTTTTTATTATTGTGACAGTTGTTTCGGCGTTCAAGGCCATTTTAAAAAACTGCGGTTAATCCACATTGCGACGTCTTACTTATACGATTTTATTTACTTGCACTTAATTCGAATTCGGACGGTATTTATAATCATTTATTACAGAAAGAAAGGGACAAGGATACAAATTTATTTGAACAATTGGAAATTAATAAACGAACGAATGATTCTAATATAACATTAATTAATAAAGTAAGGTAAATTATTTTTTCCCCACCTCTCAGTATGTTCACACGACCAAAATAATATAACGCATTATAAATGAATTAAGAAAATATTGTCATTTAAATGCAGGGAAAACACATTACAAAATGTAGGTACCTCACCGAACAGAAAATTTTAATTATAATTTATATTATAATTATAATTTACATATATAACTGAATATTCTTTTTTTTTTTTTAAATTAAAGGTATAGTAAATATCTAGTACGGATTAGAAGTATTTTTTTTAAAGTGTTAAATTATGAAATATAGGCCATTAAAGAAATCAATTTTTCGTGATTTTAAACGCATTAACGGGTTAACGGTTGTTTTGTTTAATTTGTCATATTTGCTATGTAAATATGATTATATCAAATAAAATATTTTTTTTTTTACATCTGTAAAAAACATTATTTCGGGTTTTAAATTATGTACGGCAAATTTGTGTTCCAACGTAAATTAGTCATTTTAAATTTAAATTTAAGTCCATCGTAATGCTGATTTTAACACTTTTTTTTTAAAACTTTATATTTCATTATATTTTCATAGTAGAAGAAGTTTTTTTATCACTATTAACCCCCAAATAATTTCCTAAGTTGTCCCTAAAATCGTGAAAAAATTATTTTATTTAATGGCCTATATTTCATAATTTAAAACATAAATAAATAAAATACTTCTAACCCGTATTAGATATTTGCTATACCTTTTGATTTAAAAAAACAATCATTTGGTTTGGGTGAGAATTTTGGCCTCAAATCTAAAATTCAGTTTTGTGTGAAACAGGCCGCGCAACCGTTCCTCTTAAGTCTTCCACTATACTAAATTAATTTATTCTTTAACAATGTCCTTCGCAACATAGATGAACTCCTAGCGTGGAGGACAATTTACATTTCCATATATTTAAAAACGTGTATAGTAAATAATAAGGAAAGAAAACATTTCAAGAAACGCAAAGTTTTTAATCAGAATGGCGGTCTTTTATCGGGCGATTTTGAGACTATCATTCACTAAGGTTTTACCCAATATTTTCGTGTCTCGCTTATGTAGATACCTCATACGCAATTGTACCACGATACCTACACGTAGCCATAAATCAGCCGCGGTCTTTATTTACCTGTAAATTTCTTAATTTTACAAACGTTTACTATAATAATAAAATTAATAATAAACGGGTATTAGAAATAGCTGGAAGGAATGTTTTTTATGCCCAACGTAACAATGGTTATTTCAATATTTCTCATGCTCAACGCTAAAACCGGCAATTATACGTAATATTTCAGCGCTTTGTTTGTGGAGATAAGTGAATGCCATTACTAAATCCAGTTCAAGCTTCGAGTTTGGTTTCGGACTCGTCAGCTTTTACTTCGAACAGCTTTATCGTAACTAGGAAGTATCGGAGTCGGCATCCAAACGTTTCCAGTTATGGCATTTAACTTCATTTACTCCATTTGTATCCAGTACAAAGGAAATCATTCTCACTCTTGCGGCTGAGAAATATATTTAACTTTAAATACGTGTATTTTGCTCCAACATTCCGTGACGTTTGCGTGATGTTTCACATTTAGCAGCATACAAGGATTAGAGAATGAGTTGAATTGAATGCAACCAAGAATTAAGAGTGTAAGAGGGCTAGGAATATTTCTAATTCGATATTAGTTTCCTAAATTGTTGCAACGTTGCACGTGGCGGTTTCACGTGCATTCTAACATTCTAAGGTTTTTAAAAACAAGAACTTTGGCCAGGAGACTTATTCTGGTTCTTTTTAAGGAAAATTCCTTATCCTTTTCCTTAGGTTTAAAGACTTCTTGCTTAGCTGCTGTTACGATCCTCTCGAATGACAGCTGTCATTCAGAAACGACATTCTTTAAAAATATTTGCGTAGTTTTAACAAAAAATAATCAATATTATGTAAATATTTACTTTAAACATTATTAGTGAGTATTTGTCGCAGAATAATGCTATTAAATTAACCGAATTAACGAAATGGCGATGTACCTATGCTACAAACATTGCAATTTTGTGAATTCAGTTAATTTAATAGCATTATTATGCGAAAAATGATTCACCAATAATCTCCAATATCGATTCTTACGATAATATTGAGTTTTAAATTTGTTAAAACTAAGCAAATATCCATATTTTTAAAGAATATAATTCACTGAGTAATAGCTGTCATCCTAGAGAACCGGAACCACAGTTGAACAAAAGGTCTTTTAGCCTAAGGATTACGACAATGCTTTATCCTTAAAAAGAACTGGAATCAGGCCCCTGTAGAATCCCATGGATGAAATTTTTAGTACTTTCATAACGCTACTTCTAATCCAATTTCGCCGTCGTCCTTCCTCCCGTGAAGTTCTAGGGCATTGAATTCAGAACAAGGCTCATTTGTAATTTTGTGTTCTTTGATCACGCAAACTCTACTTTTTACTCTACGTTTTTAAACGCGGGTACATTTATTTGGTATTGCAGCAATTGATAAAAGGGATTGTTTTTTCAATGGGAATTATTACCTCTACTTGACAATTTTTAAAAATTTAAACAAAGTTATTTTTTTAAATTTATATTTAAATTTATTATTTAAACAAGATAAACGTAGACATGCTATTTTTTTTAAATGTTTTGTTTACATTATATTTATTTATTTTTTTATTATTTAATTAAGATGTTATTTTTTGTATACATATTTTTTTTTCATGCTACGTTATGTTACAAGGATGGATTTTTCAATAGTTGCACTGATTTAATTAAATTTTATGCAGACGTCGAATAGTGTTATCTCAAGAAGGAGGAGGAAACGTTATGTTATTGCAACATATACATTTACCGACATAACACTTTTGTTATTTTTTTAAAGTTAATGTTATTCAAATTTGATACATTAAATACAAAATTAAATAAAAATAAATAAAATGGAGTTCTACGAATTAAACACAAAAATAATTAATAATACATTTGGCGGTGTGAAATTAAAATCTGTTAAATACATTCAAAATTTAACGTTTTTTTTTGCTTTTTTTATATAAGTGAGCAAAGTCAGAGGGTTCTTTGGACTCCTTAACATAATCATATGAATTATAAATGAAAATGTTCAAGTTTCCATTCTACTGCAAAAAATATGCAAAGCTTGTTAAAATGCAATAAATTAAATTAAATTCTCAAGGTGGGTAATTCACCGAAAATTATATTTTGTATCATCATGATCATGAGCAATTACAGTAAAGAATTCGTTCTTTGTCTGATATTTAGGCGGCCGTACTAACAACGTGCTGTTGATGCAAAAATACATTATGTAAGCATCTTATAATAATAGCATGTGCATGATTTTACAAAATTACACATTCATTTAGTCGTCACGTTCAACAGAATAGCAGAATGGCAGATTGGCAGAACGGCTAGTGCGAGCGTAACCCGGAACAGCCTGAGCCGGATTGTGAATTGTGGATTGCGGATCGTGGTGTTCAAGGCTAAGCTGAGGATTTTCTTATTATGCGGCCTATTTCCTATGTAATCACACTCAACTGACGCAAAACAAATACTTAGTGAATACGAATAAAGATCAACAGAAAATAAAGTTGTTTTATACCTACCTATCTACTACTTTTGTGAGAGTTTGCTATATTACGTATAGTTATGAAGAAAAAAAAACATTTTCAACTGTATTTAATATCATTTTGGATTCATTGACCAAAAAATACACGTTTCTGTATTGATACCATATAAATAAAACCACGTCTCTTACGGGAATCAGATTTTTCGAATTAAATACAGTTTTGGAAATATAACGTTTACTTCCTTCTTTATCAGGTACTTAAAAAGTAGAATAATGATATCGACACGGCGGAAAGATGTTGGCATTACCTTTGTTGGTGGAGCGCTGGTCCCGGTGAGACCAAGAGGTCCCGGGCTCGAGTCTCAGATGCGACCGTTATCTTTTTTTTCTGTCTTTTCTTTTACATGTTTCATTTGAGATTTGTAGATATTGTCTCCATTGATCAAATACTACTATGAGGTTTTATAATTTTAAATAGTTATTCCAACAATAATTGCATAAAAAATAAATTTTACTCGAAGAAGTCACGCAAAATCAATGACGATTCTATTGAATTATTGAGCAAAAAAAAAAGAAATACCGGCCTTAAATCGTGCATGTTGCTAGATTGGGAGAGGCTAGAATGATTATTTTAGAAATATGACATTATCTATGGATTGTAATCTAAAACGATGACCTCTACCGGTGAAAGGACAAACAAAAAATGCCCAATTAGTTTCGCGAAAGATGTCATGGATTGTTTAGTCCCTTTGTGGTCGAGGAATGTACAATTTAACAATTCTCTATAACTGAACTCGGCCAGCCTTGTCGGTCTACTCATAGAAACTACTTGGCATTGGTACTTTAATTAAAAAGTGATCAGTTTGCAAATAAACAGTGAAACCTTTCCACTCTCAAGTGCTATTGATATTGAAGAGCTGCGTGAAAGGTTTAATTTTATAACGAGCTGTTTAATTTATTTGATATGCTTACATGCACATTTACTAATGAGGCAGTTTTTTAAAGGTTGAGTATTTTGTTTTTATGACAATTATTAATTGATAAATATGTAGCTACCCTTTTATAAAAAATACAGTTTTTTGTTATGTGGGGTAGGTACATACAAAGATAAGGGGTCTTGTCAAAATCCATGTTGGTTGGCAAACGAATATTGAAGTCGTTTAAAGGTATGAACTCGAAGCTGTCCACGTATCCATCCACGTTTCTTTCGCGTAATTTTAACTGCGCTAAGCAAATTAAAAACATTTGTAAACAGGTTCTAACTAAATACAACAAAATATTCGGCTTTCGTAAACAAGCCGAACCCTTTTCTTGTTTCCTGTTTTACTTATTAACTGTTTGGGTTAGTTTGGAAAGTGTACCACAGATACGGTAATAAAGGAGTTTACCATAAATTACGCATAATTGTAAAAATGACGAGTTGATCATTAGCGGATTTGCTTTATGAAGATTAAATAATAATTCTTTGCAACGCAATGCAAGTTGCCTGGAGACTGCCGGGATGCATTTATTCGGAAAGCAAATGACAGTGACACGCTTAAGCCCGTCTCTTATTTTGGCTTCTTTCCCTTGCGTGTTAGGGCATCCTATGGATTATTTGCTCTGTGTACCACGTGCATGTAAATTAATATATGAATGCTTATATTTTTGGACAGAAACGACAGAGTTCAGAAAAATACCTAGATCAGCTGTATAGTTGTTTCTTTGCAGGTATGTCAATATTTCTGTCATTTGATAAATAACATTGACTCCACAGCGGACAGTATTTACCAATTAAAATAACAAGAAAATCATGCACTCCTTTTTTGTTTTCTCTTTAGACAGTATGTCCTTTTCAAGAAATCATATCTTGATGCTCTTAAGCTTGAGTCAACAAGTTGAACATTTGTCAACTTTTGTGTGATTTATTTTACAAACCACCATATAAGGTGTTCGGTATTATAAAGGTATTCTATTGATAGCTCTGTTGTAAGTTCTCCTTCTTTCACGTTGAGAACGAACGAATCCGAAAGATTTAACAGAACTCTCGGCGGGAAAACTATATTGACAACTGGCTTAAAAAAAATCGTTGTATTGTATTTTTGTAAATTAAACACTATATTATTGGATGTGATGTGATGTACATAAAAAAGTTTTTAATTTTTTAAAATTTTTTGTTTTTTTTTTTATTTTTAATTTTTCAAATTTCTTATTTTTTTAAATTTTCAATCCTTCAATTTTATATTTAATTTTTTATTTATTTTATTATAGATTTATAAAAATATATATTATTTAATTTTTATTTTAAATTAAGAAAATATATATTTTTAATTTTGAATATTTTATAATTTACAATTTCTTCAAAATATTAGTTTTCACTTTGTGGAGTCATTATCAACAAATGAATTAAAAATTTCTTTGTACTCACCACCTTATTAATATATACATATCACCATGTTTCAAAAGCGAGGTTTTTCTTATCAGGACATACAGAATATTAATACTAATCTGTATTCTGTATGTCTTGAAGAGGAAAGCTTCGCTTTCGGAACATGTTGATATGTATATATTAAAAAGTGGTGATTACAAAGAAATTTTTAGTTATTTTATTTTATTACTTAATTTAAATTTTTGTTTTTCATTTAATTTTTAAATATTTGAATTTAAAAAAATGTTCTATAATTTAAATTTTTGATTTTTGATTTTTGATTTTTGATTTTTGATTTTTGATTTTAAATTTTTTATTTTTCAATAATTATTTTTTACATATACATAATACAAATTGCCATGTTTTCGTTTTATAAGTTTTACTTATATTGTAATGATAGAAAAAATAATAATATCCCATGACCTGTTGACTAGCAAATGACTTTGAGTCAGAAAGTTATAGATTCGATTCCCGCACAGTGCAAAAAAAGTCAACCTGAAATATTCGTAAAATAATGTAGGTCGGCTCTGGGAATTTTGACGTTAATGTATGTATTAAATTTTTGAGTTGAAAATGTGGTTAATGGATGTAGATAATATAGTAATAGTAAAAAAAAGCATTTCGGTTGACATAATTTAATATTGAGTAAAGAATCACGAACTAAAAAAATACCGAAGTTTCACCTTCCACAGCTGAGCGAGGCTGTTAGTTATTATTAACAATAAATTGAAACGATTAGTTTAAATCGGCTATGCTTTGCCCAAGGTGGGTCGGGTCAGGTTAGGTAATATTACCCAAAGCGCGTAATTAGTAGACAGAATATTTCGCGCTGATTAGTAAACGTAATAAGTAATAACATTCCAATCATTTCAAACTATTCACTTGACTGGTTGATTAGGTTGGTTCGAGCATTTGCATCTACATATCTTCTGTATTACGTATATAGCGCTGTATATTGAACTGTAAATTAATCTGCAAAGGAATCATAGATAAAAAGATGCCACTCTTGACTGATTGTTGTTTATTCAAGTTTTTCCTTTAATTTTAACATGAATAATACCGTAATTTGATGTCTCTTTCAAGGAAATCCAGTCAAAACTCAAAGTCATTTTTATCGATATCATACTTCAAATGTAAAACTTAACTGATAACTTTTTATTTTCTGTGTCTTTTTCTGTTTCATGTGTCCATTGAGATTTTCTTATTATCTTATGCAATTATTAAATATTACAATGAGGTTTATAAGCTTCAATAAGTTGTTACAGTAATATGAATATTCTTTCTAGACTTGTAGAAAAGTCAGTAGATGTCCCGTGTACATAAAAATCAGATAGGCATACCCGAGACACTATCTAGATTGCAATTGTATTCAGGTAGAACTTTGCAATCATAAAAAAATATAACAGCCAATAATATAGGAATTAATTAAGGATAAAATTAGGAACTCATACATTTGAAGTATGACATCGTTAAAAATGACGTAAAATAAACAGGTCTCATTAGCTCGGTGGTTAGAGCATTATCCCGGTAAAACAGAGGTCCTGGATTCGATTCCCAGATGCGACTGATATCTTTTTATTTTCTCTTTCTTTTTTCATGTTTAATTTAAGATTTGTTAATATTATCTTTTTCAACGATTAAATAAATAATACTTAATTACGAGAATTAAAAAAGAAGTCATTTAAAATTTATCTTAATTAACAACATGTATATTGGCTCTATAATTGATTGGACGATATTTCACGTCATTGGAACCCACTCCGCCAGCTATGCCAGTTAAAGTGATGACCGATTTGGATACATAATAATAATAATAATAATAATAATAATAATAATAATAATAATAATAATAATAATAATAATAATAATAATAATAATAATAATAATAATAATAATAATAATAATAATAATAACAACAATAATAATAATAATAATAATAATAATACTACTAATAATAATAATAATAATAATAATAATAATAATAATAATAATAATAATAATAATAATAATAATAATAATAATAATACTAATAATAATAATAATAATAATAATAATAATAATAATAATAATAATAATAATAATAATAATAATACTACTAATAATAATAATAATAATAATAATAATAATAATAATAATAATAATAATAATAATAATAATAATAATACTTGGTCGATTTATATAGCGCCGTTTTTGTGAAAAATCACCTCAATATATATCTCTATGTACCCCTGTAACCTTTCGTTTGAATGTGTAAAAAAAATACATCATTTCGTGTTCAAAATTACTGAGATACTTAATTCCTACCATTGTTCAAATACGACTTTTTTTTTACATGAATACCCCACAAGAGTCTCAACTGCTCCCAACCGTCTGGAGCCAGTGAGACTATGGCATCCCCAATTGGGGAATGTTGTGTGGCTGAAGGTATTGAGGAGGGGAAGGAGAAGGGTAGAGGGAGGTGGGGAAATTCCTGGCTATTCAGACCTAGTCACCAAAACAGTTAAAAGCCATTTCAAGCAAAGTTTCGATTCTGAATGGTGATCTTTCACCAGGGCGATACTCTGGAACGTGCGAAAATATACTGCATATTATTTTCAAATGAATTAATTGCGATATAGCGCAAATTAATTGAATAAAATTTACATGCGCACGCCGGGATTTGAACCCGCGACCTTCGGATTCGTAGTCGAGAGCCTTACCCCTCGACCTTGGAGGCCGACAACTGGTACATTTTTCCAACACATTGCTTTCTGCATAGTCAGTACACATTGTTATAGGTATTTTCAGAACCGCTTTTCTTTCCTTGACATCAACCCGATGAATATGAAATATGCATGAACAATTACCGGTTTCGTTCGTCATGGAGTATTGACAGGCTCGTCAATAATAAATTATAGCTTTGGCAACATGTCGCTGGAAACACAAGGTTACAGTAGTGACATAATATAAAGGGCATGTATTTCACGAGATGGGGGGTTTCAGCATACTTAAAGTGAGAAGAACAGATGCGAAATAATTGAAACATCACAAACATTTTTATTAATAATAATAATATCTTTATTGTAATTAAATTTAACTATAACTAAAAGACATGTATAATATAATAATGCAAGTGTACAGTGGTTTATAAAGTAAAATATAAAATAATATAATAACAGTTTTAGTTGAAGTTTCACATAACCCGCCTCACTAGGCTAGCCTGTGTTGAGGCAGTAATTGTGCAAATTATTTTATAATTTTAAAATACCTATGAATATACACTTATATTAAGATATGCTTCGTAAGTCATTGAATCAATAATTTAGAATTTGGGTGAGTGCACCGGTAATTGCCCTATCGTTACTGTTTATCCATTTTTTTTAAAATTGTGAATATTTTTTGTGAATCAGATTTTTTTATGCTAACCGGAAGAATGTTGTTAATTCTTATCGCAAAGTACCTAAAATTCCGTTGCCTAAAAGTAGTATGAATTACAGGAATTTGGAGTAAATCTTTATTATTTATTTAAAAAAAAATTTTTTTTTATTAATTCTATAAAATGTTACAAATTACACGTTTTTTTCCATGTCACTGGGTACATGCCCGTGTTTTGGCGGTCAGATTATTGTACAATGAAATATAATGAACATGAAAATAAAGCGTATATATAAAAGGCGAGTCAATAAAAGCAGAGATTATAGAGAAACAAAGATAAAAATACATGAAGAATTTCACAGAAATTCAACCACCGGACAAGAAAATAATAAATTATTAATATTTATTTCTTGCAAATTTTTCTCTGTTAAATTAATACACAAAATATAAATTATGTTTTGATAGAAAGCAGTCACTTTGCGGTTTGACATATTATTGAAATAAAACAACCACTTTGCTTATAACTATGAAATTTATTTCATTTTTATTAATACCAACCGGTTTCGCCTAACACAAACATCATCAGATTATAATGATTGTTCAACATTCTACGAGTATATTGGCAAAACAGCACGCAATGTCTACATTAGAATTAAAGGGCATCTTAGGTGCTTAAATAATAATTCGCCTTATCGATAAAGATTATACCTTGAATCAAAGCACCGGTGCTAATATTCTGCATAAAAATGGTGATGGCAACAGATTATTTCCCATTATCCCTTAATCACCTATTCAGGTGTTTCTTGGTAATCCATTATGTACACATCTGTCTCTTTGTCTCTATTATTATGTCAGATTTCTATTTTCGTGCTATCTCATTGTTTCTTTGTTCTATGTCATGTTTTGCCTCATTCTATTTATTGATATATATGAACACAAATAATGTATTTTTTATTAGTTTAATTTTGTACCCTGATGATGTTTGTGTGTAGTGTTTTCAGTTTAAGAGATTTATAATTTATAAATTGATAAGAATGTCATTATCTAAGTGAATTAGAATAAGTTTTTGTCACATCAATCCAAGAACTTTGTAGAATCGGCTAAGATCGATAATTATTGTTAAAAATTGTCCGGATTTTTCTTGCAGAAAATTTCTGCAAGATCTAACCTTGAATGCCTAAAACCACCACCTATTGACATACGAGTATTCAAGAAATATATAGAATTAGAAATGTCAGCAAATTTTTTTCCATCGTTATAATATGACATGTCATTAGTCGAACGGTTGTTTTCATTGTTAAAGTTGAGGTACCCCTAACTGAAACATTCAGATTAATTTGTTTATTCTTAAATTTAAAAAACATAAACGCAGAGTCCTGTGATGAGATGAGCGGCTTTACAATTTTATTGAAACGATAATTATAATATATATATATTTTTTTTTTTTTTAAATAACACCAAATTTATTTAAACTATAAACAACTACAAAATCTACAGTAAATCTTTAAGTTGGGCCGTACATTTATAGATTACAACAATAATAATTTCATTGTAACTAAAATAACTATCATAAAGTATATGATATATAGATATATCTATTATACAGATTAAATGCATTATCTCGATGTCACCAATGTGGTAAGTGTAATTTTTACCCGATGTGTCTCTTAGCTAAACCGTTAATTTACGATTATATGAGATTTTTTCATAGAAGAGTTGAATTGACAGAAAAATAAAATAAAATTTTGTGTACAAACCTGCTATAAAAAAATTACCTTATGATATGTATATTTTTTTACATGTAAACTAACTAACCATCACGCCGTTTCCCCCCAGGGGTAGGCAGAGAGGACGGATCGCCAAACAACTCGATCTTGGCATACAATTCTTGCTTCATTCACATTCATACAACGTCTCATATATTCTTTTTTGTTATTCCGATTTCTGACATGCCCCGACTCAAGTATTTGATTCATTTGATCGTACCATGTTTTCCTCGGAGGTCCCCGGCTTCTTCCAGTCACATTCGCGTCATATATTTTCCTTACATCAATTTCTTCGTTCATTCGCTCTACATACCTAAAACATCTTAGCGTCCCTTTCTTAATCTTACTCAGTACGCTTACATCAGCCTTGCATTCTTTACGAAACTCAACATTTTTCAAACGATCATACATGGTTTTACCACACATTCGTCTAAGAGATCTCGTTTCTACAGCATTCAGTCTACTTTCATCTTTCCTCTGCCAGTTCCATGCCTCACTGCCATACATCAAGGTTGGTATCAGCACTCCATTGTGGACTGCTAGCTTCGCAGGATAAGAGGGATAATATTATGCAACTTGATTTTTTTAATTTACCAGTCGGAGTTAATTAAGGGTAAAAAAGGTATTTTTGAAAATTTTCGGATGTTAAATTTTTTTCCGTATTGTGTAATTTCAGGCTATTTTTATCCTTCAATTACAAAAACACAACTTCGTACATTTAAAAAAAAAACTATTTATTGTTTTAAAAATAATGATTGGGTAATAAACTACTAAAACACATTTAAAAGCGTTTGATACCTGCAATAAAAATCGATATTGTAATTTCAAAATTGAAAAAGCAATAAACTGTTTGCGTACATACTCGTAATGCCACAACGTCGTACAAGACCCGCCCAGATGCGGAGTACAGCCCGGGGCGAAATTCAAGTTTGACCTTCTCAACACATTATCTTAAGGTCTAGGTTTCCATATCGCTTCTCGAGGTATTTATGCAAACATGTGAAATGAAACTACATTTCCGGAGAGCGTTTATTGACGTAGGTCTGCGTTTCTGCGTAGTCTACGTAGTCCATGTACAATTACCCACTTAGAAATAGCCAGTTGAAATAGTTTTGACGATCTAGTCGCGTAAAATTTTGCAATAGCAGTTTATTAGAAGTGATTTTGCTCCGTTGATTTTGCATTTCGTCGGAATAGGAATTATAAACAAATCTCAATATCTACGCAGAATATTTTGCGCTCTTGCATATGTACATAGCGCCCTTAAAATGGCGCTATGTAAATTAACGAAATATATTTATAATTATTGTTTTTAATTTACTCCACACGGAAGGCGTTATCTCTAAGGGACTAACTATTATCATCTTTAGCTAACAATAGTGCCACAGGTACGTCAGTTGTGTACATCGGTCGAATCTATTCGATGATGTCACAGTGCCTCGTCGGCGTATAGAAGCAGAAATTTTGTTACGTAGAAAAAGAAGAAACCAAAGGGGAATATAGACAATGATATAGATATAATATAGATATAATATAGATATAATATAGATATAATATAGATATAATATAGATATAATATAGATATAATATAGATATAATATAGATATAATATAGATATAATATAGATATAATATAGATATAATATAGATATAATATAGATATAATATAGATATAATATAGATATAATATAGATGTAATATAGATAATATATATGAGACATAAGTCCCAAAGAGGAAGGCGAAGATGCACCTAAATAATAACCCGCTCTATTTTAATATTCATCTCATAATACTGTTCACACACACACACTCATCAGTTCACGCGCTCATACAAATAGAGAGCGCGTCGGTCGACCGACGACGTAGCGCTAACGAGCTGGACCGATGGTCCTCGTACGCAGCGTGTAGCGTCTCGCGCGCGGCTGACTGTTGGCGTTGCACTACAGCTTTCCATTTATTCACCTACACATTACCGTATGCGACTGACGTACGCGCGGCACTTCTAGCCTTAGGGATGATGTGTGGTAGGTTCATCAGGTAAAGAATGAATGAACCTGGGTCTTGAAGATACTCATCATAATGGAAGAAGGAAATAAAAAAGCTTGAAAACGTTTCCATAGTTGAGCACAATAATAAGTTATAAGAACGACCCTTTATCATATGGTAAATGCCAATAGTGTAAAATTAATAATTGAACATTTCGCATGGAATCATTTAGGTAAATTAACAAAAATTAAAAAAAAAATTGTAAAGCTTAAGTCTTTCGAAGCTCATCGACAAATGTCTGTGAATAAATTTGCATAAAAGGCAAAGCCCAATGTTGAGGGATGCACCAACGGAGGGATTCGACCGAGACTCGAAGAAAGCGATAATATCACAGAGATAGAAATCGATTCCAAGTGGCTATCGCTGCTTAGGAGGCATTGGGAATAAAATTAGTGAAGCACTGCATTGTATTATCGCGTGTTCAAATGTTATTCTTTAATATATTTAATCACCATTAAATTTATTTTTAAATATTATATATAAACATGCGTGTTAACAAAAATAAATTTATTTTAATACATAATAATTGCTGTAACAAACGATTGGATTAAGATTAATGTCAAAGATTAAAGTGATTACACTAAATGGATCTCATGATCGTTGTAGGGATCTAGGTAATGATTCGATGTTTCTCTGTACCTTGGATCTCCTGATGGTTTGTACTTTACGAGCCTTCGTTCTTCTTCAAGGTTTTGGTAATAATTGGTCTAAAATTATATAAGCACGGTTTTATTACCCTGTTAATGGTCCGTTATTTATAAACCAGCATCTACGTGTACCGACGTAAGGCTTTGCAACACACCGTGATTTGAGGCTCTTGTCTAGTAACTGATTACTGCCACCCGTTGACCTTAGGAAGATAAGGAAATTTGGATCTCTACAGACTGTTCGTAGGAAAAGGGGAGGAGTTCTGAAGATCTTATTCATTTCCGTAATGTTTCACAGATCAGAACTCGTACGTCATTTCAAAGAGGATTCCTAATAAAGTAAAATATACTATAGTTAAGATTTAATATATTCCTGACGATTGAAGGGTACTTCCGAAGCCATCGATTATTATATTGAATTGAAGTGGTTCAAAACAAATTTATGCGTTTTTATTACAACATATAATTTGTTTAGAACGTCGTTTTATTTTGAGATAAAAA
Organism: Halesus radiatus; assembly: GCA_022606495.2. NCBI lineage: Eukaryota > Metazoa > Arthropoda > Insecta > Trichoptera > Limnephilidae > Halesus > Halesus radiatus. The sequence goes on from JAHDVE020007712.1 coordinate 355,368, forward strand.
ACATAGTAATAATCTAAACACTTCATCAAAAATAGCTATCGTGCGGTAACATAGCCTCAATAGTTTACGTTTGTTTTAAGTTTCATCTTTTTTTTTTTAAACGACAAAAGTTGGACAGTACGCGGCTTTTTGCCACATGGAGTTAGCTGTGTTCCATTTTATGACTATTGAATTATTTAGAACGTACAATGTTACTTTCCTATTGTAAATATCAAAATATTTCGTGAAAAATACGAAAAAATTAGCCCTATTTACCCGAAAATCGCGAATTACGCGTTATTCAAGCTAGTCACACCGCCCGCCCCCCTCTGTGACATCTATTGTGTATGTTCTGCCGTAATTATGAAATATAATTTAGTATTTATTTTGCCCCGACGATGGAAAATAAATGTGGCTAAAAAAAAGTTTGATTGTTTCATTTGATTATAATGGATAACCACAAAGTGATAGCTTCATACAATAGTACAGACTTATTTTATTTAATTCCCTAAATACGTATTTCTTATCTATTTAATGAAGTAATGAAATAATGAATAATGCTTTCATGCGCAATGGGACATTGTAGTATCAATTTTATGTCAAAAGTCCCTAGAGTCCAATGGACTTTTTATAAAGTACAATACAGAAAGGCAATCAAATGACACCCGATCAATTACTTCCATTCCAATTGATTCCCGATTAAGCCATGTTCGGTGTTGGCAATACTTAAGTAACGATCCGATTAAGATAGCGATTAACGAAATCCGTTGTTCGGAATGTCTCAGTAATAAGATATATATATTGTATAAAACGCCATTAAGAAAACACATTATTTAACTTCCGTGGGCGGCAAATTAAAACGAATAAGTGACATTCCCTTTTGAAAACATAACAATTGAAATATAGTGCATCAGAGGTGCTCCACGAAGTTATATTATTTTAATTTGAGCCCGAAGAAACTCTTTGATTATAAATGAAAAGTTTTTCAAATATATGCTAATAATGTCTTCGGTAAAAAATGATTATCGGTTTATCGAACATAATTATGATAATTAAAATCCTTTCTTCTGTAAGGTACTTAAAGATGAAATCTGTTTTTCCCGCTTTAATGATAGCAGATTTTACTTAATTGTTTTATAATGACACGAATGCTTTTTAAGCCAGTGAACTTAAATGTGTACGATAAATCCCTGAATTATTTTAAGGAATTGTATTGTTTAGGTAAATACATTTTTTCAAACACCATCAGAATAAAAAATAAAATGGGTATCGTTAAACAAAATCATATAAGTCGTCTAAATGTGGTCTAATCATAATTTGAAAATGGGTTTGAATGCCGAAACAGCTATCAGATTAATAACAAAATTATAATACTTGCGGAACTTCATAATAATATTATTACATCTGATTTACTTCAAATTAAAATATATATATTGAGTTCTACGAATTAAATAAAATGACAGTTAACAATCTTTACTACTGTCTGCAATGTATCTTTTCCGCAATAAACACAAATTAATTTAATACAGCGAGCTTTAAACTTGCAGTCTTTTGGTCTATAGCTTTCGTTTCTGCCACGGAAGTCGGTGATATTATGATTGTATCATGAACCAGTCGACATATTCAATGGCATTATTATATATCTAGCGTATACTATATCAGAGGAAAGCACTGAGAAACACCAAGTTAGTTTCCAGATTAATCGTGACCGTTGAAAGTTAAATGTACCGGTGTCGAATAGGAAAGATAACAATAATTAAACTCTCAGTACTTCTGCATCGCCTGTTGCGTTAGCGGATTGTTATATTGGTGCAATACGAGTACACCGGCCGCAACGCAATAAAGCATGTCTAACCTTAGCCGGACTGACGGACACAGCGAGCATTGCAGCCAAACTGCAGCCAGCTACCATTACTCTAACGCCAAAGTTAGGTTTTGTCAAGAATACGTAAACGAAGTAATTTCAAAATATTCAGAGGAACCAGCTTATTTTTGTACTACATATTTGTGTAAAATTGATTCCACTGCTTTGGACACATCAGTCGAATACATGCAGAACCATTACTCGTCGTTTTTCTTCATTCAAATATTTCTAATGACTGTAAGAATTTTTTCCCCGATTGAGGTATGTTGTGAGGTTGAAGGAAGCGGGAATGAGATAGGGTAGACGAGGATTGGGAAGTACGAGTACCTGGTTATTTAGATCTGATACATTCAAAACAAAGTTATTGCTATTTCAAGCAACCTTTTGACTCTGATGAGTGTTCTTTTACCAGGGTGTTACTGAGAGTATATACCATCCCAAAACGTACCTACAGCAAATGTAATGTAATATATTACTAAATTTATTTTCTATGTATATAAAACAAAACTATTCTATCATTTTACGTACTGAAAATATATTTTTTAGCATTCCCACAAGCATTCTTCTTTTCCAACACCTGCACTCCTTTTTTCCCCTTCCTTATTTAAGGACACTTATTATACATTTGTGTAATACTTTAATTTTATTTTTTTAAACTGATACATTTATAACATTGGCACAATATAAAAAAAATGCTACAATCATATTTTATTCCCATTAAGAATCTGCCTTGGTTGTAAGAAATTTCATCAATTTGGCAATAAGGCTTCATTTACACTGATATGTAATGTAGTAACGTGCACTTAAAGAATTGAAATATATAAATGATCTCCAAAAGAAACAATGGCGTTTACCATGTTAATATTTAAAATGTCATATTTGATAAATGACTTATTTTGTCATATGAGTTAAATTAAATTGGTAGCATTGTTTTAATAAAATGCTAACAATTATATTAATTGCAGATCTATTAGGGTTAACAATACACAATCTTAATTAGATGCACTTATCTTTTAGCTAATTGTCGTAGCTTTGAGCCTGCTCAGAGCTCACAGTCAGTGATGTTGTAATTGGATTGCCCTACTTCGAGAATGAACGTTTGTTTCTCTTATCTCGCTTTACCCGCATAGGTTCGGCCTTGCGACTGAGCATTACGAAAAACGGTGAAGTTTTTTATTTATTTAAAACCCACAAGAGATGATGTTTAATTCCTGCTTCTTTAAAATGTCCATCAAATTGAATGCAATAATTGGATTATTAAACCAGTCCTAGTTGAAATCCTTGCAGTACGCCATTTCTGTTTTTGACGGCTATTTAAAACGCCGCGCGCCGGATGCCCTTTACTTTCTCTATATTATGCTAAATGGAATTACAATTCATTATTCTTATCTGTTTTACGCTAGCGGAAATACAGGACCTACAGCATTAGTAGGAAGTAAGTACACGAATGCTTACCAAGTATTTATTCCAATGTACCTACGTAGTACTAGGATTTTTCTCTTCATTGTTCTATCCGCAAAAATACATTTTTAATGTTGTTTTTAAACATTGAAGTAAATATTCACAAATCTTAAATGAAATGTGAAACAGAAAAAAACAGAGAAAATATAAAGGTAACGGTTGCATCTCGGATTCGACTCCAGGAACTCTCGGTCTATCCAGGACCAGCTATATTGCTTTCCATCATTTTATCAATATCATCTTTCAAGTTATCTTCAATTATATTGTTTATTTTTTTAATGCTATTTTTCTATATTGACTGCAAGATTCTACTTGAATTTATTTGAAATCTACGTAGTTTCACCGAAATACCTATCCGATTTTATTATACGGGACATATATAGACTTTTTCTACATATCTAGGAATAATGATTTTTTTTCAAGTCATAATAATAATAGTTTGATAATTTGTACAGCGCCGTTTTGTGAAAAATCACCTCAAAGGTGCCTCAAGAAATTTTGGTTTTGTTGTTATATGAAGGAAAAAAGCAATAATTGATATGCAACAAAACCTTCTCAAATTGTCTTGTACTTCATTCAATCGTGAAATACTACATTAATTAATTCGTTGTTCAATTTTTTCATATTTTCGTAATGTCGGCTCATGGGTAGGATACACATAAAATTCATTAAAAACCATGAATCAAATGCAATCATCAAACGCAAATTACATATTTTTTTATCTCCTAACATATTTATCATTATGAACTTTAATCAAAACAAAATTATGTAATAATAAATAATTGTAAATATCCTTATTGTTCAGCCTTGTATTTTTTAAAGAGCTATCGCAATATTTGCCTGCGGACCATCTTCGGTTCTTATGGTTATCCTTGGCCCTGAGACCTCAGACCAAAGTGTGGGTCAATCATTACAAAAACGCGTATTATGACATCACCTGTTATGCAATAGAGGAAAAGATGGAGTGAAAAGACTTTTTTTTTCGTCTGGGAATTTATCGTTGTTTGTGTGGTTGTTCGATAATAATTAATGATTACATACTGTCGATATAAAACTACTTGAACCAATAACGCTATGCACCTATATCTGTTTGTACATAATTAGATAGATAATATGAAGTAGTATATTTGTTCAGGCGATTTTTCACAAAAGGGGCGCTATACAAATTATCATTTTATTATTATTATACCTTGGTATACAATTGTAGATATGTGTCAATTTGGAAGCACTTCGCCTTAGAAACGTGTTCTTCACATTCAAATGTTTTCACGTATTCGTGTTTGACAGTTTGTTTTAAAGAAGCAACGCAAAACATGGTAATATTTTTTTAAACTTTTTTTTTTAATTTACAATTTTGATCCGTGAAAACGATTTTATTTATTTAACATCTAATACATGGTTATTTCGATGTATTAATTTCAGAAAGTCGCCTTTCCACGTAATTATCTTCCTTGCAAAGCGTTAAATAATGAAAAAAAGTTTACGTAAATCATCTCCTTTCGGAACGTACCACTAATTACTGAACAAAGAGTAAAGAGAGAGTAAAGTCAAAAATATGCATTTGGACCATTAATTACAATTTTTTTCCATGAGCCATCTTGGTGATTGACCATTTAAAACATTTTAAGCGATCGCAGCACCCTATTTTTTTATCTACTATTTAATGTGAAATAATTGTTTATTTGAGGGCAGTCAGATTCAATGGTTAAGTTATTCTAATGATGAACGATCTAAAGTAATCTTCTCATCTTATTAATTTTTTCATAACCGAACTTCAAACTGATGTTCAACACATACTACTTTAAAATGCTATCTTCTAATTACACATCACTTCATCAATATAATATTATAACAATGCATTTAAAGAACAATTTTTTTATATGAATACCGCACAAGAGTCCCAACTGCTCCCTGCTAACCGGAGCCAGTGAGACTATGGTATCCCCAATTGGGGTATGCTGCGAGGCACCGGTTTCAATTCTAAGATATATATTTTTTTATTCATGGTTGTAAATTAAATATACGGAAAAAAAATGTTTTAAAAATTCACAATCGTAATTATTGGGACCGACGAAATTTTGTTCCGCGATCGACCGATTGGGAATCTTTGCACCAGGATATCGATCAAATCCTTAAAAGACAAACTAATTCAACATTATGTTAATAAAACAATTATACTTTAAAACAATACTATAAATACAAAAAAAACAAGAAATAATAACAATCACACATATTAGAAACACTAGATCTCAGAGTCAAAAACACATACAACAAGGAACCACAAACACAACATTTGGACAAAAAAACTACTTATACTACGGTATTAAATTTTACAACAAAATTCCACTATCCTTTTTGACGGCCTCCATGGTCTAGGGGTAAGGCTCTCGACTACGAATCCGAAGATCGCTTGTTCAAATCCCGGCGTGCGCAACTAAATTTTATTTAATTCATTTGTACTATTTCACAATTAATTAATTTCAAAATTATATACAGTATATTTGCGCACGTTCCAGAGTGGAAGATACTCTCATGATCGCCCTGGTGAAAGACCACCTTTCAGAATTGAAACGTTGCTTGAAATGGCTTTTAGCCATGTTTGGTGACCAGATCTGAAGAGCCAGCATTTCCCCACCTCCTCTCCCCTTCTCCTCCCCCTTCCAATACCTTCAGCCTCACAACATTCCCCAATTGGGGATGCCATAGTCTCACTGGCTCCAGACGGTTGGGTGCAGTTGGGACTCTTTTGCGGTATTCATATAATCCTTTTAAAAATCACAACAACCATAATAAATTTAAAAATAAAATAAAACACTGGATATGTTACATAGGTAGATCTGAAATATAAAATATATTAACATCAAATACAGACTAACCCCGAAACCACTCAACTGCACTTAAAACACCTCACACAACAATTATTTTTATATTTTTCATCAATTTAATATAATTTAATTTAATATTTTGTAAATGAAATCCTCAGCACGGGACATCCCAGTGAGGATATCATTATTTATTATTTTGTTATAAAAAAGAAGATAATAAAACATTATTATTAGAAATACATTGTTGATAGAAAGAGATGATAAACTAATTTAATTATTGCAAAATATTGAAAATACCTTCTGAGATCGATGTTTTATTTAAGGGGGAAAGGGATTATTCATTAAGTCGATATTATAATAATACAATAAACATTATGTTTTTAAAGAGAAAAAGATTATTGAAATATGAAAACAAAATACGAATTTAACCTTAGTCCCACGTACATTTTACAAAATATTTTGAAATGTTGATCGTCCCAAAAAAATAAATAAAGGGTGTTGTTTAAGTTTTTCATGACCACTAATGTTGAACGTAACAACTAACTTTGAGGGTCTCCGTGGTTGAGTGGTTACGATCCTTGTCTACAAATCCGGAGGTCGCGGGTTCAAATCACGGCGTGCGCAAGTAAATTTTATTGGATTAAATTGTGTAATTTCGCAACTTATTCATTAAAAATAATATGTAGTATATTTGCGGCACGTTCCAGAGTTGTAGATATGAGTATCGCCCTGGTGAAAGACCACCATTCAGAATAGAAAAGATGCTTGAAATGAGATTAGTCGTGTTTGGTGACCAGATCTGGATAGGTAGGTACTTCGCCCACCTTCCTTCTTCCCCATCTCTTTCACCTTTTCAATGTCTTGAGCATCACAACATACTCCAATTGGGAATGCCATAGTATCACTGGCTCCAGATGGTTGGGAGCAGTTGGGATTTTTGTGTGGTATCACAAACAAATTAAAATGAAAGATTTCTTAATGCGGATCAGAAACCTTTATTTAAGTTTATTTATTTTTTATAATGTACTGGATTGGTATTATTTTTATTCTCTTTTTAAAAGTGTTTTCTCATTTTTAATATTTCGTGAAACATACGTAGGACGGTCAGAAAAAGTTGTATTTCTGATTTGATTTTGATAAATGCTAAGCACATGTAAAAATATATTTATCTTTAAAAAAATTGCATAATAATATGCATTATCACTGTGTAGAAATAATAAATAACCCCTCTCCGCCGTCCCTCTTCCCCTCAATAAAAGATTTACATATGAATGTTCATTGCAGACGCGAAGCAAACAGGGTGATTGAACTTAGACAGACCTCTTTATTGGCTTTGTTGAACAAAGACCACCTCACCTTCACAATAATAATTGACAGTTGTCTTATGTCACAATCAAAAGATCCCAACATCGACATCAACAATTAACGCACTGGACCTCGCTAATAAAAATACTAGATATTTTTAAGAGAATTTTTAATTTACATTCCAGGCTTTAAGGATATCTACTTAAGAAGCAGGATATATAATTATGCTAATGTTATTTAATGATGCACGAGCAGATTTATGAGAAGATTAAATTCAATATTATATTCAGTCAGCGTAGGTCAAGTCAATATTCTTTAAGTTAATTTATTAATAACATTGAGATTTCATCTCAGATTGTATCTTATTATGTCAAGACAAAGACACGGTGTGATGATTTATACCCATATTTTAATGAATTTTTATCTTGAAGAATCTAATACAAATATTTTCTTTGGGAGGCCACTCACTGGCTAGTGGTTCAGGCTAACTGCTAAAGCGATTCATTTTATCATATTTTTATTTAAGCGCTTCTTTATTTCGTACTCTTGTTTGTGTAATTAAATTAACAAGGCTAAATCTATTGTACTAATAATTATATGTCAAACAGACAAGCAAGTAGAAAGAAAATATCGAAATATCAATCACATCACATTAAAAATAATGATTCCAGAGCATGGTTCTGAGATATCAAATTATTGACAGAGACATATTAATACTAGAAAATGTTTTCTGATAGGACTAACACCGGACATCGGTCGCAATATAAAAATCAAAATTGAAGGCTAGTAGCTATATTGGTCATTTATTTATATTTAATCATAAAACAACACAAAATTATTCGCTTGTTTTACATTCAGTTAATTTGTAAGATTTTATGAAAAATATTTAAATATTTAATCTATCTAGATATTCAGTGATTCGGTATCCATTGAAAATAATTCTAATATCAATAGAAAAGTTCATGATACGTTAGGTTATGTTTTCAAAATGATTCCGGATAATACCCATGTTACTAGGTTATGATGATTTTTATAATCTTCCGAGTTTTCAGAAGATAAGCAATGCATTGCCTCCCTTAACTATTAGTGAAGGAAACTTGCTCACTTTTCTTCCTTATAGACTAGACTCTATTACTGTGCATTCTGCTTCACGCATCTGCGTATATCCCTGCAATACTTCATTCAGTGGTCAGCGCGCCAAGTGAGAGATCCAAAAAATTGCCCCGCCGGTCTTTATGCAGTTTTATGTCAGGTAATTAGAGATACAACGATTCTCATCATGTTACGATTGGCTCTTTGTCCGCTAGGACCTGAATTTTATTTATTTATATCGTATGTTTATTCAAACAAAAGTTAATACTATGAAAAAAGATTAAACACTCGTATCACTAGAAATGCCAACAAAGATTTACTCCAAATTCCTGTAATTCATACTACTTTTGGGAAACGGAATGTTAAGTACTTTGCCACAAGAATTTACAACATTCTTCCGGTTAGCATAAAAAAATCTGATTAAAAAAAAATATTCAAACACAATGTAAAAAATTGGATTAAAAGTAATGATAGGGCATCAACGATTTAAAAAGCGTATCTTAATATAAGTGTATATTCATAGGTATTTTAAAATTAAAAAATAATTTGCAAAATTATTGCCTCAACACAGGCTAGCCTAGTGAGGCGGGTTATGTGAAACGTCAACTATAACTGTTATTATATTATTTTTTATTTTACTTTATAAACCACTGAAGACTTACATTATTATATTATACTTGTCTTTTAGTTATAGTTAAATTTAATTACAATAAAGATATTATTATCATTATTATTATATGCGTTAAATAGATATAAATATTTAAATGTCCTCATTAAAGCATATATAAATAAAAATTTGTGATCAGAATTGAGATAGGTTAAGCCAAATGACGTTTAAAATTAAGAAATTAAAGAAAAATTATTAAATACGCACTTTATACCCTTTCTTAACTACTATACTGAGTGCGAACGGCGAGCGGCGAGGCTTATAACTATTAGTGCAAAACTAATAGCATCTTTAATATTTTTTTAAATTTATTTATTATCAAAAAAGCAGTCAAGTCATGTGTACGTTACGAAACATTAATTTTATGATTTTCGATTTCTATAATATATTAAGAATGTATTTCACAGAATATCTATTAAATTGTATGGAAAAAAACACTTCGCATATCCCGGGCCGTTAGAGGTGCTAGTATAGCATGTCGCCATTAATTGTCAGAAGCTGAGCATATCATATAGGGTTTTCGCTGTTACTGACATTAGGTTTTTTCCTATAATAAAGATCTCGGTATGGTCTTCGATCTCAAACTAACGTCCTGGGAGCACATATCACGGTTAACTCCAGCTTGCTACAAACTCCTGGGGTTAATCATCAACACATCAAAACTGTTTGATAATCCAGCTGCAATGATCGCCACGATCGAAGTGAGCTGGAGTACGCTAGTAAATATGTTGGAACAACTTCAGAAAAAAAATGCTCAGGTTATTGATAATATATCCAATTTATGCGGACGCATGGAACTTATCTGAAGTTCATGCACCATATGGACTTACTTAAGGCGACGAATAGAATTAACCTAGAAACCAGACGTTATGAACATCTTGCAATATATAATATGGTGCACAACTTTATTATAGTCCATTCCTCTTGGAATGCTATGGCTTATACGTACCTGAAAACTTCAGCCGAAGTCGTCGCCACGACTTGTTCAAGATATCACGCTGCAGAACAGACGTTCTAATACAGCATAGGATAAGAGGAATGATGCTTTTGAATGAAATTTCTAAAACGGTAGTATTTAATTACTCTCTAAATAACCTTAAAACTCTTCCCAAATGTTGAGATTGTTCAAATAATGTGCTGTAAATAAATGCGTAATTTATCGTACTATAATTTAAAATAAAATAATTAAGGCTTTCGAATAAAACGTCAGTACCTAAGGTTAGATATTGAAGCTTTAAAAAATTAATTAAAGTTCAGGAACCTACTTTTCTATAAAATATTTCAACTAGCTCAATAATTACAAGGAATGCACAAACAATAGAGATGGCCATTGAAACTGTGTCTCAGAACAAAACAAAAGAAAAAATAAATCGCGTTGTGATGCTCCGACTCGGCTAAGTGGAATGAGTCCCACCATTGACAGGAATAATATTAAATAATGGCCAACTAAACGCTGTAACAGCGAGGAGGCATCGCTGCGTGAATAACTTGGCTCGAAGGTCGCCGCGCCCGAGTCCAGGCAGCAGATCGCACGCGGCTAATAAAACTGCCACGCTGCATTTTTATATTATTTTAATACTTATTATTTATTATTAAATTCACATTTTTTGGGTGCTATTAATGGCTTGAGGATAAATTGATTTGCACCAAGCAAACGGGATATGGATCCAAAGTGAGATATACATAATAATAGTACAACACTAGTTACGGCTTTTGTATCGATAATATTGCGTTATTTTTGGCGAATGTCCCATAATTTTGTTTGGTATTCACGATATTTTTGGAGGACTGTTGTTATTTTCAGCCAAAGCGGGGGTTTGTTTGCAACGAAATTTTTGTTGATTTATTTATTTTTTAATAACAAAAAAAGAATAACACTACGCAGCGTTTTAGATTTTAAGGCGATGCAATGGGAAGTAATGCAAAATCGTGTGTTTTCGGTTTGAGAATTTGTTGGCCTAGAAATATCATAGGTGATTGAATTAAATACTGCAAGTAGATCACACCTTGGCCTATCATTTAACCGTGCACTTTTTTGGTACGTCCTTTTATAAGCTTAGAAAAAAAATGAAGTATGGGACATTAAAAAAATATTTGAAGCGCAAAATCTCCTACTTATGAACACCTTTTCACATATTTTCGTATTGTTCATTGTGGTAAATAAAGTTTTTTAGAATATGACCGTAAAACATTTTAATAATTAGGTCTGAGCTTTACAGAATTGAATAAAACACGCATTTTGGTGATGTTTTTTTGCTGAAATCGAAACATGCGGCCGATGTACAGCGGGATTTTCAACCTTGTCGCCACCTGCATAAGGAGCGCGTGATTTCGTTAAAATTTTAGCCGGTGGATGGTCTTAAGTAAGCTGCATTCCAATTAATGGATATTCAAGCTTGTCCAAACCGCAAATAAAGAAATATTGAGAAGTTGTAATTTTAGTATTTATTATTTTAAAATACTAGAATACTATGGCAAAAATTCGCGTTATTTACCTGAAAATGGTCAATATCGCGATAATCGCGTTAAAATGGCAAAATTCGTGTTATTTGTGGGAAAATGACCAAATTCGCGCTATCGCAAACGTCAAATTTTCATGACAACTTATTTTGCTTTTATTATAGTAATCAATAATAATAATAATATTTATTTGAAACACTGTCAATTTATCAATCTGACTGTCCAACTAGGAGCAAATCCCTTTTTAGGACAGTCAAATTGATAAGTTTAGTTCATATTAATATACATATATACGAGAGAATAAGAATCCATAAAGTAAAATTAAGAAAAAAAAATTGTGGTTTTTTTTGTTATAATATAATTGAATATTAGTAGGTATGTATTTAACAGGATAATTCACAAAAAGGGGACACGTCGATTTATTTATGTTAGATCCGTACGAGTATACCTCGGAAAATAACACAATTTAAAAATGTTTATTTGGGTATCACGATACGATATATCATCTAAATTTTTTTGTAAAATTAGGAAAAAACAAAAACAAAAAAATCTTACACAATACGACCTGTACGTTGATTAATGATTTCGAAGGCCGAAACGGCTGTCACGCGAGAAGCAATTCTATAAGCAAACTTCCAAAACTTAGTAAAAAATGTTTTTAAAAATTCAGGAGGGTATTATTTTACCCAAAAAAAATTTATATTAATTACCCACTGAAATAAAAGTTGGAGAAGTAGTGGAAAAAATCGAAATAAATTGTCTGTCTTTACCACGAAATAGTTCAGAACTTTTGAATGGCGAAACAGCTGCTACTGGTAGGCATATTAAACAAGCCTTTAAACGTTTAAATTTAGTATAAACGCAGACATTTCTTTGGAACCACTTTTTTTATATGAATACCGCACAAGATTCCCAACTCCTCCCAACCGTATGGAGCCAGTGAGACTATGTCATTCCCAATTGGAGAATGTTGTGAGGCTGAAGGTATTGGGGAGGGGAAGGAGAAGGGAAAGATGAAGGTGGGTAAAATACCTGGCTAATCAGTTCTGGTCACCAAACACGGGTAAAAACCATTTCAAGGAACGTTTCAATTATGAATGGTGGTATTTCACCAGGGCGATACTGAGAGTATCTTCCACCCTGGAACGTGCGTAAATATACTATATATTATTTTAAAATGAATTAATTGTGGAACAGAACAAATTAATTAAATAAAATTTACTTACGCGTGCCGGGATTTGAACCCGCGACCTTCGGATTCGTAGTCGAGAGCCTTACCCCTCGACCATGGAGGCAGTCAATTTAATATAAAAATCTCGACCGGTTTCCGAAAGACCCTTCCTTCGTCATGAATATATTCAAACTAAACAACGATACAAAATAATGATAGACATACATGAATATTTAGGTGTAAGAGTGGGAGCCGACCAAAGAGGAAGGGATAATTAGGGGGTTTTCTCGACGAACGAAGCGATTCACTGGAAAAATATCTAACAGAGGACTATACGATTAATATATTTGGTTATTCAATATAATAGAATTAATATTTACGGATTTTCTAATTTCCGGTGCTTCTAAATTATGTTATTTTTTTGATTCTATTATTACGGTGAGGAATTTGAACTCCTGAATCATTATTAAAACTATTATCGGCAGAAATGAGATGATCGGCAAACTCTGAAAAATATTTATGACAAGTCACAAAGGAAATGATTTTAATAAGGTTTAAATTTAGTTTCACTAATAAAATGTAAACAATACTATATATTTACAATTGAATAAAATATCCACCATTTTGACATCGTGGGTTGGCAATACCCAAGTCTTGGGAATTTCTCTTTCACATGAATCATGGATTTTTAGTTGGAATTAAATGTGTGAAGAAGTATCCAGACAGTTATTTTTATCAGTTTGGTAGTAAATTTAAATTTTGGATTAAATTATGGCGAGCGTTTAGTTGAAGTGTCTCTGGCTGCATTTGAAACTAAAGAAGAAGCCCTTGATCATAAATCAATGTCATCGAACTCGTGAATAATAAAGCATTTCATGTGTTCGGCGACTGCGACTGGCAGCTAAACCACGTCTCATCTTTAAATCCCTTTGAATGATACAATGGCGATATTTGCAAGTCAAAAGGAAACCGTGGTTTCACATTCCAATATTACCATAAGACTTATCTTATTATTTATTTATTTACTGTCATTCATCAAAAATAAACTGGGTATTGACAATCTTCCACATTTACGAATAAATATTATGTACGAACGAAACGACCAAGAACATAATTTTTTCCAAGCTTTGTGAATTTTTACTCTGCCTACCTCTGCGGAGAAACGACGTGATGGTTAGTTAGTCAGTTATTATAACATAATGTACGTTTTAACTTGTCGTAACTGATAATTTTTTGAATTATTATCATCGGGTAGATACCAACAGTGACAAATTATGCACAATGAAAGAGGATAAGAAAAACGTGCAGTAAAAATAGGCAAACAACGACAAAATTACATTTAGAACTAAGATCATCACTCATAAAGCCTGACATTTGCTGTTTATCACATTCAACAAAATGCACATTCAAGAAATCCATTTTCGCTATTGTTGTTCAATGACTAACTAACCGGAGAACCTTTTTATGTTTGAGCTTCTGAAACGTTTTTTTGCAATCACAAAAAAGATAATACCTACATTTTATTTGAAAAATTACCACTTTTTTATGTTATATTTTTTGTGGTTCTTTAATAATATCTTAATTGCTGGGACTTCCCGTGGAATGGAAAAGGTTTTTATTTTATTTTTAATAATTAGGTTGTTTTAATTGATGACAGTATTTTTAGTGTACAAGCGGATGGGAAAATATACTGGGGATGCCCGTGGTAGGTCAAGTGAATTAAACAATTATTTCGGACATATAAAGATTTTTACAATGATATATATGAGTGTTAAGAAGTTTTCACTAAGACAGAATCCTGTGGTAGTCCATCTTTCCTGCAAAATAGTACGATGGTGAGTAAATTATTTTGGCCGTTCCATAATAATTCGGCACATTAATAAATCTACACAGTTTTAAAAAGTGATATAAAGTCATTAAAGGTATGAAAAAAAACTAGCTTAAAAACCTAATCTAACCTAAACTAGTTAACCAAGTTTTTTCTTCAACTTCAGTTCGAACTAGTTTGAACCACTATCGGTCCCCACAAATACATTTAAACAGACGCTTTTTAAAAATATTTGCCTGTGCCAATATGCAGGTGTAGGAGAGACCTATTTTAACAAACGGATTGTAATCTTTAGAATATAGACGTTAGGTGTTAATACTGCTATTGTTCTACCGGTATTTTAATTGAAGATGCTCTGAGGAACTAGCGTCATTGATCCCCTCGGCACCGGTGTACAGTCGGAAACAATATTAAATGCGCGCCCAACATTTGTACACGGTTGACAATTATCGCGTGAGAACGGGTCGCTTCTACGACTCTTGTGTTCAACAGCTCGATTGTGGAATGTTTTACCGGCCTCTGTGTTTCCTCTCTCCTACAAGAATGGATTTCTTCAGGACCCAGGTTCGCTCCGTCCAGTCCTCCAAAATACACTCCACACACCATCACCAAAAAAGACATACGCTTCGAAGTAAACTATTTCCCTCAGCGCTTCCTATGTGGAGTTATAAAAAAAAGCTTTGTTAAATATATACCAGGAATAAATATCAAATAATTTACGATGTACCTATATATTTAGTCGACAAATTACCTATTTTTCTGACAGATAGCCAATCAAAGACAACTAGGTCAAATCAAGAGTCCAAGCAAATGTCTACCTTTCTGAAGTGCGATACGTATGAAAAAGTCGATCAAATTGGAACGCTTTGAAAAATAAATTATCTCCGGGCGTCACTTAATGCGGTTCACGCGGTAATGGACCCCGTTGCAGAGCGTAGGGAGAACGCGAGTCAAAATCGAACCATTTGAAAATAACTCCTCTGTTGGAATTGGAGTGTTAATATATAGGTTATTTGAATAAAATATGTGTAAACTCAGCGTTTGAAGCATCTCAAACCGTTTTAGAAGCACCCGCATGAGGTGATTTATGTAATAGATTCGATTGTTATCTGACTTCCCACGGTAGCGGTGGGAGATGGAACGGCCGCTGTTTTTCATATTTATTTTGCGCAATTAGCAACTGGTAGGATGACTAAAGTGATTTTAAAATTACAATGTATAAGTTATTGGTGAGGTACTCGTAGACATAGATGCACTCGCTCTTGATCTTAATATGAAATTTCTTAACGTCCCTTTACCCGTGACCTATAAAAAGCATTAGAAACTAAACGAAAAAAATGCATTTTTTAATTAGTAATTATCTAACTTTGTGATCGAACATAATTGAAATGAAATACTGTTACCTTCTCCATAGGTATACTGATTTAGTTAATAACAACATGCCAATAGGTTTCGGGACAACCCTTTGAAGTTTTGACGAATCGTTGACATTATCCGAAACAACCCAGCCTAAGTGGTTTAATTTTTGAAATAGAACCAGTAATATTGAGGTGGAACACAATTTTTTTCTCCATAATAATAATATAATGAAGGATGGGTACCCAAAAAGGCACTGCCTTTTCAACCTATTTCAAACTAACTTTAACAATATGTTCATTTTTTTATATGAGCACCGCACAAAAGTTCCAGCTGCTCCCAACCGTCTGGAGCCAGTGAGATTATGGCATCCCCAATTGGGGTATAGAGGAGGGGAAGAAGGCAGGGAAGACGAAGATGGGGAAGTACCTGACTATTCAGATCTGGTCACCAAACACGGCTAAAACCATTTCAAACAACGTTTCGAATCTGAATGGTGGTCTTTCACCAGGGCGATACTGAAAGTATCTGCCACTATGGAACATGCAGCGAATATACTATATATTATTTTAAATGAATAAATTGTGAAATAACACAAACTAATTAAATAAAATGTATCTTCTTTTATATTCAAGACGACGTCTGCTCTGACGAAGGAACAATTACACCGAAACCGGTTGACATGATGTTATAGATTAAAATTTCTTTAAAAAAATGAGTGAACACATAAAAAAGTTATTTAAATTTTTTTCCTTATTTTAATATAAATCCCGTGGGTGGAGATTGAGCAAAAAACAATGAAATGGGCGCAGTCACGTGTTTCACGTGACCACTGTTGTGTGATCACCTTGACAGATTGCATTTCGCAAATATTTAAAGTGAATATCAACCGAATCACTACATTAAAATGTTTTTTTTTCTTTTTTTATTAAAGATTTTAGGTCACTAAATATCTCAAAGCAAAATTGTAGAAATTTAATCGACTCTTCATGGTGCGAATGACAAAATGATCATGACCGCGATTGCTGGCCACCACCAGACTTAGGTAACTTCTTATATAATAAGTCCTTTTCATTTAAAATACACAAACAGTTCTCGAATTCCTCTGAAAACCGCATCGTCGTTCCGGTTTACGAGATCCACATGTCCCACACGTTTGTAGTATTTAGTTAAAAACTATGGATCCAAAAGGTACCTACATAAAATCTACAAAAATATTGGCCTGTTGTGTATTTAGTCTGATTTGATTATGATGAAAGTAAACTGAATGCCGTAGAAATGAGATCTCCGAGGCGAATGTGTGGTAAAACCATGTATGATCGTATGAAAAATATTGAGATTCGTAAATAATGTAAGGCTGATGTAAGATTAATAAAGGAACGCTTAGATGATTTGGGCACGTAGAGCCAATTAACGAAGAAAGGAGTGTAAGAAGCATATATGACGCGAATACGAATGGAATAAGAAGCCGGGGACGCCCGAGGAAGACGTATCACCATCAAGTGAATCAAAAACTTGAATCGGGCCATGTCAGAAGTCGGAATAACAAAAGAGAATGTATGAGACGTTGTATGAATGTGCATGAAGCAAGAAGATGCCAAGATCGAGTTGTTTGGCGGTCCGTCCTTTCTGCCTACCCTTGCGAGGAAACGGCGTGATGGTTAGTTAGTTAGTTAGTACAATTATATTAAATAGCAGGTTGGAAGGTTCTTTTTTCGGCATTAATAACTTACAAGATAACGTGTACAAGTGAACATCGCTATGTGAAGCGTCGATTAGCCTCGCATTTCGCGTCAAGCCTTTCAGCCTCAGCTCTCCGGGAAGATATTTAGTGACCAATTATCAGCCTACTTATTGGAATTTCATGAAGAACATCACGATCTTGTGTGAATCTGAAAATTGCCATAATGAGGCATGCCGAGCATGCCATTAGCTCACCGGAGGCGCTCATTCACAGATAAAGCTAAATCTAAAATACCTAAATAATGTACACCTAATCACCAAAACAAGAAGATTTAGAAGCCATCAGAATGTGAATATTGTAGTTTTGCGCATCCTCAAAAAACCATGGACAGATGAGATAACTAACTGAAAAGCTCTCCATCGATTTGATCAAAATCTCAGAATAGGGTATTTAACATATAAAATTACAATAACGATTGCATTGTTATTTTACGTTTATGCTTACGAATAAATTTTCCATAACGATTTAAAATGTGCAATTTTTGATTTGTCGCTAAAACGCCATGTTCGTTTTTGTTTGTGAATATGGCATTGTTGACGTCACGCCGATTACGTCGGTGACAGCCGTCTTACCAGCCAATGGCTTTATGTACGTTTTAGCCAGTTCGAACCGTTTGGGAATGTGTAGGATTAGATCGTTTTTTAAATCAATTAATGAAAATATATTGCAATTACACATTTTTAGCGCGATGATCAGAATTAGAAAAATAAATGTTAAATCTTCCACACATTTTTAATGATATCCATAGTTTGTGAAAATACCCTATTGTACTAACTAATAATTTGGGAGGCGGGTATGGCTGCATTAGAACCAATCATTGGATAACCAACACCTCTGTTATGGGTTACACCAAGTGGTTCGCTACGTTTGGTGACTTATCAAAGGTGACAGATTTCAAGGAGTGAGGTTTGTTCAGGTCTTGGCGGCGGATGCGCCTGTCCACCAACTGCGAGGTGGGCCGAATCGGGAGATGCCATTTGAAGGACCTCTTTAGCCGGACTCTCGACACATTGCCTAGCACTTCAATAGATTAATACTCCGTCACTCCTGAATACACTGCCCCTAAGATTCGTACTCAACCCTGATACCCTTTTCCTTCCCAGAACTTCGTCTCCTTGAATGGATTTTACACACAATCCCCGAAGATGACGTAGGCCCTGGAGAAATTATTTTCCTGAAGGCTTCTTGTGTTGAGGAAATGTATAAAAAAAAATTCTAATTAGAAAAATTCCTTAGTCACATCATGGGAAGCGAGGAATTCAAGATTACCCAAGTAATATACGACGGGTAGATTAATGGAAGTCGTAGTGAATAAATAAGAAGACATTTTATGGTTTCGAATTAAACGATATTGTTACAAATACAGTTCCCAATTATTCTGGAATGAAGCCCGAAGGTAGACAATTGCCCCGATGACGGTTAACCTCCGATTAGAGAGGACATCAGAAGAAAGAGAAAATATATTATTAATGAACTCCTGAACCTTCTTTTAACAAATGATTTATAAGCAATAATTGTCATTCCCTTTATGGGCAGCAAATCAAAGGTGGCTCTAAATATCACTTTTCAGTTTGCTAACTCAAGCAATACCACAAATGATTTATCTGTAAAATCTATACGAGTGGTTAGGAAAATGTATAAGGTTTCAAAAGACAAATTCCTCAAACTGTAATCGCTAAAATCTATGAAATAAATTTCAATATGTCTGAAAATAATGCAGTTTGAAAACCAGTAAAAGAGAATTTGAACGTTTTACTTAAAAATTCCAGTACGTATTTAATATAGATTTTAAAGATTACAGTTCGAGGATTATTATCTTTTGAAACCTTATACATTCTCCAAAGAACTCTATATAATTTACAGATAAAACATTGTAATATTTCTTGAGTTGTATTTTTGGGTGCTGACCGTTAATCAATAGGTATCTAACATGTCAGCCGATTGCATATTATCAACAAAACATTCTTCTGACAAACACCTGCGATCTAATAATGTATAAAGTACGCGCTTACATAACAAAAAATTATATTCATTGTTATAATAATTGTAGCATTCTTTCGCACATCCGTCCACGTGTAACAAAGTGCGTGCTTTGATTCAGCACAATACGAAAGAAAATAATATTACTTGTTTTATTTTAAGAATGCACGAAGATGTATTGTACGCTCTGTCTTCTGATTCGCGCCATTGCGCGATGAGTATAACATGTGAGTATGTTTGCTTACGAGCCAGTCAAGGTCACGGTTGTAAAACTCGGAAATTAATTACTCATTACGATTAATTCAATATCTATACTGATTACATTGATGGAGTCTATTCTAAGTTATTCTGCGACGGGAGGCCTTCGCGTGTATTCTTGCAGAACTCGGCGAAACCGTTTTCAAGGAAGTACGAGTAAAAGCATTAGGAATCTAAATTGGGGCGGAATAAACGGCGTGTACATTACAAATTACATGGCCTATCGTATTAATACATTTAATATCTCGCTCGGAGTCGTGTAGTTTATATCGCGCACGAAATATGGAAGTGTATCGTGTTGGCGAGTTTGCGGAAAAGTTCAAGGTTAAACATCCTTACTTTTTTATTGGTTTCTTGTGAATCCGCAAATTCCCACCGCTTAAACAAATCGTATTACGTAGGTAAGCAATTATTTGATGCCAAAAAGAAATAAAATCATATGCACAGTGCAGATTTGCATAATTATTAGTGGGATCCCAAAATAGACAAAGAAAAGGTGAGAAATCGTTGATTTTAACAAAATTCATCTTATTAAATTCTACAAGGAACACAAGATAAAACGAAACATTTTTTCCAACCACGCTATCAGTCGTACTCATCAATGCTGGATTCCCACCTTATTTATTCTATGATCTATTTCATAAACGTATCTATCTATGCTGAAAGGAATTGCCGCAATATCACACTTAGGTACTCCATTTATGTTACATTTCAATTTATTATTTGTTTTCGCTAAGCCCAAAGAGACGCATCAAATTTGTCAGAATTGTACGAATATTTTAAATCTTCATTATTTTTTGTTTGTTTTAAAATTTAAACTTTATTTTAATTTTAAGTTTTTATTTTATTAATTAACTTCAAATTAAAATAGAGATATACAAATTAAACTCAAAAAAATGTATTTTTTATAGTAAACAATTATAGTTATTATTGAAAAAAAAATGCAAATTCATGTACTTTAAATCTTCATTTTTATCTCAATTCGATTTCGTTTATTTCTGTCCTTACTAAGTTGACAGGTTTTAGAGGCATTCACGGTATCTATAATGTTCTAAAAATATTATTATATCGTAATCGCGCCAAACGTATAGCATTTTTTATTGTACTTGACTGGGGCTACACACACGTGCGTGGAGTGTTGCGGTTTTATTGCTGGTTTATCCATATAGAATAGATTTAACGTTGAGGTCAATTCAACATTGGACTTCTATCTCCATCGGGTATTCCATCGCATAGAAAGCCCATTCTTACTGATCTATTTAATAGATATATGAAATAGATTATAGAACAGATGAGATGGGAACGAGCCTTAACTAATCTAATAGATTGATGATCTGGGCAAGAAGTTTGGGGGCATTTTTTAAATATATTTCCTCCATTTAAAGAAAAAAAGCGTAATCTATACCAGCACTTTACTGAATCTTACAAATTATTGTCGTGTAGGCAAGATAGTTTTAGTGATTTGTGATATAATGTTGTTTTAGTATCAATTTTATTTTTTGCTAGTGTTAGTTGATTTAAAAAATATTGATTTACATAACCGTATGCCTTTTAAACCTTTTGTATAATTTTTGATACGTATTATATTTTGTTTTTATAATCTATTTAAAAGCCCAGCTGGGAGTAAAATCAAATAAATAAATAAAAATTAAGATGTAATATTTTTGGAAAATATTTAAAACAATCACTCTCTACCTACAATACCACATTTTTTTTGGTTCCCCGTTTCTCTCATACCCTAGCATCATCATAAAAAATGATTTCATGTTAGAATATGTAGACAGCGGCGTGCTCTATGACCAAATGTAGGCTGTGGGTATTTTTTCATGTTCGGACATGAATTGGGCGTTGAATATTAAAAAAAAGTCATTTTATTATCTTACTAATAAGTGTTAATTTGTCATATTTAAACAATAACTATTGACCACTCAGTGGCTGAGTTGGAATCACATCTGGGTCTTACCCAGGCGTCGTAAGTTCGATTCCTCGGCTGGCTAAGTCCTCCACCACGACACAAGCACGTTTACTGTGATGATAGTAGGAGATTTTTAAAAATAATCAGGTTATTCGTAAACGGGGAATGTATGTCTTTCGTATAAAAAAATATTCGAAAATTTGTGGATTTAAAAAACATTACATTTGAATTTTTTATTTTATTTTATTTAATGATTTATTTTTGTACGTTACTTTACTTTCCCTTTAAGGAAATTAAATTTCTTAGATTCCGTTTATATTGGTTCGTTTTAAGTTTGAGTTTCTCTAGAAACATTAAAACATTTTGATTAATATTATGAATCAGAACGATTTTTAGTTGAACTGTTGTTCTTATGAATTTCATCACAAAACTCATTTTATTCTGTTATAATGGGCGCACGGCGAAGAGTTAACAAAAAAATCTGAGTAAGAACTGTCCGTAAAACCGCCACGGGTTACTAAACCCTTAGAGTAATAATTGTTACTCTAAGACTAAACCCCAAAAACATTCAGAGTTTGGTTGCCATGCCAAGGGGCGTAGAACTGTAGTTATGCTACTACTGACACAACGTTATTTAAAAAAAACTAAGTAGGATGGCTAATTCGTCTCAAGCTAGAGGCGGGCGAAGAATAAAAACCTCACACTGATCGCGATTAAATCGCATGTTTCCCTGCTAAGGAACCAAAATAGATCAATGGGATAGCGAATTTCTAAATTATAAACGGTTTTTTAATTTTAATAAATTATTTTGGATTGGTAAATAAATCAGGTTGAAGTAGGGATTGCAAATCAAATCCGAATTTTCGAAATTGATGAAAAAAAATATAGGATTTTTCAAAAAGTGAAATTTTTCAACAGTTTCTAAATTCAATGAACGAAATAAAAAAAGGAAAAAGCCTTTTTACTGATATACCAGAACATGTTAAGTACACCGTTAAAATTAAAAAAAAAGAGCCAAATAATGAAGCACTCTAATTAGTATGCGTTATCCCATTCGTGTACATATTACATATTTGTTTAGTTTACTCCCAAACAATATTTTGCTTTATTCTTTATTCATATTTTTTCTCTGTCTTTTATTACTATTATTTTGTTCTTGTATTTAATATTTTTCACACTTCTTGGTACCTACTGAATCTTGCATCTGTGCATAAGGTGAGATTTTAGTTATTAAGTTACAAATTTACTTTTCCATATCTTAGAAATCTATACATATTAAGTATTCCATGCCTGTTGGACGCGTTAATTTCATACGGTATTGTTTTGCAAAGAACTTATTTCATAATAAATTGTAGGTACATCCGGATATTTCAGATTTCGTATTAAAAAATCAGGATTTTTTCGAATTTTTCCCATTTTTTCACATACTTGCAAAAATTCCGGATTTATCGCACTCCGGATTGCAATCTCTAGGTGGATTTAGTTACCACATAAAAAAAATTATCAAGAAAAACATATTAATTGTATAGGCACGTAGAATTTATGTGAAAATAGAGAAGTTTTTTTATTTCGAGTATTTTTGTAGAAATAATTAAAATTATTTCTTAAAACTATGTACTTCTACAGTTTGCCAACAACTGTTTGAAAAAAATGTTATGCAGAACTTTAAAAAAACGTATTGTATTTCAATGATAATAGAAAAATAACAATAGAATTTGCATTGAAAACCATTATAGGACTTAATCCTTGAGAAGGTTACAAGCAGATTATAAGGATGTTTGAAGCATTGTGATGTAGTTTTTGTATATAGGAATAGTGTACGCAGAGGTGGAAGGCACACACAGTCCGAGACCTTCAGAAGTTCACGTTTTCTTCGGCCGAACAATGAACACAGACGGAGGAAAAAAAGTGTACCGGATTAAGCGTACTATGCCAACATATAACAGTCTCCTCGCCCACGCAAGACGGGCTGCTATAGCGAAACAAAGTGTCGATTAATTTTTTATAAATAACATTTACGAGTTTACTACTTTTAGCCGATTAAATGTACCTTAGAACTCTAATCATTATTTCGTACCATTTTGAAACATGACTTTTTTTGAAAGTAACTTTCCCAGCTGGCCCCGAGGGAAATAATTTCATTTAAAGCCAGCTGGGATAACTAAACATAATACACAATCGACTTACTCTGGAGCGATCAAAATGGCGAATCATCTGGCTGACGTTCATCCATCAGAGTTGTTATAATACTATAATGTTTCCTCTTCCTTCTTGCTTATTTTAATTTATTTATTATTAATGAAACTTTTGGTTACATAGTTTTTATATTACAGTTATTTCAGATCTCGGGTTTTATACTACTCTTCTATTAAAATCATTTGCTTGTGGATTGTAGAGGAGTGTGGGTTAATTGTTGGTGGTTAAGCAATATACTGGACGTGCACATGTGCTGTAGCAGGTACATTGCGGTGTGATTAAGGAAAGCAAAAAATTATAAGTAGTATATCGTAACTAAGGTAATGGGTAAAATAATAAATAATGATAAAATACAAATGTTATGAAAAATAACCAATTTATAGAAAATTTTACTAAATTAATTGGAAACGTTTATGTCGATGTTAAGAATGGCTTTTAAATCCTCTTTGGATTTTATCAAACCCTTGAAGTCCTTTTTATTCCCGAAAGGGAACAAGTTATTAGATAGCAGTAGTCTTTTTGTCCTCTTTGGGTAACTACCCATCGCGAACGAAAAAAACTTGACGGGTTAATGCTTCTGATTTTTAACGGAAGTCGATTGAAAAAAGATCGTCCTTGTAAGTAAAATGGAGTTATGTAAATTATGTATTTAATTCAGTCAAGAATTGGTATTTGTCTTTTTCTTTTATGATTTAAAATATTGAATCTTGAATGCAGGTTCTTTAAATGCAGGTGCTTGAAGTTCTTCAAATATGCGATCCGCTGGGTAGTTCGAAGTTTTTTTTATATGTATTTTTATTATTTGTCTTCGTAAAATTCTTATTGACAGGATATATTTACATGTGTATCCCTAACTAATGAGAGCTACTTATCGACCGGACCGGATTCATCCTGCTACGAGAGCATAATCGAATGGTTGATCAGTCTGAAACGTAAAAACACTTGTAGCAAGAATAAAAACTCAAAAAATTTCATTACAACGAAGTTCCACCACGATTTCTGTTAGAAAAACAAATACGTCAATGTCAGTTATTAATGTATTTTTTTCTGAAGTCTTCAGTAGTTTTTTTTTTATTTATTTAGCACGTTTGATGTTACTAAAACATCAATATCATAATCCGAATTTCTTTCAACTTTTAACCTTAATATTTTAGCATAATTCCAAGATCTAGAGGAATAGATAAAAACGGTTATTTTCGCACTTTAGATGTCTTAATAGCTAACCAGTTTGCTATTTAGCCGAGCCGTGAGGAGGCTGTTGTCTGTATAGCCGAGGCTGTATTACTGAGGCGGGATGGCTCTACCTGCGACGGTATATAGTACAAGTACACGTGTACTCGTGTGTGCTGGATACATCCGGGAGGAAAAACCCGGATTATATATCAACTTATATGGCTTTATTGAAAAAATACTCATCAAGTCAAAATTTTCAACGGTCTTTCCCGTGATAATAGTATGTCGTTAGTCATATAGGATTTGTGTGATGATTTTTTTATTGTACGAAGTCTTAAAAAATATAGAACAGATATTCTTAGTGCGCATAACTTGTTCTGAAAAGGATGTACGAGTAAGTAGATAACATCTTCTGTGTTTATCGAACTCACTTCGCTCAACTGCCAGTTTAGAGTCCTACCCATTATACGACATAATTTGATAATATAAAACGGCCACTCATTATTAACACAATGTTTAAAGTTTATTAAAAGTGCAGACTAACCAGCAAAAATCAACAATAATTCAAATGATAATCATTTCGAAACTTCCAAAAAAGATTCTTAGTAATGGACGACGTAAGTAGTAGAATGGGCAGCTTGATAATGTCTTCGGAATGCGAAACAGCTGTACCGCGAAATAATAATTGCCCAGCAACTTTTTTTTGTTTTATAATTGAACCGTTTTTAAACTAAACAATAATATGGAGTTATTGTTTAATTATAAAAATTTAAAAATAATAAAAAAAACAGTTAAGTATTTAATTGTCATTATTTATAAACTGTAGAAAAGAAAATAATTATTGTTCTTAAATCTATTCAAAATAGTTAATACAGTCTGTGCTTGTTTTGAGACCTTGATTAAAAACATAATATTGGCGGTCCCTACATGAACCAATAAATCCACAAAATAGCAATTTTCCAGGAGAATTATTTGAAATAACAATTCTAGTAGCTTTATTTTTTTATTATTAGCCACCTGAAATTTAGTAAGAACAATACAGATTTACTATGCGCATTTTATATATATATTGGTAAAAGACAAATCAAAACGCATTTAAGTAAATGTTCGAGTTTACCCAGGGATAGTCGATGTAATGCTAAAACGATTCATATTTTGATGTCAACTCACCTTTTATCTCAAGACAATCAGCTGATTAGTTAAGCCTCGGTTGATCTCTCGCAACACAATAAAGCGATCAGAGTCTGGGGAAGTAGGCGAAGTACCACTCGACCACTGCACACAAATACAGCGGACACATTAATGATACCATATAATGTCACTCACGAGTCCTACGTGGGATAGTTCAACTCGGCTAAATAATTAATCGCTTCTCTCAGCAATAAAGTGCTAAGTGTTTCCATCAGCTGATCCCGGAGAGATTTCACTTTCTTTCCAACTATCGAACTGTTTATTTTATCAATTCGCACGACTCTCTTTGTAAAGTGCAGCAGCGATTATGCATTCACTCAGTTGTATATTATTTAAATGAAAATGAAACTGTGTCGCAGAGACAAATATCAGTTGTTGGTATTTAATACGTTTATGATTAAATATATTTAAACACGTTTTATTCAATGTTTTAATCGAACAACACTTGATAAATACGTCAACAATAGTCAGTCACAAAAATGAAGTTCTCTGCGAATATTGAATGATAATCACTGTGCTCACAAAAGTAATAATTTATAAATAACCAGTCAAAATGATCGCATTGTACACAGCCGCAATTGCTGTAATGTTACAACAATAAAAACTCGCAGCTCGAAATGTCGTAATTTGAGACTTGCATAATAAAATAATTCACTGTCAATGCTGCGAGAACACTGTGAGGCTTAAATGTTTCCGCGTTTTTACAAACTGCGACATTCACAACGACGATTACGCTGTGTTTTGACTTATAAATTGTTTTGCAAACTCGGCGTCAAAACATGAAAAGTCACAACACATCACAATTTTTTTTTAATGTTATTTTGTTTTAAAACTGTTTTCACAAATATTTTTAAAGCTTGTTTTAATGAGTATTTTACGGCAGCTATTTCACGGATTTGAAGCGTCGTTTTTATGCGTCGGCGTCCGCGCTTTGGTCCGGCGTCGGCGGTTATTCGTTCGGCACTGATCGCTGGCCGCCTTGTCGCGGGGCTGATACCTGATACGGGCGCGCTGATCGACTGATCGACTGATAGGCCGCCCCGCGAGAAGGAAGGAAGACGGCCGCGTCGGAACGCACCGCTCAAGGTCCGCTGGCCGCTATAAGGAAAATGTTTTCATCGCGGAATTACTTGGACGAGAGCAGCGACACACTCCTTCACGTTATGTGCTCCGGTCAACGTAAGCGCAATTTATTGTTAGTTATGTCGTTGATTTTTATTTTTTATTTTTGCTTTGCAATTGATTGCTTTGTGTTGAGATTGACACCTTGAGACTTACTTTACTTAAAACTTTATTTATCTGAAGCTACCTGTCAGGTAAGTATGTTTTTCTGTATCTGTTTTTAAATAAATAGAGAATATAAATTAATATCTGTACAGCGCCCTTGAGGTGATTTTTCACAAAAACTGTGCTACAAATATCCAATTATTATAATTATAATTATTTTTCTTGAGAAACATAAGTTAGGATAATCATTGAAGACTAGCTGATGTGTACCCGGCCTTGCTCGGGATTTTATTTTATTTTTAAATAAAGTGTTATGAAGTTGTAAATTCTTGATTGTCGTTTGGGTGCCATAATTGATTTGACAGCGAAAGTAACTATTTATAAACAAATAAACTATTTGAAAATTTTATTTCATTCCAAACGTTTATTTTTTCAAAACATATCTAAATAATAGAAGCAGGTACCTACTCGTGTTTTCCATTTTGAAAATATTCTACCCAAAAAACCTTCTTCTTTTGAATATGCAATCTGTGGCTAACCAGAGTGTTATATCTATGGGCTAACCTAAATAAAAATGGCGGGTTCAAAGTTTTTCCTACTCATTTTAAAACGTTATAGCAATAGTTTTACATATTGGATTTCATTCAAACTACTCTCTAAACCTTTCCGGCACTAATAAGAACAAACTGTGCTATTTTCAGCGAAACCTGTCCAGTGATTTTCGAGAACACCGAGGACAGATAAACATACTTACAAACTTACATTGATTTTTATATATATATATATATAGAGGATTTCGGAGATACATAAAATAATGACGTAATACTCGTTCCGCCAATAGATACTAACGATTTTATTTATTTATTATAAAAATATCGTAGAGAGCAATAAAATGTTAGAATTTCAAAAAAAAAACAAATAATAATACAGATACTTAATTAATAAATAAGTATTTATAATTCTAGTTTCGGATAGGTTTGTTTATTTGTTTTGTTTTTAACTTTAGAAGAAAGACAAACATTATCTGGTTACGAATGACCTGGCATTTTTTTTAATCATCTGGTACCATCGCGGTAAGTGAAAAACCTTGCTTGTGTCGTGATGGAGGACGTGATGGCCAGCCGAGGAATTGAACTCACGACGCCTGGGTGGGACTCAGACGCGATGCTAACTCAGCCACTGTGATTCAAAATCATTCCCGATTATATGGAAATAGCACCTAACCTAATCTAACTAAGATATAAATACCTAGGTACAATAATAAGTACTGAGAAACTATAAAATTGTTTTCTACGAAACCTAGATTTTCGAGGCTATCGTCCCCACTTTAGTCATGAGGAGTCAGCCATGTTTTTTGGGATTTAGTCATTGGAAAGGCGTAGAAATTCCGAAGACGTGCCATTTTTGCAAAAAAATGGCCACCTCTGTGATAGATTGCCCTGAACTATGAGATGGCCCCCCCCCCCCCTACTAGGCTTTAAAGATGTGATGGCCCGTCCTTCCTTCGTTTATGATTTAATTTAGCAATAGACTTCCGTTCGCGCCACCGATTTAGGTGACTCCTCTACTGCTGCCTTATATACCTAGCTTAGAATCAAAAGGATTTAACTCCATTCCATACCTACATTAAATTATGTTCTCTATTAACTCGTAAACCTATATGTAAGTAATACTAATTTCGACTGTAATTCTTCAATGTAAATATTTAGATAAAATCTGGCCCGCCTCTGAATCCATCACCTTTCCTCACTCCGGCCAGGATCGAATTTAGTTCATTCCTCTAGATCGCCCTGCTGTTCCTTATTATAGAATTGGAAATTTCGATTCATGTTTTTTTTTCTGAAAATATTATCTATCGCTTATTCTTTGGTCGCCTATGAACTCGGGTATCTCGTATTTATAGCCACCATGTCATTATTGAATTTTATTTAAAGAAGCGCCTTCTTCACATCGTTCAATTTTAGAATTTCCCTTAGTCCCTGGTTGTCTTTATACGCGATATCTTTTTATTTATGAATTTTCCGATGGTAACATGGTTTTTCTCTGATCTAACATGTGAATATTCGATTAACGCATATTTTCGTGCAATTCTCAATTGATCCTAATATTGGTGTAAACACTTTATAATTTCTTCCCCACCTCACCTGCCTGAGTTAATAAATATACCTTTCCAGAATGATTTTTCAATGTGTTGCACTGCTTCTTCCTGGTCTAGCTGTATTACACCTTTTGCATGTACCTATCGTCTGCTTATACTCTCATCCGGGTCGATTGATATCATCCTTAATTGATTTTTCACTACCTTTAATAATTTTATGTATTAATTTATTGGCGTTTTTACCTGTGATTTACCTACCCCAAACCTGGTAGATATGAGTCCGTTCACTTCTTTCCTGGCCACTCCCCTTTCTCCATTCCACTCTAACTCAATATCACATTAGATTATTGTTTACTATGGGTAATAATCATTACTTTTGTAAAAAACCGATATAAATCAGAGTTAATCGAAAACCCATTATTTTTTATTACTTTTCCTTAAATAAATATTCCTATCTTCCCTGTATATTTTTAATTGTTCGTTTATCTCTTTATTGCCCGAGTTTCATGTTCATCTGATCGCTTGGATAAACAATTCTTGTCGCCTTGTTTACATTAGTCATTGACAACCTCAAAATTTTACCTAAATGTATCGAACTATATTCAAAGTAGTAGTCCATATATCTCAATATTTCTATTGAATTCCTTCAGTTTAAATTTTATAATTGATTGATACATTTCTCATCTACATTTTCATAATATCTGATGTCCCGAACCTACTCAATTAATACCTTTTATCACCTAAAATCAGCCTAGTTTCACTCCCTTGTAATTATCTACGTTCCTGAAATTAGAAAATTGTACTTCTATTTCACATTAGTCTCGCCTAAATCGCCTCTTAAGTTTGCCGAAGTTTCCATACTGTATAATTCTTGTTTCTTCCCTTTTTCATCTGCTGAAGCTATTGTTCTCTGAATTATTTTCTCTAATTCGTTGTTTTTCCGCTTAGCCTTACATGACACGTCTTTCTGTCTAAATTCTAATGCAAACACGCCTTTCCCCGTGCAAGATAAATCATTTCTTTGTAGTTTTTTTATTTGTAATTAACATTTTGCATATTATTTTTACTTTCTACTTCCATTTTCAATGGTTATTCATCTCTGCATTTCCCATTGTTTCCTTTAAAGTTCACGACCTCTTCTCGTCCTGTTCGACCGCTAGTGAAATGTTTATTTATAGGCCGTTGATCTGAACCCTTTCGATTCACATAAATAATTAATATTTCCTTTGTCCTGTCACCACTAATTGTTGTTTATGTAGAACGCTCGTTTGATTGGTAACTTTTTCGTTGATTTCACCCAATCCTGTGATGTTTATTTATAAGAGGGAACACCTTCTTCTCACTGCCATCTCGTGGTTTTATGTTGCAACGAGTTTTATGAATCAAAATTATTGGATTATAATTCACTGTAATCAAACTCTCCACAAGTCGATAGATGTCGCTCCCTTAAGCTTTTCTAGCATGAAAGTTATGCATATAAAAAAAATATTTTCCAGGGTTCTATTAAAAGAAAAGGATGATGGTTAGACCATTACAGCCCCCCTCTTGTTGCGGTTATAGTGGATAACCTATTCCTAAGGTTAGCAACTAAAATTGGAACAACCTCTAGGGAAAATTCCTCCCCCCTCCCTTCATAATCCGTTTTCATCTCCCAACCTCCGTAGCAAATAAATATGACTAAACTATCCTTAATTGATAAGCTACTGTAAGTCGGTACAGTTTCATATTCCACAGAATATCTCCCCCCTCAGAGCATAGTTACATCTGCAAAGATTTTCCGCTATTCATGTCTGTCCATCGTAAGAAAATTGATCGAAACGCTCCCTATCACTGTTTCAGCATTTTATTTATTTGTGAAAATAAATAAATTCCCAGTCATTTTTCTCCTGTCTTTCATTATTAACTGCGTCAGCACAACCTTTAAAATAAGTTTATTTCCATTTTTTTTTTCTCAATTTTCTTTTTCGCGTGATTCTTAAAGCCCACACCTATTATCGGTATGTAAGATGGAAAGTCCTTTCTCTGAAGCTTTATCAAAACTAATTTTTTTTTTGGAAAAATGATCACGCCCCAAGCACGCGTGATAAGATGACCCCCTTCCAATGTGACGTAGGTCCCTCATTTTATGGTTTATTAAAAGGATTGTGTTGATTCCGCGGGTTTTTTTTTTTTTTTTTTCATTTTTTATTTTTTTTTTCACACACACATCTGCCTTAACAAGTAATACAATAGTTTTCAAATAATCCTTAATTAATTAAACTATAAGTTCATATCTTGTCACGCAATCACAATCCTTAATATACCCATTTCTTCCTCGTACCTTCGCTTCAAGCAAATCTTTCCTTCATCTCGCTTTCTTTAAGTAACTATGCTATTATACCATGTTAAGTCTATCTCTTATTCATTATTACAAAACATCCTATAACCTAAAATATGAAGTGAACATGATTTCTCCCCTAAACAATTATCAACACAAGATTTTGATCCCTAATCATAATTCCTTTCCTCAACGTTGAATTATTACGAACACAATATAATTTTAAAATCCCTAGCGAATTGGTGCAATGAATACCCCTAAAACTTTAATCTCAACCAGACAATTTATCAAGATAATATAACATAACAAAACTTTTCTTACCTAAACAAAGAATTTTTTTTTTTTTTCCAATCTCTAATCTAACATTTCCTTATTCTCTAAATACAGTATAACTGAACATCGTATTTCCCTAAATTTTAACTTTCTATCTCAATCCATGTCGGTAATTTCCACTCCCTTTGTTTTCGTCTCGTTCATGTAGTATCTCGCTAAATGAATGGCACTATAATCTCCCCTAATCTCCCGCGTTTTAGGATCCACTAGTGTGTAGGTATTACTATACGGTACTGCAGCGATAACGTAGGGCCCTTCGTATAATAGTGCGAAATTTTTTATTTCTTTCTTTAATAAGTTCGATTGCGTATTCTTCTTTAGTTTTACTAAAGTGCCGATCTCATAAACCACTAATCTTTTGTTTATGTTGTAAAACTGTTGTCTCTTTGCGGCACTGCTGACAAGATTTCTCCGTACAGCTGATCTAATGTCATCTATCGCTATTTTCGGTATGACGTTCTTACTCATGTATTTATCTAAACTATATTTCGGTGGTTTTCCAAACGCTATCTCATTTGGTGAAAATCCTGTCGTACAATGTATAGTATTATTATATGTCTGCTCTATATTGTCAAGATACATCGACCATCTAGTGTGTTTTTCATTGCAATATATCCGAAAGATACGTCCTAATTCTTTGTTTACTCTTTCAGTAATATTGGGTCCTGGATTACGCACTGATGTATGCAGAATTTTTATACCTAACCTCTCTAAAGTTCGATCCCACTGTTTCGATGTAAATTGCGACCCGTTGTCTGTTAAAATGGCTTCTATTTTTATTGTTTTATTAAATTTTTCAACACAGTTTAATACGGCCTTAGTATTTGCTATTTTTAATTTGAATAATTTAATAAATCTACTGAATGTATCCTGAATTACGAAAATAAATTGTACTCCGCCAATGCTTCGTGGTAATGGTCCATACAAATCTGCCATAATTAGTTCTCCGACCTCTCGAGTGATGATTGACTTACCCGGTCCTACCGTTGGTCTAATCTCTCGTTTCGCCATTTGACAAAGATGACACCCACGTATCATTTGTTTTGTCTGTTTTCTCATTCCTGGCCAAAAATATCTATCATTTAGCGCCGAACCAGTCTTAAATCCTCCTGCATGCCCGATCTCTAGATGTACGAGTTTAATCAATTCACTAGTTAAATCAAGAGGTATAGCTAACAAAGTCCTGTTTCTTCCTGTCGTATAATATAGCGTTCTATCCTCTAGCTTATAGTTTTTCAAATATCTACTGACAATCTTAGTTGGTGGTCCCAGAATTTTCCCATCCAAATGTCTAAATATCTCTCCTAAAAACTCATCCTGACACTGTAAAAGACTTATTTTCTCTAGGTGTGATCTGATTAATTGTTTCCCCTCAACCGCAAACGAGGCTACCTCTGGACAAGCGACTTTTTCTTCTTGAATGTTGATAGCGTCATGTGAATAACGAGATAATATATCTGGTCCGATGTTTTCTTTCCCCTTAACGTATTCTACCTTGAAATTAAACTGGTTCAAATATAAGATCCATCTGGTAACTCGACCACTGTACATCTTCCAAGTCTTTAGAAATGACAACGCCTGATGATCTGTCCTAATTATCAATTTTACTCCTCTTAAATAGGTTTCGAATTTATGTAGTGAATAAATGATTGCATATAGCTCCTGTTCTGAAACTGTCCATTTAAGCTCAGGTCCTGTCAACCCATTACTGACAAACCCAATCACGTGATGATTGCCGTCTTGATCTAATTGGTATAATTCTGCTCCAATCGCGAAACCTGAACTGTCAGTTTGTAAATAATAGGTACTGTTGGGATCGTGGTGATGTAACATTACTGATTCCAAGAATAGTGATTTTACCTTATCAAACGCTTGTTGTTCAATCTCTGTCCACTTCCAAATTCGATTCTTTTGCAATAAATCACATAAAACTCTAGTCTCTCCCCCATATCTACTAGCAAAACGACGATAATAATTACACAGTCCTAAAAATGCTCTAACCTGCTTCACTTTCTTTGGCGCCGGAAAACTTTGAATCGCTGAAATTTTTTCTTTATCCATTTGAACTCCATACGGTGTGATAATATGACCTAATATTCGCACTTCGGTAAATAAAACTGACACTTTTCTAATTTGCACGTCATGTTAGCTGCTTCGAGTCGTTCTAAAACAAGGCCTATATGCTGTAAATGTTCATCAAAACCTCCGCAAGTAAATATGACTAAATCGTCTAAATAGTTCGTGCAAAATTCACGCAACCCTGGTCCCAAAATTATATCCATTCCGCGTGAAAAACTTCCAACTGACGTTTTAAGCCCCTGTGGTAAAACTCTATAAACAAATGATTTTCCATTGTATACAAAGCCTGTATACTTACGACTGTCGCTACTTAGTGGTATCTGGAAATACGCGTTGTTTAAATCAATTGTTGTTATGTATTTAACTCCAAAAAATCTTTGTATTATCTCTGCTGTTAACGGTGGTTTTTCTATTTCAGCTTGCATCCTAGTATTTAACTCTCGCGCATCTAGTAGAATTCTAACTGTGCCATCTTTCTTCATAGTGAACGTCAGAGGGCTAGAAAACTGCGTAGCCTCCCTGCTGATTATTCCTAAAGATTCCAACTCATTTATTTTAGCGTCTACCTTGTCTCTGTAAGCAAAGGGTACCGGATATGATCTCTTAACAAAGGGGGTCTCGTCAATCATTTGTATCTTGTGTGTGTAAGCATGAGTTAAACCTGGCCTATCAATGAATACATCTTGATGTTTTCCCAATATCTTTATTAATTTAACTTTTTCTTCAAAATCTAATTTTAAACTAGAAACAAAAGTCTCTATCCTACACATGAGGTTCGCCTTGTTATTTAAAGTACTTTCGATTATATTCACGGCTTTAGTGTTGCTATTTAAACTTTTATCATGAATTTCTACCAATGGTTCTAATCTTGTCACACCTGAATTTAATACTTCTACTGCCTTTTTTCCAAATTCTGTCATAATTATTAATCCTCGAGCCTCACCGCATGTAATCTCCGCAGAATAATTATCCAACCAATTTACTCCTAATATGATAGTACGAATAAGTTTAGGTATTATTAAACATGGTGTATTTAAAATGAAATCTCCAAAACGTAATGGTACCAACGCTAACCTAGATACTTTCTGGCTTTTCTGTCCCATCGCTCCTTTAATTTGAATCGCTGTGACCGGCATTATTGGGTATTTTATCTGATCGCTCAGATAACATTCCCAAAATTCTTGCGCTACGCATGTAACTTGGCTACCTGTGTCGATTAAACAATTCACTCTTACGTCGTCAATATATGCTACAGCTTCCGGTAATTGAGGTAACGCGCTACCTTTTCCCACTTCTCCATATTCATCCATGTCGCCAAAAATCGTGTTAAACCCAAAATTATTCCCTCTTTTATCGTATTCTTTCGCCTCAACTTGAATCCATACATCACTTATGTGTTGTAACAAATTTACACATGCACTCAAATCCATACTTTCATTCACATTCTTGCTTTTTTTTCGTCCCATCTCGCGTTTCCTGTCACAAGTGCTCGCCTTAATCGGTGTAGTTATGCCCTGTTCAAATCTACCTAAACCCTTTCTTACGTCCCAATTATACTTAAGCATGATTTTCAAGGCTACATTGTGTTTCGACGTCTTTTTCCCTTCTTCAGTTAGAGCAGCTATCCTCAGGGTCTCTGGTGCGGCTCGCGTCCGTTTCCCGCGTTCGTTGACACTTCCATCTCCCTCCCGCTGACTGCAATGGTGGTCGTCAGATTTTTTTCCGATGATGTCATCACTCCCCTACACGTGCTGCAACCAGGTGCGGTGGTCTCCTCCTCAAGTGCGTTTATTTTGGCCTTTAACGCGTGTCTTTGGTTTCTATATTCGTCTTTATTTCGTCGGTCATCTCTATCTCTTCTGGGTGCACTCCGCTCCAAAGGTGAACAAACCATATTATCCATCTTGCGTAGAAATTCGGCCGCATCCAGTTCATCTCCTTGTTCCCGCGAAAACCACAAGGCCTGCGTCTCTTTAGGGTAATGTCTCATAATCTCGTTGATTACTCCTAATGGTGTATCCGTAATTTTAAGCGCCTTGGCTAACTCCCAATATGTCGCAAAATGCGCCAGCATTGATGTACCCTGTTTTTCGTCCCATATTGCGTCTGATAATTTCCTACGCATTTTCTTCTGACATATATCTCCCCAATAATTTGCAAGAAAGTCTCTTTCGAAGTCATCAAATGTTACCCATCTTCTTGAATAAAGTTTTTGCCAACTCTTCGCGGCACCTTTTAAGCTCTCGCTAACGACCATGATATCGTCAACTCGTTTAGTTTTTCTGCTGTAGTCTCTGAGGTCTTCCAAGAAGGTGATGGGGTTTTGTGTCCCTCCACTGAAGATCGGTTTATCCTGTGCAGGCATCATCTCCACGAGTTGTATGGCATTTCTAGATTCTCTCTCTCCGCTTACTGTCGTAGCAGCCGCCACAGGCGTGTTGAGCTGTTTCTCGAGCTCCTGCACTTTTGTGACCAATGGTCCCAAAGCTGATTGTATTATCGTGGTTATTTGTCCTAAATCAAGCTGCGTTGCCTCACAGGTTTTCTGAGCCGCGGCTATAACCCCTGCTTCTCTCGTCTCTGTCTGTCCCGTGTTTGCTTTGCGTTTCCGCCCCGCCATTTTGTTTTTTTTGATTTCTCGTAGGTATTGCGCGTTCAGTAAAATTTTTTTTTTTTTTTCTAAACTTATGTTATTATCTAATCTTGTTTCCTTGTTACAATCTAATGGTAAAACTATGTTCCCTTGCTTTTAAATTTAATCCTTAAATTCCTTAATCTTAATTTGCATAATCGTAAAATTAAAATTTTTTTTTTTTTTTGAAAAAAATGTTCCTATTGATACCTGAAATTATAAATTACAATCTATTAACTTTTTAAATTATTTATTTATTTTATTTAAAATTTTAAGTTTTATAAGTTTTTCAAGTTTTTATTTTTTTATTTTATTATTTTTTTATTTTTATTTAATTATTTATATTTTTATTTATTTATTTTATTTAAATTTTTAAGTTTTATAAGTTTTTCAAGTTTTTCAAGTTTTTATTTTTTTATTTTATTATTTTTTTTTTTATTTTTATTATTTATATTTTTATTTATTTATTTTATTTATTTTCAAAGCAATTAGACGGTTTTTATTATTATCAATCACTTTTGCACTTGTCACTCACTTTTATTATTTTTATTTTTTGCACTGCAATTAATTCGCAAAATATTTTTAATTCGTCAGTGTAATTTTATGTTCGCATCGTTTCCTATTCTCCAAAACCAGCTTCGTCAA
The DNA here is from genome assembly GCA_022606495.2 of Halesus radiatus. Classification (NCBI taxonomy): domain Eukaryota; kingdom Metazoa; phylum Arthropoda; class Insecta; order Trichoptera; family Limnephilidae; genus Halesus; species Halesus radiatus. The sequence continues at coordinate 393,164 of JAHDVE020007712.1, forward strand.
ATTACCACCCGTATTTGTTTACGTAACACAGTGACCTATATTCGTCTTCAGTCAATGTAATAAAAATTATGAGTGATGGGCCTACCTGACCTAGTTTTTATGAGAGTTGCATTCCATAAGGTTCAATGCCACGGTTGTTTATATCATTAAGATTCCTGACCTATATTTTCGTTCATTCATTATAATAAAAATGTGATTGATGGCCTACTTTTTATGAGACTTGCATTCTTCTAAGGGTTAAAAGCCCGGTTGTTTATTTAAACGAGATTCCTGACATATTTTCGTCTCTCAAGTACCATAAATCAATCACGCTCGCCTATCAGTAAATTCCTTAATTCGATAAACAATAATAATGGCTTCAGCCCGTTCGTTGGTTTTTTCAAATATGAACATTTCATATAATATGTAAATATCACGGCATGAAATGTTCATATAATTTAATTATACATTTCAAGTGTGATATAACGAAGGAAGCCTGTATAATTTCGAGTATCTTTTGTTTGTTTATCGCTTTACCTCGCTTTCTGGTGAAGTGTTTGTTTGTTAAATTATCAATATAATGCATTTTTTCTGTACGATAATCTTATTCTGTCTCTGGGGATTTGTCTATTTTCTGTGAATAGAACACTTAAACGATTTTCTGTTAAATGTGACTTTCTTCGCTGCGTCTGTCTACTTTAAATGGTACAATAACGTTCGTGGATTGAATATATCTCTCCGGTTCTTTGTATTGTGAATCATTTCAATTTTAATTCCTAAATCTCTGTGTCTAAACATTTCTAGTTCTTATAGAAGGTTGACTAACATCAAATTTTAGTAAATTTTATTAGTTTTCTAATTCTTTTGTATTGTTAACTGCTTCGCTAGTAATTCGTAACTACTTTTGTCTGAACGTTTCTAGTTTTTTTTATTTGTATTTTTAATTGAGGGTTGGCTAACATCAAATTTAGTTAGGTATTTCTAATTCTAATTATTTTGAATACGTTATCTGTCAACAGTTACGAAAATATACCTATCTTGTATTACTACAAACTCCTGGTCACACGGCGCCAGCTGAGATGGCCCCCCCCCCCACTAGGCTTTAAAGATGTGATGGCCCGTCCTTCCTTCGTTTATGATTTAATTTAGCAATAGACTTTCGTTCGCGCCACCGATTTAAGATGACTCCTCTACTGCTGCCTTAAATTTTCCTAACTAATGTGATTGGAAAACTCTTTGTAGTTTTCCTTTCAATTTGAGGTTTTTCTCCTCCTTGGCCAGCGTGTAACGTCTAGCCCTATGCTAACATTCGAGTGTTTCCGATTTTCATGATTTTCACGGAAATTTTGCACTCCAATGTGGTCAATTTCCCAAGCTTTTCCGGAGTCTACGTTGTGTTGTTTTTTGTTTCAGACTATTGGAAAAACAAGGCCTTATTTGTGGTAACCCCTATTCTTTGTAGCGTAGGCAGACTCTCGCATACCATTGACAGAATTCGTATTCCTAACATTCCTATCTTAGACTTTAATGTTCTGAACTCTCTATTATTATCCTACTATGCAATCTACGTTAATTTCCTATAGGAAGACTAGCATTTTCCTAACTTTACCCCTAAATTTTCTATTTTTCTTCTATCGTGAGTTTTAATGGGAAAACTTAGCTTCTGGGCTATACTAATTGCACTATTCCTGATCTATATAATACGACGTAGTTTCAATTTTAAATTTGGTATACATAAATGTAATGATCACAGTATTATCGCCTTTCCTCATCGTACTAAGTGTTATTCTACATGGGTTAGTTTCAATGAATTTCATGGTTAAAAGGTACAGTTTTACTTGTTTTGGCGCCATCTCCATCCTCTCCTAAATTTGGGAAAATTACATGATTAGGTTTTAGTTTACACAGCTTTTGTTATGACGAGAGATCGAATACGGTTTGTTTTGCTGCAATTCGGCTCCAGACCACCCCTAAAGTACTCAGATGACCACGTTTCCGGTCAGTAACTCTCTCTTCACAGACATACAGCCTGACCAAACGGTATACGTAACCTCTTCAATTTTCAGTTCGTGCGCTATTGGTCATCCCCTGTACCGCGACGGAAAGAGCACCTTCCTTATCCATGGGTCCGAGACCCTCCGAATTCCCGTCCTCCAGACAGTTACATTTAAAGGAGATCAAACCGGTTCCGTCCCCTCGTCAAACAACATTATATACTTGCGAATTTTTTGCAAAGTCCGGGTTGAAAGGCCGTCCCCCGCATCAAGAGTTCAGAGATAACCACGCTTAAATCAGCAATTATTTCTGCCCAATCGATAGGTACAAATTATAAATATATGTAAACAATACGAGTTTTTATAATCCACAATACTCCAGTTTTCCCAGAAAATTGTGGATCTGACATCTCCAACACAGGTCGTGAATCTGTGCCAGATATTCAGACATATTACATAAGAATATACGTAAAAGTGATAATACAATATACATGATATATTACTTTTTGGTTTGGTTGACAGGTTGGTTTAATGAGACCCTGCTATCTCATGTAGTTTGAATTTAACTGTAGATTGATTTTTGTTTGGAGAAAAGGTAGGACTCCAAAAAGCCCAAAATTTGCAAGGCCTGAACCTTGAAAACCTAAGTCGAAGATAAAATTAATTTTATAACATAACTTGGGAACGTATTGTCGACGAATGATTATGCTTATTTTGATATTTTTAATAATGTGGGTTTTTGTTTGTTCTGTTGAATTCATCAATATGTTCGAACGGGTGTGGAGCGCCTTTGAATTGAATCTTTCTATGAAAATGGCGCTATAAAATTATGTATGTACGTAAACTACAAATACGTGATTTCTAAAAGATGATAATTCATCGCAAAAGATGATAGTTATTTTTCAATTAAATGTCGACGTTTGTTAAGGTACTTATTCTTCGTAAGATGTACTGAAATTCGAATATATATATACATACTTATACGTATCTACATACTTCGATAAAAGAAGGGTGTGGTTTGGAATGTTGACCTAGTTTTAATAACAGTCGAGGAAGTGTGTCATTGAGATATGCGACAGTTATTAAGTGTCAGAGACCCCCGTCAGGAAGCATAACAATTAGGATTCATTGGTTTGTTTTAGAATGATAACGATCTTTGAATTAATAAAAATCGTTTGGGTTGTTGGTAATTTTAGTAACGTTAGTTTTGAATTTATATGTTAGGAAAATGTATATATTAATAAAATAAATTGTTTTTATAGGAGATATACATAAATATAATAATTGGTTTTATATATATATACATATTAAACATTGTATATAAATAAACATAAAATAAATAACGGCCATATAGATTTGATAGATACATTATACACTTTCTTTATATATATACCTATACACACATACATACTCTTAGTAAAGGCCAAGTCTTTAGCCGAAGTTATTTCACTACACAGTGAAATACCTATAAAAGATGTTCTGAAGTTGTTGACTATGAATTAACTCGATAAAGACAATTATACAGGTAGGTATCTACCGGAAATTTTTATAAATACTTAAATGTATTTATGAAAAAAAAAATAGGTATTTTTGAATATTTAAAAGTCAAGTGCTGGTAATGAGTGAGACAATTGAATTATCTATAGTACTAGTTTAATTATAATTCAATGCGAAAGGAAAGATTTATCGTAAAATATCTCATGAAGGTAGCACAAATATTTGATTAGAACGGCTTTGTTCAAGTATACAAAACATTCACTCATGATAGATAACGGTCGTATAGTATTGACCTATATATTAAACATTAAATATAAATATATATATATATACATATTTACATATACACACATACAATACATGTACTTATAAGTCATTAGAAATATAATTCATATCTCCATCCTCGCCTTCCCCGGGATCCTGAAAACTTGTATATTAATTTGACTCACCTGAATTCCGACAAATTCATAATTTTTCCAGACGGGTTATACACGCCAATATGAAGATTCAGAAAATATTGAACTTCCCTGCCTGGAATGTTTAATCTAAGTTAGAAATATTTACTTAATACAATCTAGTGTTTCCTAATTTCAATTCGTGATCTACCGATTTGTACTATTTCTTCAAATTTAATGATCTCTCAATCCGGATATTATTAAACAATATTTAAATTTTTGTTGTTTTATTTTCCTATTTTATTCTTTGTACTCACGTAATTCTCTTTACTAACTATTAATTAAATCCGTAAACCGAACGCTTGGTAATATTTTAGAGCTTTATTATTTTTCTTTGACGAAATTAATCCCACGCTAGGTATTAAAAATGAATTATATGAAACTAAGACTCAGCTGTTTTTTAAACTTTCACTAAATTATTTTAAACGCAATTATATTTAATTTTTCTTAAACTCGTAATGAATTTAGTTCAACACAAAATATGAATTAAATCACATTTCATTTAAACAATTTTAATTAATTCACAGAAGCTAATTTTAAAAATCTTTAAACAAATAACTTTATTAATTTTAGAAATTTTCAATATTTATTAAATTATTATTATTATCACATTGCTCTAACAGTTTTGAGAAAATTAATTTAATTACAACTTTTAGAATCTTTAACGTAATTTAAGTATTATTAATTTTTAGGAAATTTCACTATTTATGAAACTATTATTGTATTAGATCAACAAGAGAATTTATTTTAATACAATATTAATTCGAACACAAAACACTTTATTTACTGGGTCACTTTTTTATATCACTTCACTTAAATATAATGAATTTTAGAAGACTTCGATTCAAACACTTTATTTATAAACACTTTCGATTATTATAATTTCACTTAAAACCACCAATTTTAATTAATTCACAGAAGTAATTTTTAGTATCAACTTAATTATTGAATTTTAGAAACTTCAATATTTATCAAACTATTATTGAATTAAATCAAACTATTGTTGAATCAATCCAACAACTATTTAAAAGAATTTATTTAAAACTTTATTTAATTGTAAGAAACAAATCAAATGAAACTTCCTAAGTCCAAAAACAAAACAATTACTTAAAATCGGCCAGCACGTAATTTAATTTTTTCTCGCCCGACGTATTCCGCGACTAATCCCATATTCCCTCATTACATTGCCTTATATACCTAGCTTAGAATCAAAAGGATTTAACTCCATTCCATACCTACATTAAATTATGTTCTCTATTAACTCGTAAACCTATATGTAAGTAATACTAATTTCGACTGTAATTCTTCAATGTAAATATTTAGATAAAATCTGGCCCGCCTCTGAATCCATCACTTTTCCTCACTCCGGCCAGGATCGAATTTAGTTCATTCCTCTAGATCGCCCTGCTGTTCCTTATTTTAGAAATTCCCTTAGTCCCTGGTTATCTTGATATGCGATATCTTTTTATTTATGAATTTTCCGATGGTAACATGGTTTTTCTCTGATCTAACATGTGAATATTCGATTAACGCATATTTTCGTGCAATTCTCAATTGATCCTAATATTGGTGTAAACACTTTATAATTTCTTCCCCACCTCACCTGCCTGAGTTAATAAATATACCTTTCCAGAATGATTTTTCAATGTGTTGCACTGCTTCTTCCTGGTCTAGCTGTATTACACCTTTTGCATGTACCTATCGTCTGCTTATACTTTCATCCGGGTCGATTGATATCATCCTTAATTGATTTTTCACTACCTTTAATAATTTTATGTATTAATTTATTGGCGTTTTTACCTGTGATTTACCTACCCCAAACCTGGTAGATATGAGTCCGTTCACTTCTTTCCTGGCCACTCCCCTTTCTCCATTCCACTCTAACTCAATATCACATTAGATTATTGTTTACTATGGGTAATAATCATTACTTTTGTAAAAAACCGATATAAATCAGAGTTAATCGAAAACCCATTATTTTTAATTACTTTTCCTTAAATAAATATTCCTATCTTCCCTGTATATTTTTAATTGTTCGTTTATCTCTTTATTGCCCGAGTTTCATGTTCATCTGATCGCTTGGATAAACAATTCTTGTCGCCTTGTTTACATTAGTCATTGACAACCTCAAAATTTTACCTAAATGTATCGAACTATATTCAAAGTGGTAGTCCATATATCTCAATATTTCTATTGAATTCCTTCAGTTTAAATTTTATAATTGATTGATACATTTCTCATCTACATTTTCATAATATCTGATGTCCCGAATCTACTCAATTAATACCTTTTATCACCTAAAATCAGCCTAGTTTCACTCCCTTGTAATTATCTACGTTCCTGAAATTAGAAAATTGTACTTCTATTTCACATTAGTCTCGCCTAAATCGCCTCTTAAGTTTGCCGAAGTTTCCATACTGTATAATTCTTGTTTCTTCCCTTTTTCATCTGCTGAAGCTATTGTTCTCTGAATTATTTTCTCTAATTCGTTGTTTTTCCGCTTAGCCTTACATGACACGTCTTTCTGTCTAAATTCTAATGCAAACACGCCTTTCCCCGTGCAAGATAAATCATTTCTTTGTAGTTTTTTTATTTGTAATTAACATTTTGCATATTATTTTTTACTTTCTACTTCCATTTTCAATGGTTATTCATCTCTGCATTTCCCATTGTTTCCTTTAAAGTTCACGACCTCTTCTCGTCCTGTTCGACCGCTAGTGAAATGTTTATATTATAGGCCGTTGATCTGAACCCTTTCGATTCACATAAATAATTAATATTTCCTTTGTCCTGTCACCACTAATTGTTGTTTATGTAGAACGCTCGTTTGATTGGTAACTTTTCGTTGATTTCACCCAATCCTGTGATGTTTATTTATAAGAGGGAACACCTTCTTCTCACTGCCATCTCGTGGTTTTATGTTGCAACGAGTTTTATGAATCAAAATTATTGGATTATAATTCACTGTAATCAAACTCTCCACAAGTCGATAGATGTCGCTCCCTTAAGCTTTTCTAGCATGAAAGTTATGCATATAAAAAAAAATATTTTCCAGGGTTCTATTAAAAGAAAAGGATGATGGTTAGACCATTACATGCATACTTTCAGTATCGCACTGACGATTCAGAATCAAAACGTTGCTTGAAATGGGCTTAGCCGGGTGTGGTGATCAGATCTGAATATCCAGGTACTTCTCCACCTTCCTCTTTCTATCCACTTCCCTTTCTAACTACCGTCAACCTTACATAACCAATCGGGGATCACATAGTCTCCCTGGCTCCAGATGTTGGAAGCAGCTGGGACTCCTGTGTGGTACTAACATAAAATAAGTATCTACCTATTTTTCTCAAACATCAGAACAATCAGTGGCTAAGTTGGCATCGCATCTGCGTCCCACTCGGGCGTTGTGAGTTCAATTCCTCGGCTATCAAAGTCCTCCACCACGACACAAGCAATATCTTCCACGTTCTGTCATAGTCATAGGAGATTTTTTTATAATTTCAGGTTATTCATTACCTAGGTATGTTTATCTTTCTTTAAAAAATAAATAAATAATATAAACACATGAATTTGTTTTAAATTACTTCAATTTGATAATCGACCAGTTTCGGAATACCCTTCCTTCGTCAGGACCAATATAAATCTGTCGATTTCTCAAAAATTATCACCAATATTTAACTGATAAAATTTTATTAAAACAAGTTATATGAATTCCAAGCATACGTAGCATCGCGTGAATGCACACGATCAGAGATAAGTCGCTAGTCCAGTCTCACAATGGTCTCACGTCTCGTTCCGAGAGTAATGGCCCTGCTAGGTACAGTACCTAACATGCCACTGCAGTAAACTTGCTTCATTGCCACTTGCTGGCCATTGATTATCCTTTAGTGTGGCAGCTTTTTTATCTGTTGTCTCGTTGCTAACTGGACTGTCGGTGATAGTACGTGATGGGTGATATGGAACGATTTAAGAAAAAAAAAGTGATTAAAAGGAGATAGATATACGTCAGAGAGGGATTAATTATTAATTCTAAATATTGACAACTTTAGTACGCAATACGAAAACTTTATCAGGTTTATTTTTAAATTTACTTAAAAAAGCATTTATCGAAATCAATTTAGAAATATGACTTTTTGTAAACATCCTACGTTTTTTTTTACAAAATAATTAAAACGTGAAAATATTTTTTGAAAACGGAGAAAAATAATTGCAATCATTTCCCAGACGGCCTCCATGGTCGAGGGGAAAGGCTCTCGACTACGAATCCAGAGGTCGCAGGTTAAAATTGGGGCGTGCGCAAGTAAATTTTACTTATTTAATTTGTGCTGTTTCACGATTAATTCATTTAAAAATAATATATAGCATTTTTGTGCACGTTCCAGATTGGTAGATACTCTCAGTATCGCCCTGGTGAAAGACCGCCATTCAGAATTGAAACGTTTTTCCGTGTTTGGTGACCAGATCTGAATAGCCAGGTATTTACCCACCTTCCTCTTTCCATTATTCTTTCCTTCCCCAATATCTTCAGCCTCACAACATTCCCCAATTGGGGATGCCATAGTCTCACTCCAGACGAATGGGAGCAGTTGAGACTCTTGTGCGGTATTCAAGTACGTTACTTTAAACATTATCGATTTTTTTTAATACGCATTTAAACGAACAATAAAGATGGTCTCAATGAAAAAATGAAACAACATAGACATACATCAATTTTTTTAAATTTATTGTCGGCAATTAAAGAAAATCCTTTAAGGTATTTTTTTTTATGATATTCAACATTAAAAAATATTTTGTTTAACATGCGTAAAACTGTTGAAGAAATCATGTTTCTGATTTGGTTTTGAGAAACGCAAAACCTATTTAAGCTTTAATAAGGCGTAATAAATATTTTTCTTTTTTAAAACATCATGTTTATCATATTGCGTAATAATGTAATCACAATTTCAAATTAATTAAAAATCCCTCTCCGACGTCCCTCTCCCCCTTAATAATTTATTCGAGATGGTTTGTAATTGGCAATACCTGTTTCATTATTTTTTTTTAACTGGTGACAAAGAAAAGGACATTATTTGAAATCTTCCTAGTACCTTCATAATAAGTGGAAAATATTACTTGAGCAATAATGTAGGCATTTGTTAAACAGAAGATAGAACCTGCGACACCTGGTGAGAACCCAATGCTTCACACTGCTCGACCTTCTGTAAATGAAATATAATATCATATAAATGGAAAGAAAGAGTATCAAATCACTTTATTAAAATGCATTATATTACAAGGGTTTGAGAAAGAAAAGTAGAGCATTAAAGTGGAAACTAGGTTTTATTTAGGTAATCAATAAATTTGTTTTAATAAGGGTACGTTTTATTTTTTTGTTTTAATCCATAATTTTCAAGTATTTGTTTTGTTTGAAGATCGTTATTATTAAGGAATCGAGCAGGCATGTTTTTAAAGTAATGGGAGTTATATTAAAATGCAGAATTTACAATATTTTAATTGACATACTTCATAAAACGTTTTGACATATATAGTCGGTTCAAAGTATATAATTAGTTGAAAATTAAGGCATTCTTAAATTATAGAAACATAGTCCCCCCTTCGTTGATTTGCGCGTTGGAATTAACTATTTCTCAAGCTCTTACTCCATTGTTGACGTCACAATATTTGTCAATTTGTTCAAAATACTTCGAATGACGTGGCGCTGGGAAAATGGATGAATTATATCAACAGCGTTTTTATCTGTGTTTTTTTTTTAAATATTTTTTTAATCTATTTAATTGAACCGTAAAACTTACGAATATTCGTTGAAAAGTTTTTTTTCTGTGTTTTCGATTTAAGTCATCTCTGAGGATTGAAATCCTTCATATCTATAATAAATACTTGAATTAGTTGTCTGACATTCTTATTCAACAGTCAAAACCCTTGTAATTCGTTCAACATTTCTAGGAAACAAAACTCAACATTTGATATTTTGCGTTTCAACAAACTCAGAACAAAACAGTTAAGCTTACTTCAGAGTTATGGTTTCATGAGCAACTTGGGAGTTCATTAAATTATTAGGGTGGTTTTGAGTTTCTCCACAATTTATGATATACGTATACAATATACATACCTACATTATCACAGCGGATCGGCCATACGTATCAGCTCTGCTCCCATAGTGGATTCAATTATAAATTTAACTTCACAGCAGAAAACTAAATATGTTTGCGTCCCGATAAAACTTCGTTTGCACATCTATTTTTGTGTTGTATTTTCAGCATGAAAATAAAATTTGCTCGTAACTTTCTCTATGATCTATGAAATTCAAACAAAAATACACGCTAATATGACATGGTCATACTTTCCCCATCGGTAAGAGCTATGAGAAAACTTCTAGACATATGTGAATCGTACGTTATTAGTCACGGGCTAATGTATAATGCAAAAAAAATCATCACTGCTGATTTTCAAAGCAAATACGGGTCCTGCTGTCATTCCGCCCATACGTCTCGGCGGAGCCAATCTTGAAATCTGCAGCGAAATCAAATACTTGGGGCATGTCATCACTGATGACCTAAATGATAAAAATGACATAGAACGCCAAAGAAGAGCGCTGTGCGTACGCGCCAACATGCTCGCCAGAAGATTTAATAGGTGCAGTTCTCCGGTAAAAAAGCCACTATTCCAGACATACTGCATGAGCTTTTACACTAGCGAACTATGGACTAGATACACAAGGCGTCATGGACACACTCCGAGTGCAATATAACCACGCTTACAGGGCGCTGTTCGGCCTCCCTTGGAGATGCAGCGCCTCGCAGATGTTCGCAGAGGGAAGGGTGCATGGGTTCGCTGCTTTGATGCGCCACAGAATAGCCGGGACGAGTCAGCGCTACCGGAGATCCGAAAACACTCTTGTCCAGGCCGTCGCCCAGTGGCATGGCGCGCCCCTACATCGTGGATGGAGAACTTCCCTCAGGCCATTGTAGCATACGTGTTAAATATGTTATTTTAATTTAATTTATTTTTTATTTTTTGTTTTTATATTATATTTCTACAATGTGTAATTTTCTATTCTTAAAATGTATTCTTTTTATATGGCAGACAGAGTATTGCACTCACCGCTTTGTTCTGTTGAAATAAAACATTATTATTATTATTATTATTATAAAAGGAAATTCGCTCTTCTGTTTGTTGCGTAGTTTGTAAATGTTCAGTAAGAAAACAATATTAAAAAACATGGTGTCCTATGAAACAAAACAACATGAAAAGATTTAGCAATAATATGTATAAAGAGCAAACATTTTTTTTATCTTCCAAAGAATAGTATCTTTTCTTTTAAATTAAGTGACTGTAAACTTCTTTTTGTAAACCGTCGAATCCTTATTGAAAATGAATTTATAAGTATTTTCATACCGTCAAAATTTCCAATATCATTTCGACAAAAGAAAGAAGACTTGCGAAGCTTAATACAAACTTGTAGCAAGGCTAAGGAGCCACTCCGTGCAATTTACAACCTTTATATCTCTCCGCCTGTCCCTGGTTGTATTTCTTGCACCTGTCGCGCTATAAGGCATACAACCTCCTCCGTAGAGGCTGCATACACATTGCATAGTACCACAACCTGCACTGAACGAAGCCTGGCCGGGTTGGGCCGCAAATAAAACGAGGAGAAATATATCTGCAGTGGAATAAATCAGATTTTTAAGGAATTGTGGTGGAACTACTCCTGGGGTCGGTTTATTGATTCTTTGTGTATACGTTATTAAATTTCGGTTATTAGTAGATATTTCTCATCACATTTTTAATGAAAGTAGTAATTAGTTAATTTTCGACTGCCAAACTTATCGCATACCCGTGTTTTTCCAATCTATATATATATATATATATATATATACACATACATATGTACGCATAAACCAAAATAAACAAACATAAAATAAATGAATCAAGATAATAGAGCAATTAATATTCTGAAAACCTGGTTCGATATAAATTTATTAACACTAAATACCGAAAACTTATTAAATACCTTACAGCTCGATGGAAAATACCAGAAATATCATATCATACCAACGTTGCTATTAAAGTTCATAATAAAAATAGCCCGCTGGAGACGCAAGTTGCGGTTTAATTTACTTTGATTAATATTGTAAATCAAACATAAAATATCTCGGGATTATAAAAGGTAGTAATGTTAAATAGAAATATCAAATAAATTCAACTATAAACAAAATGAGAAAATTAATTTTCATGTCCTTTAGATGAAGACATAATATATCACAGAAATTATTAAAATATATTTACTTTTCATTAGCCCATTCCGTGTTACATTACGAGATCGCTTTTGTATGCTCCACCACTGACAGTACGGGCAATAATCATAACAGGAATTTATAATATTATAAATACGTATGTTAGTTGTAAGACTATAGTTTTAAGCTATTGCTGTAAGTCATTTTCCAATATTGTATATAAAATATGCACTTGGTCATAAATATGTATTAGGTTTATATGTGTGTTAGGTTTATATTCTAGTTATACCTACTTAAGTCTAAATTGTGAGTTACTCGCTATAAGTCACAGATGTAAGTCACTGATTATAAGTTTCAGAAGTAAATCCCTAGCTATAAGTCTTTGTCGTAAATTATTAGTTATATATCTTACTTGTAAGCGATTAGTTATAAGTGTAAGTGATATGTTACTTAAATTATTTGTAAAGCACCCTTGAGATGATTTTCTCATGAAAACAGTGCTATAGACGTACTCTAATTATTATTATTATTTAGATATCGTTCTCAGGGTTTTTTTTTATAAATCTTCATTATTACAACTTGAAACAATATAAAATATTGGTATTAAAGATTATACTTAAAAAACCTTATGACTTTCCAACAAACAGTATATTTAAACCGTTTACAGTCCAACCGCTTACAAATATATAACAGTTGTTGCATAACGAATAGAAGATCTTAAGATAATTCTAGCCACTGGTTTATGCCACAACCAATAACAGTACTTCTCGCCGGAGATCAACATAATCAACCAATCCGGTGAGTTTCCGCATCTTTGTTTTCCAACCAATGAGACAAGCGGACGCACTTAATTTCCGACAGCTGAACGGCGTAGGCTTGCGAAGCGAGCCCGCCATTACACACTCGTAAATCAGACACAAAGCGATCAACTGCGTGCTTCTTTTGAGCACGCAGCTGTTCATTATTACATCATCCGATTCCAGACATGAAAACATCAACTGCAAACTGGCTTGGGCCTATAGCAGGTAGTTACCATACTACCCCTGTAATCACCTGGCATGGTGTCTCCTTAATTGTTAAAATCAGTGTGGGAATGTCTAATACCTATTTACTTTGGACGCTGGCCAGATAGACTCCGGTTTGCCGACGGCGTCGCCTGACTACCAGCTATTCATGTAAGCCGCTATCAACTTCCTTCTTATTATGTGCTGTATATGTGTGTCTTCCCCCATTAACTTGTCCGGTTAGAGCTCCTTCAGAGAAAGAGAATTGTCTAGAACAGTGTAGATGCCACGTTTGTGGTGAAACCCGCATATAACTTATATGTCCATGTTTTGTTACAAATAAATTCTGAATTGAAAGCACGCCATTTCGTCAAATTTAAGGCTGCAGCCGACCCATTTGACTTTGAGAAAGGGAATCATTATGTTGTACCAAGCTGAGCTAAGCCATGTTGGAGCAAGGGACCAGTCCTGAATCTGATCTCAGGGTGAGTTGCACTGTTTTCTTTACACTAACCCTCTTTTCCACCATTTCCCCTCTAACACTGGCTTTCATCGTGGGGATTTTCGTCCTTCCCGACCGTCTCCTCTTCTTCCCCTTGTTCCCCTCTTTTTCACCTCCTAACACTACCGCCCGACGTGGTGCTATTTCCTTTCCTAACACAGTTTAGCATTACTATAAACACCTAAAGATATCAGTTACAATAAATACTCAGCCACAAATAATAATGATAGAAATAACACCATATGAGGTCTAACGGTACCACTATAGCGGACAATAGCAGCCCAACATCATTTTGTATATAAACGTATCAAATTATTCAATAACCTGCCAACGGACATAAGAATAGAGACAAATTTCGAAATGTGCAACAAAAAACTTGAAATATGAATTATTTTTAGACACCCAAAATATAAAATTATTTTGTAAATTTAGTTTTGAGAAGCAAGGCACTTTTTAATAAAAGGTTCGTGATACTCTGAACACCAATAAAGAAGTCTTATCTATTTTTTTAAATCAGTAATGACGTTCAAACCCAAGTGCCAGTATATTTTGTTTTGTTTCTAAAGCGAGTTTTCACAGTTAAACTAACTTTCAATGTTTAAATTTTTCAAAGGCCGCCAAAATGCTTCAAATCTATGGCCGGTCGGTTTTGATCAATTTTAAGGATAGAATGTCAAATTTCAAAACAAGGATCGTACATAATTTTAAATTCTATTCATAGTAAACCATAACGAAACATAAGTAATTAGAAAAATTAGAAACATTAACTGAAAGAATAATAATAGTATTGATCATTAACATTATCATAACATGCGTATTGATAATTGGTTTGATCGTGAATACTCTAATTTCATTCATATATAATAGTTATTTATATTGAATAACAATCATAGATCTTAAAGTCACCCAAATGAAATTAAAATTTTCCCAAAACTTAAAAAAAAAACAATATTTAAAATAAAATCTAAATCGAAAAGGTAATATTTTCATTCTAATCCAAAAACAGAATGCTCACGTGACGTCAGATGTTACAAATGCAATGGCACCAACATATCATGGTGTTTTGATGGGCTAATTTTTATTCATTTTTAAATAACGATTTATAAATTATACGTATAATTATGTATAATGAAAGTTATATATTCAGAATCGTCGTTTGCTGATTTATATGAATATATATATTTAAAGTCATTATATTTTTCACTGGAGTTCCTTATTAGGGCAAACTACTGGATGACCTGACGTCGATGCTAAGTGAATTGAATATTTTGGGGGCAACGAACCAGAATTGACGTTGAGCAAATGTGGTTATTTTCTTGGGGATATTGCAACCAATATTCGATGTTCGCGTGTGTCTTTGATTTAGTGGAGCTATCAGGAGGTTGTTCGTTCATAAAGCTTATGCACACTATAGCACAGGCTCATCTTTGTACACAGTTGTGGAATTATTCAAAGGACCAACGTCATATGGAGGTTTTCTTCCTTCTTTGTTGTTATTGTATTTAACAACCAAAATTAGACTACTGATTCTTTCGTAAAGATTTTGAAAAAAATATTTCTTTTATTATTATTATGTGAATTAATCATTGTATATAATTTTGATCTGAAATTTAAGGTTATAGCGGTTGATGTATGTGTGACAAATGACAACCTCCGTAGTGCATTAATTAATCTACGCATTTGACTTTGATTTGGGAGATAGGGGGTATGTAGACATAAATATATTGAGGTTTAAATTAAACTATGTTGACGGAATTAATCTAGAGTTTTCGCGCCCTGGGCTTGGTCTTCACAAAAAAAACATGCAAGTTACGATAAGGAAAAAATAGCAAAAAATATATACACGTTTTAAAATTTTTATTTTATTAACGCATTACATTTTGCCATGCCATTTGCCATCTCTTTGCCATGACAAAGCATTATTCAGAGAAGAAAATCTAAAAACAAAAGCAGTGTAAGGTCTCACCTTGCCGAAGAAGCCTTAAAGTGTTTGTAAGATTTGGGTACCTATCACAACTAAAGTCCTAAATCCTAGACATTTTCTTAATCCGACAGGATGCTGCAACCACTGGTTATGGCAAAGAAAGATAAAACACGAAACAGATACAAGCTCGAAGCTCAGATATCGAAAATGTGGGTTTACACAGGTGCTTTCATAAAAAAAATGTGGTAGTACTGTCTTTTAACCTACATGTCTTAAGTCTTCCAAGGATATGAGTAATCAGCCGGACATAACTCGTTTCTGTCAGCTTTTTAAAAATTACTTTCCCAAGTGTTATTATTTTTTGTTTTTATACGAATACCGCACAAGTCCCAACTGGTCCCAACGAAGGTATTGGGGAAGAGGAGAAGGGCAAGAGGTAATTGGGGAAATACCTGGCTATTCAGATATTTTCACCAAACACGGCTAAAAGCCATTTTAAGCAACGTTTGAATTCTAAATGGTGGTCTTTCACCAGGGCGATACTGAGAACTCCGGAACGTGCCCAAATATATTATAAATATAGTATTTATTATTGAAATTAAACACCTGCATAATTCGATTTGCAAAACTACGCTTCTCTTTTTAGAAATGCTCGTGTAGAGAAGCGGAGTGTACATCTTGAAATTGCACGTTTACGTAATAAAGCTACATGGAAATTATACTTGAAAATGTTTACATGATAAAGTTAGAGAGATAGTTGCTTTCATAAAGAAAAAAAAACTAAATACATATCTAAAAGCTTTGACGAAGGAAATATATGGTATTTGAGTACATTGTAGCTTTGGAAATTTATCACAATACCTTAATGGTACAATCTTATAGAAGAATAGTATGGGTGTATGCATTATTTATTTGTTTGTTTGAGTTCGTTAATTGTATTAATTGTTTTTGTGTTTAATTCGTAGAACTCCATTTAATTTTTTAAAAATTTAATGTAAATCAGTTTAAAAATGGCCTTAAACGCCGAAACAGCTGTCAAAATAATAACAACTAAAAATACTTGCAGAACTTAATAATAACATTATTAAAATTGATTTACATTAAAAATATATTTTAAATGGTTTTTAAGTATATAGTAATGAATTAGTTTTGAATGACCTTCAATAAATAATAAAAATTGCGTTGTAAAACGATTCATTATTTTTAATACGTATGTAAGTAATTACTAAAACGTGGTGTGACTTAAGTAAGTTTATGCTGTCATGTTTCAATGTAATTTAGAGTGATTAGACGACATATGTGACATACATCATAATGGCAACAGATTATGAATGTCAATTACTAAGATTGATAAGATTATACGTCCTCAGAGGGACCAATAGTTCATTTCCTTCCCACTAATATCTTGTCTACAAGAATGGCTTAATTCCTGATTGTATGCGAATTCGAGTACTAAATTATTTGCAGTGCTACTATTACATAGACAACTAATTAGGCAAAGTATTATTTTTCTTTAACATTACCCAAACCCCTTACTATTCAGATGTTGTTAATATTTTCTATCAAGAGCTTCAGTATAAAATTGATGGTTAATTAATAAAAAATAACAATTAATGAATGACGTTCAATTAATAATCGAATTTAAAAAAATAAAAAATAAATCAATACTATGTATAAATTCATTTCAAAGCTTCTGTAGCGTGATCCTAACCCGACTGTGATTTTATTTAAAGCATCAATACTGGTCCAATTTTACCCGTCAATAAATCTAAATAAATCATGGTGTGAGAACGACTCATCGAAACACATGTCTTCATAACTAGCACTTTTCTTTGTTTAGACTAACTAACTAACTAACCATCACACCGTTTCCCCGCAGGGGTAGGCAGATAGGACGGACCGCCAAACAACTCCATCTTGGCGTACACTTCTTGCCCCATTCACATTCATACAACGCCTCATACATTCTCTTCTGTTATTCCGACTTCTGACATGGCCCGACTCGAGTATTTGATTCACTTGATCGTGCCATGTCTTCCTCGGGCGTCCCCGGCTTCTTCATCCATTCACATTCGCGTCATATATTTTCCTTACACTCCTCTCTTCGTTCATTCGCTCTACATGCCCAAACCATCTAAGCGTCTCTTTCTTAATCTTGCTCACTACGCTTACATCAGCCTTGCATTCTTTACGAATCTCAACATGTTTAACTCGATCATACATGGTTTTACACACATTCGTCTCAGAGATCTCATTTTTACATCATTCAGTCTACTTTCATCCTTCCTCTGATAATTCCATGCCTCACTGCCATACATCAAGGTTGGTATCAGCACTCCATTGTGGACTGCTAGCTTCGCTTCCTTGGACAACTTTTTTAAGTTCTTTGTTTAGTTAAGACGATAATACTCTTATAATATGAGCGAAGAAAGGACAGCCTCGTCCAATGTCTCGTCAATAATTATCTCTAAAACTCAATTAATTCAATGTGAAATTCAAGTGAACCTCAAGAGCTCGTACCTCTAGTTTTAACAAAGGAAGGATGAACCTATGCTCTAGTGACATCTGTCGGTGAATCGTGAACTAATTCACCAGTGAGCACTAGATACACCATGTATTCAAATACAACAAATACAATGCTATGTGCTTTAAGAATACTGGCAGTTGTTAGACGGTGAATTCTGCAAAAAATATACTAAAAGTTGGCTGGAATTTCTCATTTTAAATGTTCAGGCAAAGGCGGGCAAGTCCGCAAGATGTGTTTTGACACGAAACATTCTGTTTAATAATATTTTATCAAAAAGTCGCCCACCGCTACTAAATCTCCGGAAGTAATTATGAAAATGATTGAGTGATGAGTTTTATTTATTTTTTTAATAGATTGAGCATTTTTGAACGCACAACGCCGGCGAGCGTACAATGTATTATAAAATAATAAATTGGATCGTGAGATGTAATACTTTATCCTTATTAAAAATATTGTATTTTCCCCTTAAACCTTTATTTTCAACGTGAAATTAATCTTGTTGGTAAAGCCGCTTTATCACACCAGACATGGAGGTGTAAAGGGAACGCAACACTTTCATGCTGCTAAAATATTAAAATTCTTTGTACGGTTTCACGCCTGAAATATCAGATGAAATTACGATTTTATACATTTATTTTGTAGGCTTTTCCAAAATCGTAATAGCCGGAGAACGAAATGCTCTATCGTCGGCGCAATACTTCTTTCGAGTTTTCCGTTCTTATATCGTAATTACGAATTGCGCGCGAGGGCGTGTACACACGAAATTCGAAGATTTAAACATTCTCCGGAGAATTTTTTTGCAGGTGGATTTTTAATATTGTTCAAATTTAAAAAAATCTGGATGATACCTAAGTAGTTATTAATGATATCCCGAAAGTAAAAAAAATAGTCGTACTCTGGAATTGAAGCAAATAAATTATTTTTTTAATCATTGTAGATAACTTTTTTTTATTATTTATTAAGTTAAAAGAAACTGAAAATTGTTTCACTTTCTTAACTTAACTACATACATATTATTATTGATTAATATAACATTTCTCAAAACGACACATGAAAAACAAAAATATAGAGAAAAAAATAAGATAACGGTAGCAGGCGGGACTCAAACTCAGGACCTTATGGTTTATCAAGGTCGTGGATGCCAGGTGTTGGGTTCGAGTCACAGCTCCTACCGTTAACTTTTTCTTTTCTCTGTCTTTTCGGATTCATGTTTCATTTTGAGAGTTGTTAATCTTATCTTCAATGATTAAACAATATATTAGAATGAGATTTGCAAGCTCCAATAAGTTATTCCAAAATTGGATACAAATAAATAGGGATTACTATCAGTAGGAATATGAGTATTTGAGTCAGTTCAATAATTTTTATGAAAATATTTGTAGTAATTAACATTATGGCTTTTCAAGTTTTTACAAGTCGGTTTCGACGGAGATTTATAAAAAATGTTTACTGTAAACTCGGTTAATTAATAAAGTACTTACCTCCGTATTGACGAAACTCGACAATTATTTACATCTAGGAGCAATATTAATTTTTTTCTGACAACGCTTTCAGTAACTAGCGTTGCCATTTACCCACATTTAAAGTTTCAAAACTTCCATGAAAAAAAACTAATCGTTTCATATTTTGTGTTTGCAGTTCGGAAAAAAACTGTGGGGTTTACTTTCAGAGTTATGAGTCTCGAGCAACTAGGAAGTTCATAATGTTAGGTTACTTTTGAATTCCTCTTTCAGTTGTATTTACCGAAGATGTATCCACTCCGCCATGATTGTAGATTTGATATAAATGAATACCGTTTTTTTTTTTTTTATAAATTACTAGCCTTGACAGTTCAACACTCCGGCTTCATCCGAAATTCAATCCCATTTTGTTTCGTTTATTTCATTGACCAATCTGACATTTTTTAACAGTTTTATGGAAGGTTTTGAAAAAGTTACGATAAGCTTGAAATTTTACGCAAAATATCTGTAGATCTGATTATTTCAGAGCCGACCGTTCAAAAGTTTGTACTATTTCATAAATAAGGATTTTTAAATTGTGACATCATTGGTATTGATAATTTTTTTACATACGAAGACGAAACTTTCTCTATTGTTTATTAATTTATTCTGTGTTTAATTCGTAAAACTCCATTCAATTCAATCTTTTTAAAATTTAATGTACATCAGATTTAATAATGTTATTATTCAGTTCTGCAAGTATTTTTAGTTTTTTATTAATGTCACAGCTGTTTCAGCGGGTCAGACCATTTTCGTACTGTGATTAATCCACATTGTGACGACTTATTTATATGATTTTATTCACTCCCACTCGTTTCCGATTTAAACGGGTTTTAAAAAAAAAATTATGATTTATTATCGGTAAAACCGATTTAGTTTGAAAAACAATTAAAATTCTGAATTCTGTGAGTTTTTCACATTTAATAATAATAATAATAATAATTGGATGATTTGTATAGCGCCGTTTTTGTGAAAAATCACCTCAAGGGAGCTGTACAAATATTTTTTAACTAATTATGTACTAACAGATACAGAAAAACATACTTACCTGGCAGGTCGCTTCAGATGAACACAGTTTTATTAGAAAATTTATTTATAGAGATGATAGTTTTACATGGTTATTTGTTGCTCCTTTTCTATTGATGTTACATTTATTAGAATCTTGGTGGCACAAGAAGAGTTGGCATTTATTGAGATACTTATAATTTTTAGGACTGGAAAGTATTCATAAATTGAATTTTAGGACTCAAAAATATCTATAAAATTACCTTAAAAAGGGTAAGAAGTTTTTAATATATATTAACTTTTTATTTTTTATTTTACACTTTGGTTATTTACAGTGTTGCGGGCTGTGGACGCATTTGCGCACCGATGCGTGAATTTTTTTAATTTTATTTTTATTTTATTTATTTAATGACTTTAGGTATAATGTGTTTACACGAATTTAACTGACAATGTTTTCTTAATTGATTCATTTAAATGTGTTGTATTGTTTTGATAATGTGAACATACTGAGAAGCGGTGAATACATAATTTTCCTTACTTTATTAATTAATGTTATATTGGGATCATTCGATTGTGTATTAATATCTAATTTTTCAAGTAAATATAAATAAAATGTATTGTTTATTATTACATAGATTTAATATTTTTTGAATACTTTAAGCTTCTAAAACACAAAATAATATATATGGTAATATTATAGATTACAATGTACTTATACCATCTAAAATAAGCGTTGGTTCGCAAAGGTTCCATTTATTTCTTCTGTGTGAAAAAAATATTTCCAATAAATGGTTATTTTAGAGTTATTGCTGTATAATTATAGAAAAATATGCTATTTTGATTATTCAACTGAGTATTACTGCTTAACTATCGCAATCACCAAATAAACATTTCTTTACTGGTTTGCTTTGCATCTTTACTTATACAAAGTGTAATAATAATAAAAAGCGATATAGGTACATTAAAAAAATTATCTTTCCTAACCTACTATGTCAATATGATAAAATCTAAAATAAAAAAAACGTAAAAAAGCGTTCTTTTGGGTCGAAATTTGTGAAAAAAAAATTCTAACGTAAATTGGTCGTTTGTGTTTTTATTTTAAGCCCATCAAAATGCTCTTTTAACAATTACATTTTTTATTATATTTAATATTTTATCGTATTTACCAATCATATTTAACAAATTTTTTTAATGAACCCGCAAATAATTGCCAACATTGCTTCTGTAATTATGAAAAATTTAAATCTTTAATGGCGTATATTTTATAATTTAGAACAAAACTGAAGAAAATAGGTAAAAGTCGTAATAGATATGTGATATGCCTTTTTATTTAAAAAATATCATTATTTGGGCTTTATGGCCTCTAATACAAAAATAAGTTTTGTTTAAAGTCAGTCATAATTAGTTAAAACCACATAGAAATTATTACGAAAATGAGGGTAATGAAGCCCCAAGTTGGACGACAGTATTACGAAAATGAGGTGAGAGAGGGGTGGAAGAGGAAGGTTGGGTTACAAGGGGTAGTTATGGGAGACAATTATATCGGCAGGACTTACCCTGGAGATGGTCTCTTAGATGTGAAGCCTGTTCCGGACATTAGTTTAGCTCAGATCGGCAGTGGCATTAGGTTCTCGTCGTTCAGGGTCGTGAATCGATCGCAATCTTATAATTGGGTTGAGGGAGTCTCTAATTCTACGTTAAATGAGTCAATTAAAGTGCTTTCAAATCTCAGAGTTTATTGTAAAGTCGGACAAACATTGTAGGTTAATAACAATCGAGTATTTAGTAGAAAAGTCCTATTCTAGACATGATTCTAACGTAAAATTTCTCTCTTTCTGATTTAAATCTCTAACCGGGTATTGCAAATATAACAAGGGCTAGAACAACACATTAAGGGGAGATGCTAAATCAGCTTACATGAGGTGATCTGGTCGGGTGGCGGGAGTTGTTGGCAATGACGCCAGGGCTGGACATCTTTGCACTAAATTTAATTGGCTTTTGATTGGTAAGTCACCATGTTGAGTGCTTTGGTAGCAAATGGCACGTCTAGCTTCGGGTTTCAACCCGCATGCGTAGTTCTTTGGCCGAAACAAACTAGTAACACAAAATAACCGCCTCTTTTCAGAGATGCATTTGCCTCCTTGAGCTCCAGACGGGAAGTAAGTTTCAAGGACAGCAAGGAGCGGCCGCCAAGCCGCCGTGGCGCTCGTGTCGCTTGCTCCTGCTTTGTTAATTTATGATCTGATTGGTTCAATTTGGGCGCTAGAATCGCCTATTTGGTTAATTATGGAGGGAGATGATGCGATTGCTTGCCCATATCATTTTTTCAAGCCGAGTAGCTAGAACTCATCTCAGGGCCATCCTTTCGTTACATAACAAAATAAACTTTAGGTTTTATAATAATTTTCAATGTTCCAACCTTAGGTATCAACTGTTATAGAACCTATCAACCCAAACCTAATTTAGGAGCAATTAGAACCATTTTTTTAAACCACTTATAGTTTAATCGAAAAAAGCTTATTCACGTATAATATTATTATACACACAAAAGTTCTAACATTCTTAGCATTGTTTGATTAATAGTAAAGAAAACTTATTTTAGAACGCTTTTCCCAATGTTTACACAACACTTATTATTATTTTTTACATGTGTGTATCCTTGAGATATACGTCTGAATAAGTAAATGTACCAGGATGATGAACAAAGTCTGATCCTCAACATATTTATTTTCAGACAAGTGAATTTCTAGAAGTTACTAATTTTCTTTGAAACTATAAATATGATATTTAACAATAAAATATAAAATTATATTCAAATTCGTCCTTGAAATATTATTTTTTTCAAATGAAAGAGTTTGCTGTAAAATGTTCAAAGTTCAATCTATTTTTTATTTTAATTGTTTCCTGTCAGTTATGTTTCGAATTACATATTATTTTAATTGTATTTGTTTATAAGCCCAACTGGGCTTTCATATGGATTTTTAGAATAGAATATAATGAGGTAATGAAAATTATATGTTTATTTATTTTATTAAGTTACTAAATTCAGAAGTCCAATCAAAACATATGCATTAAGGACATAACGTTAAACAATATTTTTTAATTGTTTAAGAGTGACATAACAAAGAAAACCAGAACAATATTGTAAAATATATCATTGACACTTCTATATTATATTCATCAAAGTGCTTGTATAGATGACGTTTTATTTTATAAATGGAGTCAGCAAATATATCAACAATACTCCTAACCTTGTTACCCAAATCATGCATCCTATTGGTTAGTGAACGTGTCTGATAGTTGCTTGTGTAGTGATGCAGAAAAGGTTACATTTTGTTTTATGTTTCTCGTCGGTACATGGAATTTAATAGTGGTGGCGAAAACTAATAAGATGAATATTATTAGCTGGTTAGTAGCCGAGTGGTTAAAAGTGACAGGATTCCACCCAGACGTCTAGGGTTTAATTCTCTGCTAACTTAGTCCCCCGTCATTGCACAAGCGCCACTTTACTCTAATTTTGAAAAACACACTTAAAACGGTCAGAAGAAGGTCCAATTTATCATTCGATTTTGACAAAAGCTAAGCTTATATAAATATCTAATACATAATAAATATTGTTCTCGTTAAAAACACTATGTTTATCGTATTGCGTAATAATATTATCATTTTTTCTAATTAATAAATTATCCCTCTCCTCCATACTGTATCATTATAATGGAAATCCATCACGATTTTTCAATATCAAAAGCAGAAATATTTTACTTCCTTTTAGACAATAAATACAAGCTGCATCGTATTGAAAACTTACTGGTAAACTATCAGAATTATCAAAAACTTATCGATTGCACTGAGAACAAAAATAAGAAGGTATTAATATTTAATTACTCGCGTGGTTAGAAGATTTGTTAGACATCAATAGAAGCATCAAAACCATTCATTTCAACCTGTTAATTTTAGAAATATTGCCATTTTATATACATAGTAAAATGAAAATAGCTTCCGTCGTTACCTTTATATATAATAAACATAGGAACATAATATTTTTTTAAAGAAATCTCTGTGAAACACACGCTCAATTTTTTGGCGGAAGTTAATTCTGAAATTGCCATTCTCGAGTCAAGGGTGGCTACCCCTTATTTTACGATATCAAATTGTGTTCCTCTATGAAGAGTCACTGGATAAAAAAAATATCAAAAAGACACATATCCTAGGGCTATGCTGGAGATTGCTGTTTTGAAAAAGAGCGCGACAAAAACGCTTCTGCCTGTATTCTAAACGTTAGATACCACTTCTCCCTCGGGGCATGGGAGGAGTCGAGAACCTTCGCTGGAATAATGAACTGAAAATACATTTGGTGAAATAAATATTCGCAATATCACAGACAATCGTTGTACGATTGCATCATTTATCTAAATTCTTGACTACAGAGTAAGAATTTACTAAAAATAATGGTCATAATTGTGATTTGTGGAGAGAGAAACGATTTCATACGTAAGAGGGGTGGGGCAGTAAGTGATATTTGATTTTTATATAAATCCCATACCGCACGCACAGATTATGCAAAACAATAAATTTGTCAAAAAATTAATAAAAATTACTTTTGTATTCACCACTTTATTAATGTACCCATATCAAAATGTTTCAAATGCTATGCTTTCTTCATCTGGAATACATAGAATACTATATATTCTACGATTGTATTCTACGATATATTCTATATATTCTGTATTTGGGAAGTATGTTTACGAGAGATGGAAAGACTGATAGGGATATTGAAAGAAGGGTGAATGCAGGAAACTCCATTAACGGAGGACTGAACGCGGTTGGCGCAAACAAAAAGTTGTCCAAAGAATCAAAGCTAGCAGTCCACAATGGAGTGCTGATACCAACTCTGATGTATGGTAGTGAGGCATGGATCTGGCAGAGGAAGGATGAAAGTAGACTGAATGCTGTAGAAATGAGATCTCTGAGACGAATGTGTGGTAAAACCATGTATGATCGTGTGAAAAATGTTGAGATTCGTAAAGAATTCAAGGCGAATGTAAGCGTAGTGAGCAAGATTAAGAAAAGGACGCTTAGATGGTTTGGGCATGTAGAGCAAATGAATGAGGAAAAGAGTGTAAGGAGAATATATGACGCGAATATGAATGGAAGAAGCCGGGGACGACCAAGAAAGACGTGTCACGATCAAGTGAATCAAATACTTGAGTCGGGCCTTGTCAGAAGTCTAAATAACAGAAGAGAATGTATGAGACGTTGTATGAAAGTGAATGAAGCAAGAAGTGTATGCCAAGATCGAGTTGTTTGGCGGTCCGTCCCCTCTGCCTACCCCTGCGGAGAAACGGTGTGATGGCTAGTTAGTTAGTTAGTTATTCTATATTTTCCTGATGAAGAAAGCATTGCTTTCAAAACATGTCGATATGTGTATATTAATGAAGTGGTGAATACAAAAGTAATATTTAATTTATTTTTTAATAATGACGCCACAAAGTGAAAATCAATATTTTGAAGAAATTATAATAAATTTGTAAATTGTTCGAAAGCATAATCTTTGTCATGAATTAAATAATGTTCCTTTTACAAGAGTTCTTCCGGCTACATCTTTTCAGACAAATATATCGATACAATGAAGAAATGCACAAGTAAATTGCTTAGCTAGACTATCCGGTTAGTGCTAACCTAAAGTCACTTGTAGAAAAAAGTTGTCAAAATTCACGCATCGATGCGCAAATACACAACCAACCCACAACACTATAAATAACTTAAAGTGTTAAAAATAAATAAGGAATGTCAGCATCAATTAAAAACTTCTAATGCTTTTTAAGGTAATTTTATAAATGTTTCTAGTAAATACCAACTCCTCTTGTGCCACCAATCTTCTAATAAATTAAACCTCAATAGAAAAGGAGGATAAAATAGCAACTTTAAAAATATCATCTCCATAGTTTTCATTTTATAATAAAAATGTGTTCATCTGAAGTGACCTGCCAGGTAAGTATATTTATCTGTATCTGTACATAATTAGATAAAG
Organism: Halesus radiatus; assembly: GCA_022606495.2. Lineage (NCBI taxonomy): Eukaryota > Metazoa > Arthropoda > Insecta > Trichoptera > Limnephilidae > Halesus > Halesus radiatus. The sequence goes on from JAHDVE020007712.1 coordinate 419,815, forward strand.
AATAGGAAGTAATATTTGTACAGCGCCCTTGAGGTGATTTTTCACAAAAATGGCGCAATACAGATCATCCAATTATTTTTATTATTATTATTATTACGAATTATAAAAGCGATTCCAACTGAATATATAAACCAATACTAAACTTATTATCATTAAATTAACTTGTATACAAACTCTATAATTGCCACAGTTATCCACAACTCTGAAATAATGTTTAAATATTAATAAAATATCTTAAATTAATTTAAAAATACATTTCGTAGCCTGGATCAAACGTCAAGGTATTCAGTTTATTCAAAAATAATATATAATACATTAACAATGATATATATATAATAACATATAATATATAATACATTAACAATGATGTACAAGCTTAAAAATAACATGCTCCCTAAATATTTGCAAACTAATATTATGTATCATGAAAATATTCACAATTATCCTACGAGGAGTTGCCGAGACTTGAGGCTTCCCAAAACAAAACTTACGTGTACACAGAACAGCGTGTTTTATAAAGGGCAAAAACTTTATAATAACCTACCAAATTCCATAAAGGAAGCCTCAAGTCTTGGCACTTTCCGTAAAACATGTGCTATATACATAAAGAAAAAATTATGACTTGTATTTCTATTTGTATTAACTGTATTTCTTAAACCCTATTTTTTTTTTTGAACTGGGGTAACTGTATTTCTTTTTTTTAATTAACTGTATTCTTTCCGTTATAATTTTATGACTCTATTTATTTTATTATGTATCTTATATGTTTTTTATTACTAGATGTATGAAAATTTGCTTACATCTAAATAAAGCTACAAAAAAAACAAACAAACAAACAAAACATAACTAAACTCAACACATAAAATAATGTACTTACTTGTCTCTTCGATCTCACGTTACATAATTTTATTTTACTAAACTTACTCGATACTATACGGTATACCACTTAACTTCTTCTTCGATCTAAATTTGAAACTAACTAATACATATCGAAACTGTACACATATAAGTGTAAATCACATTTATTCTTATACGCCTACTGCACAAGGTCTCCCGGTGAGGTATTCACAAAACAAATAATATTCGTATTTTCATGTGAAGCGGTAACTTGGTGATGTGACATTATTTTTAAAAAAATAAAACAATAACTTTGTTTTACATCACTTTTATTTATACTTTAGCCGACCGGGTTTCGCTACTACCGTAGCTTCTTCAGGGCAGTATAATTTAAATAAAAGTCCAATCCTTAAATTATTCCCAATAAACAAAGTACATTCCCTTCCCGGTCAGCAGGTACCTGCTGATCTCCCACCCTTGGCCCTTTACTAGCCTGTTTGTATCAATATATAACACATGTGCATCTTAGTTCATAGTTTAGTTCACAGTCTTCTTAAATAATTATTTAAAAAAAAACGCTATTAAAAAAACCGTTATGATATTTTAAAAATATTTCGTAATGATACTGTGAGGTGATTTTTCACAAAAACGGGGCTATATAAATCGTCCAAGTATTATTATTATTATTATTATTAATGTATAGGTGTGAATATAAATAAATAAATACGTAATATAAACATTGAGTTTTGTGAGAGTATTTGACCAAATTTTTTTTTTAGTAATGTACTTTCATAAAAAATTCAGCACTCGAAGTGATGAATTATTTGCGCAACTCACCGTGATACCCTTATTTCTTCCGATGCGGAGCCCAAAGGAAAAATGATGATAACGGCCATTTTGTTGACAGCAAATTCAACCGGACATTAACAAAACATCTATGAGGTAACGATTGCCACAAACGCGTGAGCGATTGGACCAATACTTAAACCAAGGAGACAACCTTAAGGTAAAAAATAAATTCATTCCGCTGGTCGCTTTGTGGGCACTACTTACATATTAGCTGAAACGATATAGAAACAATGGATGATTAAACAAAATAAAAATACTGCAGCTGTTTCCATAATATGGGAGACAGCAGAACAAAGCGAAATGTTTTAAAACATTCTAAAGGTTGAATTCCGAGCACAACGTTTAATGGCAACAGTGACTGTATTAATTGTCGCTGCGACAGCATTATGCATCATACGAAAAATGACGAGTACTGACGTAGCGCGTATCGCTGTGTTCGTATAAGCACCATTTTAGTGCATAATATTGTCCTCTCGCGGCGAACTTAACGCATCGTCACTGTCGCCATGATCCTGACCCTGTGATCGGAACTTTACCTTTGGGAAGCCGGAAAAACTATTGCAAAATAATACAGTCCAGGGGTTTGGGACCCCTGCACACAAGCTTAGATGGAATGGGATTTAAAAAGCCTACGCATTTTGAAGCGAAAAGTTATATTCTCTTTGAGTTTTTTGTTTCTTGTTTTATGGTAGCCACAGGTTGCGCGGTGAATGTTTTATTTTTCAATCTTCGTAATTCTTAAGAAGCTTTGCGTGAATAAATTAATTACTTTTACAGTCAATCTCCTTTATCATTTTTATGTGTCGAATGCTTTATGGAAAAGAAAATTTATGATTTTGTCTAATTTCTTTCCTTATCTTCTTGTTCTTTCCTGTTGGGAAATTACATTTCTTCGTCGATCTAAAATTAAAGAAACCAAACTTTTTTATTTATTAATAATAATACATCTATTCAAAATTTAACATTTTTTTACTGTGCCTATCTCCCTGGGGATTTTCTGTAATGAGGTAGGCTAGTTTGAAAATATTTTTATATTTATTATACAATATATTTATTTATTACAGTATTTTAAAAAATGAGAATAAATGAAAGTTATTGTAAATTTAGAAATACACTTGGAAGTACGAGTAGATAGGGTTAGACTTGAGTGAGTTCACCAGTTATTGCACGACTTCCATTGATTATCCATTATTTTATGATGATTTTAAATTGACTTATGATTTTAATTTGATTTGTTTTGTCGGGTAAGTTATTGTATAATTTAGGCGCAAAGTATCTGAAGTTTAATCATTAAAGAAGAGAATATTAACAATATTCAAATGAAAGATGAAACTGAAAAAGACACAGAAAATAAAAAAGCTATTAGTGTAATCTGGGAATTGAACCAAGGACCTCAGTTTTACCGTGACAACGTTATACCACTGAACTAATGATACCAGTTTATTTTACGTGATTTTTATTGATATTCAAATTTAATTTGCTAGCAAAAGCGTTCCATCTATCTAAGGGTAGTTAAATTATGGCAAGCCAATTTTAGGAGAATATGAAATAAGTAAATTACTACGAAGTGAGGGGTGGAAGGCAAAAATGAATGTAAGAGATTAGAAATTACTTAGCTATTTAGTTCTAGCCAAAAGCTTTTTGAAAACAACTATTGGCTTCCGCATAATAGTCTTTCGCCAGGGCTATATTGAGAGTACCTTACACTCTAGACAGAGGTGTAAAAATTCATTCATAGAATCTACTTCAACTGCATTCTTCAGTAATAATAATGCGGTTCGAACACGACATCTTGATCCAAAGAAATACATTGATATTTATTAAATTAGATTAGTCACGATGCAAAAAGATTAGTTCCACTAAGTTGAGGGAAAGAGTACCCCCAACTGTATTCCACCATTTTAGTTGACTTACGACCATCGACCGCGGTTGATGTGTGGCAAATCAAAATGGGTAAGGAAGGAATAGAACAATCAGCTCGATTTAAGGAAAGATCCTTTCGACTCGGAGGCTTCACTGCCCCTTTCGAACAACCGCCGTAAGAGCTGAATTCGTTCAGCAAACGACGGAAACTGTCGAAACCGGTCCCATCGCATCGCACACGCTTGCTCATAGTAGAATCAACATCAACGAGATATTAATAGGCAGCGCCTCTAATTGTATACCTCTATGAAGCAAAATAACTTATCTCTCTGCCATTGAATTGAATTGAGATCGTGGAACTAAATAACATGCCTTTAATGAATGTACGACTGAAGTCTTGAATAAAAGAGACGATATGAAAGTGAAACAACTGTCGATTTATAAATGGCATGAATTATTGTCAGGTCACTCTTCAATGTCACCTATCATTCAAAATAATACATTACATTGACTAATATTTCGCCATCCCAATATCTTGATGTTAAGGGCACTTTAAAATATCAAAGTATTTATAGCATTTTAAAATATCAAAGTTATTTGTTTGTCTGATGTATTCTAGAATGTAAAGGCCGCTCGGGATATAAAATTCTCTGCTCCTTAAACCGTCGAGTCGTTGTGAAACAAGTTTAGTTATGATGTCCAATGTTGGCCTCCCGAGACCGAGTGTTAGCATTAGCGTCAGATGCTGACTTCGAGGATTTACATCAAGTCCAAAGGAACGTGCATGTAAACGAATCGCATTTTCAGCATTTTATCAAAAGAAAGACTTTGTATTTGTGGCTTTACTCGTGATTTTAAATGTGGTACAAAATAGTTTTTCTGAAAAATAGAATAAATAAAACGGAAAAAAATTCTTGCAAAAAAGTCGAAAAATATTTTAAGGCTCTTACATAGGTAAATGAATATCTTGAATTCCATGACGAAAATGACGTTGCCTGTTTGAAATTCTGTTAATCAATAAATTAAAAAGTAGTGTATTTTAACATATATATTTTTTTAATTTAATGAAAATCAAATTTCTTGATGTTATTATTAAGTTCTGCTAGTATTTTAGTTTGCTATTATTGCGAAAGCCATTTTCAAACTGTAGTTAGACCATCATATGATTTTATTTACCCGTAGTCATTTTTTTATTGTGTTTGAAATTATTGGAAATACCGAAAATTTCATGAAACTAGAAAATTTTATGAAAGTTTCTTTAAAAATTTGGCAAAAGGATTAAGTCCTTTTTGTAGTAAAATTTATTATTAGATGCACCTACCGACGGATTTATTATGAATTTTTTAAAAGTCCATTCCAATAAGCGGGACTGTGAGCAATTATATTTATATATGTATTTTTTTAAAAGACGTATTTTTCATCGAAATTTTTGCCACGAGGAATATTCACCGCAGCAATATGTACAATAACATTTCTGAATGACTGTTTGAATGATGGTAATAAATAGAACGAAACCACTCTAAATCTTTAATCCGCTTGCTTATTTTATCGAACTGAACCGGTTTCAACCAACAACGTACATCTTCAGACTGGTGCATTTTTTCATGGTACTATCCTACTCAAGTACTCGTTACAGAAAAAATTGGGAATTTGTCAACAACTTATTATTTGCAAAAAAATTATTTTATTATTTATAATTTTGAAACTGTCAATTCATGGTGGAATTCCATATTAAAATGATTTTTAAAAAAAAAACCTTTGTAACTGTTTTCCACTTATTTATTTTCGATCGGATCGGTTTCACCCTATCACGGGCATCGTCAGACTGGTACAATGAACACTATGAATCTATGGTATATATAGCATCGATGTCGGGAGTCAGTTCCTTGTATTTCCAAAACGGAAATTACATGGAAATAACAAAACTAGAAAGTACCATCTGTTCAAATAAAAGCTGACACGAATGACTATATTACTTAAAATAAAAAACATAGATTCAGTAAATAAACGCAATGTAATCCGTCTTCCAGAGGGTAATAAACCAACCCGAGAGTAGTTTTTAAAACATAATAAACAGTACCATCAGCAATAAAACAAATTTCAAGTCATAAATAAAAACAATATTAGAAAGCAGGTTTTTTAATAAAAAAAAATCATTTTATATAATTTTATCATACCAAAAAACTCTTATTTCGTCGCCCCAAAAGCAAAAGGGTACTTGAGCAAAAATTGGTTGCTCGTCATTAATTTGAAATAAAGTTTAGGCCTCATGTGACAAATTTCTTAAATATTGAATTAGGTACAGTTTTCTAATACGTTAACAAATGACGAAGCAAACTGCATTCGTAACTCTAATCCGTCAAAATCGTACATGTGCCTTTTTGCTTTCTAGGCGACGATCTCGTTGATTTTCATTAATAGGCTATTTTTTATTTGTACTAAATTATTTCAATAATAAAAGCACACTTGAAAATTTTTTAGCATATAATTTCGCGGCGAACTTTCCGCGGTGAACTTTCCCGTGGTGAATCATCCACTGTGAATTTATCGGATACTCATTTTACTGGAGACGAGTCGAAACCAAATATCTAGGTACAATATGTTTTTATTACCGTTCAGAGTTCTATTTGAAAAGAAACCTTTTTTAGAAACATCTTCAACGGGGGCTTAAAATTAATCTTCTTTATCAAAACATTATCTTTTCCACAACAACTACAATTTTATCATGAAAAATCTGCTCGCATACCGCAGGAACCAATTATTCCGTTCAATTATTAAAATAAAATTTTAAATCTTATACACAATTAACCGAAGGAACATAGAAACTGAATTAAAAAGACAACATTTTATATAGGTTACTTTTAATGAATTACTAATTAAAAATATGTTATCCCTCAAAGCAAATTGAACATTTTTTGGGTCCTTAAATTTTTTTACCAATGACATATTTTTTTACTTTTTTTATTTTATTGTGACGTCATGGATTGAAGTAATAATTACTTAAGAGCTTTGAGTTTTTCCATTCAGAAAAACGTCAATAACGCTTAATGAATGGCCAATGGAACGGTATATTTGAAATCTAAAGATATTTCGTGAATAAGGCGCCATCTTTTGTCAAAGCGCCTTCGTTTTTTTTTTTAATATGTCATTAATTTTAATGGGGCGGTCATTGAAGAATGTTTTGTGAATATTTTGAAAATGGAACATTCGTGGAAAAAATATTTCTGTTAAGTTTTGCGCTTCAATTATTTCTGAGCAAATAAATCAATGGATCGCTTAGATTTATTTCAAAGAAATACGGCATTCATTTATGGAGATCAAATTCCGTCGGTTAATGAGATGGACAGAAAAAACGTATTTTATTTTATTTGATAATCATATTAAAATTTTATCAACAAATTTTACATATTAATGTTTGATGATAAAAAAACTATGTTTGTTTTACACATATTTTATGGTTAAATACACATACGCCTCCGGGTTTCAATTTTACAGTATTCAATTGTCTATCGTCATTCCTCTGCTAGTTCCATGCTACACAAAAAATATATGAGGGTTGGAATACGCACTCCCTTTAGCGTCGCTTTCTTTGACCAATATATGCCAGCGGCTACTGCATTCAGTCTTTTTGAATTCACCCTTTTCCAATATTTTCCCTTTCCAATCATCCACAAATATCATACCCACTAATTACATTAAAACTCACATCGCATCATAATTTATTCTTTTCAGACCTGAAATAAAAATGATAAAAAATGTTAGATGCTTGATTACCCCTTAATAACAATTTTAAAAAAATAAGATTAATAAGAATAAGATTAATAAGAATTCTAAAAAATTATTAGAAAACATGCCGTGACCATTAAACCCTGTTTGGTTGCAATATCATATCTATATTCTTCCTTTCCATATCCATAATCCATACCTTAACACTTTTTTTGAATTCGGTTAATTTTGTATTGGTTTTTATTGCTAGATTAATGCTCACTTTTGATGTTGAATTCTCCATAACCAGTTTGACTTTTTTCGATTTTAGAGAGTTCACATGCCTGATATGATTTCCCAGTAAATTGCACCAGCACATGAAGTATTAGATTACATCGTGCATTACGGTAAATTTTCCACTGTACTGTACACGCCAACTACAAATATATGGATATGGAACGAAACACTGCACTTTTACGTAATACCGCATTATTTATGAATGCATACGGAAATACGATTATATTTTATTTCACACCATAATTATAATTCACATTGACAGTAAATGACACTAACTACCTGTCAAATGTCTGCCACAGAGCAGATGAGTTAACTAAATAACGCCAAACGTATTCCAAATTTATGTCAAATACTACAACCATTGAAGGGCTAAACTGATATAATTGAGCAAAAAGTAAGGTATTTTTTTTATCTTACTACGGTTGAAATTAGGCAAATACTTTCAAATATGGACATTTTACAAGTCCTTACAAGTCGTCACAAGCTTCAGAGACGTATCTTACAATTTGTAATTATAATCCTTGACGGTCTCCTTGGTTGTATAGCTCCTAGATATCTGGTGTACTTACTGTTACGGTGTTAATATTATATTATACTGTTACGGTGTTAATATTATATTAAGTCTATCCTCATTGTAACCAACCTGTACTGCTGTTTTATGTATATATTTTTAAAATTTTTATTTCTTAATCTATTTAATACTTACAGATGCTTTGATATTTCTGATATTTACGTAATAGTTATATTTTTGTAATATTAATGTTTTTATAATGTTGATATTTTTAAAAGTATTGATGTTTTTATAATATTGATATTTTTATAATATTGATACTTTTATAATATTGGTACTTTTATAATTTTGATATTTTTAATGATATTAACATTTTTATAATATTATTTAAATCGGTGTTATAAAATTGGACTCTAGAATCTCAATAAGAAATCTGTAATGCTTTTACCATTATTTTTTCTCTTTAATTTTTTTTTTCAACTTACGTACAGCACAAGATGCATGCGCCTAAATATAATAATTTTGCCCTACATTTGTATGATGATTGTAATTTATTGTTGTATTATATTATATTGTTGAAATAAACTCCTGCTGACAAGCTACTTGCATTGGATTAGCGGGTATAAGTTCCCACCGTATATAATTAATATTATACAATTAAAAAAAATAAAAATATACGATCTTACGTTTTTTGAGAATGCACCCTTAAATGCTATTTGCAAAGGTTTCAATCTTCCGTTTTAATGCTTGTTTTAGTAGCCAGGTTTGCATAGTGTAACAGGGATTTTTTTAAACCGTAGTACAATCATTTACGTACATATTAGGTAATTATTATGATTTTACAAAAATCCTTTAAGTTTTGCACTTCCTGCAAAGAAATATCCTTAAATATCTATAAACTATCAAGAATTAGTTCGACAGTAATAAATGGACATGCTTAAAAAGTTCATTCTTTTCATTTCATTACAATTAATACGATATTAATAATAATTCCAAGCGTCATAATGAATAACAAAAATTCTGTGAAATGACGCTTTAATAAATAGCCCGAAGCGGTGTCAAAAATAAAAACCCAACAAATTTATGGGTTTAATTTTCCATTTATTTCTCCACTGCAAACAAATTAAATTGTAGCTATAGGGTGGAGCAAACAAGATAATCCAAGAAAATCTCATTAAAAATTGACTTGTTTTTTTTGCCGTACCCGCTGTAACTAGTTAGAAAATATGTTGGGACACTTCCATTTAAAATATAGCATTCTTTTTTTGTATTACAGTAAATAACCATACCGTTTACATAAATAATATTACATGTAAATGAGCGTTTTCTGAGAAGATGGAAAAAATCCTGAAAATACTATGAAAATTGACGCAAATTTTGATATACATAATAGACTAGTGAGTAAATAGATCAGCAGACAATAAATAAAATACCATTTTTGCGTACCTATCCAATAAAAAATAACTAAAGGTTTGCCACTACATAAAACTGGTGATAAATCTGAGTTATCTAATAATTAATAAATATATTTACGCCCAAGTGAAACCATTTATAATTGACCAGCACCATGGTCTTGGGTCTGGCAGATCTCTCTATCAAATCTAATGGTTTTTACAGAGTACGTATATCAGGCTCTTGACGGTAACATCAAGTAGACGTATCAAACAATGACTTCGCGACAGCTTTTGACACCGTAGATTCGCTTATTCTCTTGTATAAACTCGACCAATTCAGATTTACAGTGAAACTTTTAAATTTAATTCTAATTCTTTTTCAAGTTCACAGTAATACGTCATGTAAGGTATTTTCCACTCGACCAACTTTATCACAAACCTTGGCGTTCCACAGGGGTCTAATCTTAGTCCTTTACTATTTTTAGTGTTTATCAAACAGATTTACCGTTGTATAAGATGTTTGGAGTTCCCAATATTTGCAGATGACTTGAAACATATTTCTTATAAAAAAAAAACTTTGAAAAATGCTTACAGCTACAGAGCGATATAAGTTCCATCGTCGAATGGATTCAAACCAATAGATTAGAAATTAATTTTAACTAATGTTCCATTATGTGCTACATCAAAGTAAACAAAACGATTTACTATAACTACAAAATTTATGAATCGTCTCTTAATCATATTATTATTTCGATAGATTTGGGAATCACGTTTAATACGCGCCTAACATTTCATGTCCATATGGAAACGATATGCAGCACAGCTGATTGCTAGGATTTGTGCTAAGCAACTCCAGACAATTTTTGCAGTTCAGCTGCGATTCGTTTACTACGCTATATCTTAGCACGTAACATTTTGGAAAGCGGTTTACTAATATGGGGACCAGTGGATTTTACTTATTCTCTAATGGTAGAGAAAGTACAAAATAAGTTTTTGTGATATTTATATTTTAGAGACTTCGGGTACTATCCCTGGTTATACTCATCAACATTTCTTTCGGTATGCTGGCTATCACCGACAAAAGGAAAACTGCTTTGCTTATAATAACACAAAAACTTTTGAAGGGTAAAATCTGTATTCCGCATATAATACAAAAAATCATGTTTTTAAAAATTTTACAAGAGCGCGAAGGCACAGAACTTTTGTTTTTCAGAAATCCATAATTACCCTACCATTGGTAATGTTAGTTTATTATTGGTTATAATTACTGGAAATGTTCATTAAAAAATAAAATAAATACCCATACAGCACTGTTTAAGAACGTATAAACAGACCCTTTTATTAAAAATATCTTTACAATGACAGTGCCTCTGGCGGTAGATATTAAGAAATCTAGTTTGAATTAATTTATATTTATTTTTAAAGTCGAATTTTTGCCACCTTATGACGGATAGGCTCTTAAGTTAATGAATGAGCATCAACATATTTTTATAAAGACCGGGAGTTACGTTGAATGTTAGTGTCGGGATAATTATAAGAGAAGGTTTTGATATACCGTTACAGTTTGCAAACAAATCCACAAATTCATCAAACAATTCAAATTAGGCAAAGTTATTTATATGTTTTTAAAAAAGTCTACTATTATGTTTGAACGAAATCAGTAACCATCTTGGCATTAACCTTTGATACGACGAGTTCCCGCGGCATAATACTTTTGCGTGCGGCCTGAGCCTATTTTCGTAATAACTTACTTGTTTTTTTACAAAATGAAGTTTTTCTAATTATACCGTCTTACCAGACGATACGTTTAGATATTTATAAAAAAATAATATATTTATCGTTAGTAGTTTACCCAGAATAGCTATTTACATTCTACATATAACGAAAGGAAAGTATATTTTTACGTTGCCCATCGGAAACGCCGGCGTTCAATGAATACAAATTTTACGTTTCCAGTGGACAATCTCGGCGCACTAGACGTTAATATAATATAATGATTTTTATTAAACAAGTTCTTACTTTGTTTAATTTTTTATTAGCAGATCGTACCGGTATCAGTCTGTTCTTCAGCCTTGTTCATTTTATTGTTTTTTTTTTTATTTACGGACATTTTTTTTAATAATATAAGCAATTATTATGTAGAATGATGTGTACGTTCTGTAAATTAATAATACGTGGATCGTATCGTTAAAGCCACACTAGGATAACCTGTACTGAGGTGTTCACGTATTTATGATGTAGTAATATTTTGAAAGAGTTACGCAATTATATTAAAGGATAATAAAACATAATTATTTATTATGTATATTTAATATAAAGGTTTTATTTTATGTTTGATTTGGTTTAATTAAATTAAGAAAAAAATCTGTTCCTTTTGTTTTTATCCAGATCGCGATATTAAGTCTTATTAAATCAGTTGGTGAATTCTTTTTTATTTGTTTTAAAGATGTAGGCATGTGATACAGTTTAATTGAATAGTATTAAGAATGTCTTTGTCCGTGGGTGGTATATTTTAATGGGAAATTAAAGTATTTATATTTAACGTTTTTGTATTATATTACTTAGCTAGGGGTGAGGTAAACTAAATAAATGTTTTATAAATAACATTAAGTTGGAATTTCGCCATGTTTTGCAGTTTAAAAAATAGAAATAACGATTTGGAAGGATACTTTTCGACACTTAGGCATCAATATATACAGCCACAAATTAACCAACATTGCTTTTAGGAAAGGGCTAACTAAGTAAGTAAAAATTTAATATAAGGCGAAAAATTGATTGCGATTGGTGGCCATCTTGGTTTTACTGTTAGGGGTTCTATAAGGGAAGGTATTGATCAAATATTAGCAAATTCAACAACAGAAATTTGAAGACAAAGTTGTTTTTTTTTGTAATTTCGCACGAATCGCATCCGTCCATTTTTCGTCTCGCATTGAGATTATAATAAGGGGAATGAATTTCCTCTGTTGCTTTCAGAAAAAGGTGCAGAAATGACAATTTATCTTATTTTGACATCCTGTCCAATGTTGCCAGCTCTGAAACTTTCATCGGGGGACTGTGGAGCCTGTTTTCATTTTAACATTCACAGATGTCGCTAGTGGGTGTATTAAATAGGGGTGTTCAAGCCACTGAACGACCTACTTAAGATTTTTCTTTTACTAAATTTACAGACCAGACTATTTCTCACAGCGTTCTTGTACCAAAAGTAGAGAATTTCCATATCCGTTGTGAGAATCGAACGCGATCTATTCGACATATTTTTTAAAATATTTATATACCACACAACAGTGTTAACTGTTCCCAACTGTTTAGAGTCTGTGGGACTATGGCATCCTCAATTGGGGTATGTTGTGAGACTATATGGTAGTGAGTTAGGAAAGAGAGAGGAAAGTGGAAGATTAAAAGTTAAAAGATTCTCGGATATACAGATCTGATCATCAAATACAGCTGAAACCATTTCAAACAACGTGAAACGTTTCGATTCTGAATGGCGATCATTCACCAGGGCGATACTGAGGGTCTTCAATTGCTAGATGAGTCTACCCACTGGGCTACCGACCAGTTATTTTTGATTTATTGATAAAATTTTCGTCAATACTTTTGTCATCATTATTATCAGCCGTCCTGGACATAATACACTCGGATGAAAACTTACCCAAGCTGTCTCCACTCTTTTTAATCATAAATCACTGCCGTCAAGTTTCTGACTCTTCAATTCACCAGGTTTTAGAGCTATCTCAACACTTGTTAGTTTATTTTAAGCGCTGCTAAATAACGAAATGTTTCTCAAAATCTACATTTATTGCAGCTTTTTTTTTAAGAAAGATAAACATTCCAGTGTTACGAATAACCAGTTGGCGGAAGTTGTTGTTTGTGTCGTGTGGAGGACTTAGCCAACCAATAAATTGAACTCACTGTGCCTGAGTAGAACCGATACACGATGCCAACTCAGCCACTGACCGGTCTTATATATATACATATATTTCTCTCTTCTGGCATTTGCAGATAAATAACAACTACAAAGAGCAGCAGTATACATCTCTCAAATATTTTTTTTTTATCTTTACCTTAAATCGATACTCATGTTCAATTTTCAATTATTAATTATTTTTATTTAGATTTAAAAACCTCATTGTAATATTTAATCATTTAAGAAAATAATATTATCATAACCTAAATGAAGCATGAAACCGGAAAAAAAAAAAGATTTCAGTCGCATCTGAGACTCGAACCCAGGACCTCTGCCTTTCCGGAGCAACCGCTATACCAACTTAGCTAATGGTTCGAGTCCCAGATGCGACTGATATCTTTTTTTATTTTCTGTTGTTTTTTTTCCGTTTTCATGTTTCATTTAGATTGTTAATATTATTTTCTTCATTGATTCAACACTTGTATTATGTAACTTTAAAACTAGTCAAAATATGTTTTATTTAGTTTTTTTAACACCTATTTATACATAAACAGTTAATGAGTCAATATTCATGATTTGAGATTTTTTCAAAATTGCAATAGCCCAGTAGAACATTCATATTATATGAGTAACCAAACAAATCTCTTTTATTTTACATTCTAAAGATAACGTTGACGGCCTCCGTGGTTGTGTGGTTACGATTCTTGTCTACGAATCCGGAGGTCGGAAGTGCAAATGCCAACGTTCGCAAGTAAATTTTATACACCCTCTTCCTCTCCCCATCTCCTTACCCTACTCACTACCTTCAGCATCACAGAATACCCCAATTGGGAATGCCACAGCCTCACTGGATCCATCCGATCCCTCCACACAGCATCCTTAAAGATGATATAGGCCTCGAGGGAAAATAATTCTCTCAGGGCGTGGAGTTACTGTAAAAAAAAATTATTTAAAATAAAACATAGAATATTTTCAGAACGTCAGAATGTCTTTTGCCGTGTTTGGTGACCAGATCTGAATATCCAGGTACTTCCACGCCTTCTTCCTCTCCATCTCTTTCCTCTCCTCACTACCTCTAGTCTTACAGACGGTTGGGAGCAGCTTTAACTCTTGAGTGATAAGAAAACGATTTATCCGAAATTTCAGTAAATTCGTCTTCTTTTAAATATTATTGACAAAACTCTGGTCGTATTCCGTCTTATACCCTTTGTTTTTCCTCACGACCTTTTTCTTAAATATGAATTTGATATTCTGGACACTTCTAAAATATTAATGCGCGCACGAATTCTCTTCAGGATGTTTTGACAATGTCCTTCCGCAAAACACGACAAAATATATCTAAATTCAGATAATGTGTCAAGTGGGATTACGTTTCTTTTTTGAAGACCAAGCTCTTCTCAGAAATATATAAAAAAAACTGCCAGAAACTTTCCTAAAGAGTGTAAAAAGAACTTGTGAAGGGTATTAATTCTCCTTGTCATGGAGTTTACTTCTTTTAAGTATAGAAATCAATTATTTAGTTAATATTTTCATTTTAAGAACCTATTCTAGCGCGAAGAATGATATTTAGAATATGTTCAAAGGATTTATTACGTGTTTCGTCCATTATTTCTTGGCAAAAGAAAAGGACCAGAAGCTGTGAAAAATTCTTATCGTTTTCTTGGCCGATCCATCATACACAAAATCAAACTCGATTGAAAATATAGACTAAAATCATTTAAAAGTAGTTTCATTTTCAATATATGTTACATAATTATTTTATTATATGGTTTACATTACCTACCTATGAAACATATTCTGAGGTAAGTGAAATATTAGGGTAGTCTTAAAACCTTTTATAAAGTTCTGTATTGTGCACAAAATTATGCAAAATGTTGAAAAAATATATCTGGGCATTAATAAATAATAGAAACATAAAAAATAGACAAGTTAAAAGTTTTCCGTTTTAATCTGTAAGATTCATCTGACTTATTAATACATAAACCAGCCCCAGTTCTCAGTCGGGTCTCATTGAAACAACTTGCATAGTTCCGCAGCATCTAGAAACTAATTGGAAAGGTTCAGCGTAGCAACTACTAAAAGGTGAGAGGTAAAGCATTTATCCCTGCCACGCCATAACAGGCTATGCGTCGGAGGGTTGTTATATTGTGTATCTCACTTGGAACGACGCGAGTGTTAAGTCTGTCTGGTTTTGTGTAGGTAAATAAGTAAAAAATGCCCAGGTGCTATGGCGCGTTGCTAATACAGGGAGTTTGGTAAATGGTGTGCTATATTTCGCTGGTTATGTCATTTAATTAAATGATGAATTTAATTACCAACATGTTTCGAAACCAATGGTTCCCTCGTCATGACACAAAATATACAAAAAAAAATAACGACAGAGGCATAAAAAAATTATAAAAATAGACAAAAATTAACAATTAGTGATGAGATAAGGTAAAAAATTCAGTAGTTATTAAATAGTTTAAAAATATTATGTGTGAACCACTATTTAAAATATCTTCTAATAATTTAATTGAAAATGATGCGTGGAAAGTAAATTTCCTTAATTGTAATAATACATATGAAAGGTCTCAGAGGTGTTGTTCGTATTTATTTTTATATCTCGCTGATACCTACCTGCCTTGTGAACCTTTCTTAAAATACTTAAATGCTTCTCGCTAATGTATAAGAAGTTTGTGTATGTTTCTTTAATCAGCATGCTATGAGAATTTCAGTTTTGTTGCAATGTGTTTCAACACATAACGTACAAGGAAATGCACATAAATATAGTTAATATAAATACAAACATCTTCTTCCCCTTGTCCTATTCGGGTCGAGGACCATCCGCATTGACAAGGCTTCTCCAGGCGTACATGTACTGTGCTATGTCATTGACATCCGTCCATAGTACGTCAAGCCTCTCCTTCTGCTTCAGCTTCTGGAGTTGTATCTCCCATCTATATCTGGGGCGGTCCACTGGACATCTATTTGGGCATGTAAATAAAAAAAGTAACATAACAAGAATTAGCAAATAATACATACAAAATCATAATCGGGTCCCCACCCAGGGGGTGTGGGTTCAATCTTCTGCAATCGAAGTGTTCCAGACGCTTCGGGGTCTGGTACATAGACTGTAAAATAGGTTGCCAGTCAAGTCGTGTTAGCTGCTACTTATCTGTCACTTCGGTAATGGGCCCGATTCAGGTAGTCGCGATAATGCAGTCCCGTTGTAAGGAGGATAGATTCTTTGCGGTCTACTTTTGTCAATTGGTGAACTTTGCTAGGTCGGATATCTAACGCGGAAAAAGGCGATGGTCCAGGGTGTAGCAAAGTCAAACAATATTCAAGGAGAAACAGGGCAGGAAACAGTTAGTCAGAGCGTAGAGTCGTGGGAGAGACTTGCGGGAGAAAATAAGAGAGTCGGAATCATTTAGAAATGACCATAAACTTTTGACCTCGTCCGATACACTAAGTCCTATAATTGCACAATAAGAGTAATGATGACAGTAGGAAATATTCAAATTTTATCTAATTAATCGGAAGATGGGAATGTTTGCCTATCTTGAATTTGCTTAGCCTGAATGGTTCAGTGGCATACCTAATTAGTATCTAGCCGTTAGTACCTACATAAAGTATTTAACACAAAAATTTGAAACTTTTCATAGTCTGCGACATTCTAAATAATTATAAATATTTGTAAATATAAATAATTATCATCAAAAATCACAAATAAAATGTTTCAAATAAATACTTACTCTTTTTTTGCCAATAACCTTCCAATAAATATAATATCAATGACAAATATTATTATTATTATTATTAAATATGATTTAAACAGTGTCTGCAATAACATGCAATGTGCAGTGTTTTCTAATATATTTCTCCTGTGCGTGGAAAATCATATCATCTTAACCGAAAACTTTGTAATTTAAAGTTTTAATCTGGAATGACCTACAAGGTTAATGTGTTTCTGTATCTATTCATAATAAGATAAACCCTAGCTAGTAGTATTTGCACAGCGCTTTTGAGGTGATTTTTCATAAAAATGGCGCTATACAAGTCATCCAAGTATTATTATTATTAGCTTCAACTCTTAATGCACGGTAATACTCATTGGATATGTAAAAAATGTATCCGTTGAACATCAAATGTCAAAAAATCATTACTCCGAATGTAAGTAGTTATTTCAGAAAACTGCTAATGGTAGATATAGACAATATTTATAAATATACTCGTATAAACACGTTTTCTGGTAAGACGGTACAATTTAGATAAATATCATTTTGCCAAAAACTTTATTACGAAAATTTTACCCCTGGCAAACTATGGCAGTATAAGATCACAGACGTTCAGCGTTTCAAAGGTTAAAAAAATTTAAAAAAAGATTTCCTAAAAGAAAATCTTATACTACAAAATCATATATTTTTCATGTGAAACATTCACCTTTCTGAAATTTATTTTGTTTCTATATTCTTTAATAATTGTGAAATTGCTTTGTGGCACCATATTAAACAAATTGTAATAAACCCTTTGTTTTAACAACTGTTTCTAATAATATGTATCAACACGTTTCGCAACCAACGGTTCTTTCATCAGGATACAAAGTGCACTTAAGTTAAGTAAAAAGAACCAACGGTTTCAAAACACGCTGATATTATTAAAAACAGTGATTAAAACAAAGCGTTCATTATTATTCGTTTTTTTTTTAAATACGGTTTAAATGATTTATTTGTCATTAAAAACGTATTCTTTAACACGAAAGAGAAAAAAAAAACAGAATTTTTACAACTAATGGAATGTGTATTTTTTTTCAGTGACTACCATAAAAATTTTGAAAAAAATATTAGCTTGGTACATAATATAGCAATAAATTTTCCCGTTTCCCTGTAAATGTTTCGTACAAAATTACGATTTTATGTGTCGGCCAGGAAGCCAAAAAATTTAATGTTTGGTTTGCTCTCATTTGGAAACACAACGACCATTGCAGTTCCATTAGCGAGCTAATGTTGCAATGATGGCATACTATTTTTTCCTCTAATGTCACCTCTGTATTAGAATAACCCACTGGCTTTTATTTTACCCAGTGCTTTGAATACAAATGCCTTATAAAGGAAGAAACTATGAATCGACAGTGAATTTCACCGTATAAGTGTTTTAATTTTTTTTTAATTGAATGGACAAGAGTATCAACTGCTCCATGCATCTATACTGTCTATATGCTGAGCCAGTGAAACTATGGCATCCCAACTGAGGTATGTTGTGAGGCTTAAAGGAGTGAGGAAGAGAAGGAGATTGGAAAGATGAAAGCGAAAAATTTACACTACACAAGTGAACCAAAAAAGATTAAAAAAAAACTAAAGTAGAAATAACACAACAAGACAAACCAACAGACAAGGATAAACAGTAATAGTACATGTATAAAATTTTGTAGAAAAATATACTCGTACAAGTTCAACATAAACGTGCAACCAGACCAAAGTGGCTATTCACAATAAATAAAATACAAAAGTTTTGTAGAAAAGTTTACAATAAAGTAGCAAAACTGGTAGAAAACAAGAAAACGGTTATTATATGATATTTTATAGTATCCCAAATAAATAAATTACCATAAGTGTTTATACACTCACGGAGTTGAATACAAATTTACATAATC
Source organism: Halesus radiatus (assembly GCA_022606495.2). NCBI lineage: Eukaryota > Metazoa > Arthropoda > Insecta > Trichoptera > Limnephilidae > Halesus > Halesus radiatus. The sequence continues at coordinate 438,813 of JAHDVE020007712.1, forward strand.
CGATTTTAATTATAATTTATGATTATACGAGCAAAAAAAAAAACAACCTGCTTGGAGGTCTTTCACCAGACCGAAACTAAGAAAATCTACTACTCTGGAACGTGCCGCAAATATAGAATATATTATTTTATATCATTTAAGTGCGAAATAACGCATACATATTAAATAAAATGTACGCACGCCGGGATTCGAACCCGTGACCTCTTAATTCGAGATGGTAACGTAACACAGAGGAATGCAAATACCGTAGTCTTAAAATGGGACGAGCGGTTAATAACAGCACGGTTAGGTTAGGTAAATTTAATCGTGTTGTGTTAAACGAATTGTATCTAAGTATTTTCTGAAAGTTTCAGTTAGTCACTTGTCAACGTAACTGTGGACTGTTTGTCATTCGGAAAACTTTAGGATGTATTTGTTAATATTACGTTGAGATTAACTAGATTTAAAAAAAAAGTTTAATGTAAGTCGTGCGTTATTTGCACTGTTATTTATTTGATCAAACTTATTTTCCTAGCTGAACCTAACACGAACCTTTTACCAGGTATAGCCCTAGGAAGAACAATTTCTTCAGGCCACGTCAACTAACACGCCATTTTCTTAAGGCTTTCAAACTAAATGTAGGAAAAATAAACTGAGAGATTTCGAGACATAACAGTTTTCAACTGTGTTTAACCCGAGAGATTCGTTTCCAAAAGAAAATGTAAGTCAGATAATATTTTTTAACCATGTTATACAATCCTTTTTATATTATATTACGTGTTAGATATAATATGTTAACATTGTAATTAAAAAACAGATGATATGTGAGTTAGAAGGCTCGATAATGTAGACGAAAAAAAATTCCATTATAAAGAAATTTGTTGAATTTTATGTATCGTAGCCTGAGTTGACCCGAACACCAAACTTATACAGATGCAGCTTATAGCATGTTTTCATCCTGTTATTCGATTATTGCTAAATTAAATAGAGTTTATTTTGTATATTAAAAAAACACATACCGTAAACCATTTCTAATATTAAATTTTGATTTTTTCATTTGTTTCCTATTCCATAAAAACAATAAGTAAGTGTAAGTAAGACAAAAGGCTGTTTTTCAGTGTTTTGAAATAAAATCAATATCTAAAGTGAATACGAATACACACAATCCAAAGTATTTGTTATTTGGGTGAACTTAATTTGTGCAACCTATTACACACATTAATTAAAATTGCTATATAATTATGTATAAATGGTAAATTCTTGAAACAATTGGAAGAGTTTGTGTGCTTGAGAAAAATGTCATGTGACGTGATAATAAGAAAAAATGTTAACATGTGACGTGATAATAAGAAAAAATGTTATCATATGACGTCATAATAAGAAAAAAATGTTATCATGTGACGTGATAATAAGAAAAAATGTTATCATGTGACGTGATAATAAGAAAAAATGTTATGTTACGTGATAATAAGAAAAAATGTTATCATGTGACGTGATAATAAGAAAAAATGTTAACATGTGACGTCATAATAAGAAAAAGTGACGGCTGAAATGGATAATTCATGATTTAAGGAGGACGAAATCATAAAAATCGTTGAATGGAGAATTAAATACACTTTTCAATGGTTAAAACTTCAAAGTCAATTTAGCCGCAATGGGGTTCTGATGCTAACCGGGGAATGGCAGTGAGGCTTGGAACTGGCGGGGAAAGCTATGTACTTTATAGTTGCAAGATAAATTTTTGGATGTTTTATGGTTTTTTTTCGATTTTACTTAAGCCTATAAGGCTGATCGTATATGTTTTATACGGAAAGACTAACCACTTTTATTAATTTGATTATCAATACGAACATTTTTTCACGATGATTTCAAACATGCGCATTATTTTACAAAATTTTAAAGATAAATAATAAATAAAAAAACGTATTTCCAGTGACATAAATTTAAAAATAAAAGTTTTTTTTCTCCTTGTCTCTAACTAAGAAATGTTTGAATGAAATATGAAAAACACATAAAAATGAATAATATTTTGTACGATTAACACATAATATATATTTAACCCTGTATTCACCGCTTATTAGGATAACAAGGGTGTCGTACCCATATAGATAATGGCGGCATTTATCCCCGCAGCGAAGTCTCATTGCAAGCCCTGCGAATGAGTTGACACAGAGAACTAGCGCGATGTGCGCATTCATCACATGATAAAACATAAAAATAGGCAGTGTTAGTTGAAACGATTGAGATCAGTCTTCTAGGGTTGGAGGTGAATTTTATGATATCGGTTTGGCAAAAGTTAAACTGTACGAAATTTGTTAACAATTTTTAAAGTCGTGTGGATTATTGGTGTTTGCTTAAGTGAGATCAATAACCTTACATTGGTGTTGTTTTTTAAAGTTGGAGTTACTATTTTAAAGTAATTAAAGCATATTATTCAAACCACGTTAGCTGATAAAATTCTAACGCTCGTATTTTCGCCCTTGAAAGGATATAAAATGTTTCAATATTAACACGTGAAACAAAACCATTTTTCATCATGATAAAGATAAAAATATCTCGCTTAATTGCAAAACCGAGGAAGATTTTGTTTGATTCCGAACTTTCTTCTCAGAAGGAAATATTTTAATTGCGATTTCTTTTGCATTGGGTATTCAACGGTAAGAAAACTAATTGTTGACTTTCCAAGGAACAAAGTAAGCTTTACAAAAAAACGATCGATAAACTGTGAACATTAAACACTGAGCGTATGCAACTGATTGCAAACATTTTGCAAGTAATTACCTAAACGGAAGATCCTCCACAGAACGATGAAAAATCTATTAGGGTTATGAAATATACCTAAAAAACATTGCGAATTCAAGTTGTTTTAGTTCAGGTTATTTAACCTCTCACTGAAATTAATTATCAAATCGTGTCACGTATCATTCAACCTCAAATAAATGCGGTGTTTTTAAACGTAATCGAACAATTTTTTAATGCGGTGTTACTGGTATTTTTAAACTCAGTTAAAATAGAAACTAGTAAAAATACGTTAATTAGGGTCTTATTTAAATTAAAACACTGCTTTTTTGAGTTAATTTAAGAAACAGGGGACATCATTTTAGATTTTTTTAAATAAACCTAACCTTTACCGCGTTTCACATTTCCCATAGAATTTACGCGTTGACAAATGATGCGCTCAGCTAAAACGTTTACAAATCATTAATTCTATACAGAATCATTACATGTTTTTACTAAATATTACATTAGAATACATTATCACTATAGAACGTTCCAATTATACAAATACATAGTGAAAAATGTCATTCGAAATGCACAATACTGTTCCAAAAGCGTAATAATTTTATGAATCATGAAAGTTCCACAATAATAATTTACACAAATGAAGAAAAAATGTTACAAATAAGTAGTTAACATATTGTTTTTTAATAATAACATAGTTAACTAGACATTTTGAGCAAGCTGAAGCACAACATTCAATAGTTGTCATTCAGCTCTGTGAACCGCGTATTTATTATGATTATTTGCGTATTTATTATGTTTATTCGTAAGAGTTTGTGGTTAATTTTTAAATACGAAGAGAAAGCATTGTTTTTCTCTCTTTGTAATTAAGCTTTAATAATATATCTAATCGTAATACAAAAGGAGATAAAAATACTTTTATGTGTCCATAGTAGTAGGTGGCGTAAACGCCTCTATGAGACTCTACTGCTTTTGATGCTTGGTGGCGTTTACGCCACTCGAATACCCAAGGGGTTAAACAAAATAGTATTAATGTAAACGAAATACATATGTATTAAGGTGGTCCAGGCCTATATAGTAAAAAAAAAAAAATCAAATATAGGTGTAGCCGTACCCTTGATTTGTTACACCTACCATTCCTATGATGTGTTAAAAATTTCAGCCCCTTATCTTATATACAAGGGGGTGCTCATCGAATTATAAGTTTTTGACAAAATTTCAGGATTTTAAATAAAACACGTAATTTAAGGTTTATTAATATTACTAGTATTTTAATCAAATAAGTATACAAATTATTTAAATATGAATAAAATTTTGTAACAAAGTAATACTTAACATAATATTAGTCGCAATCTTTCAAAACTATGTTTGTTAACTCCTTTTTGGATGTCTCAGTGGAAACGATTTTTCTGTTTTGTTCAACGATGTGAAGTAAAAATTGCTTTTCTTCCTCAGTCTTAGTGAGTAACGCAGCTTTTGCCTTGAAGGTAATCAACATTGTCATTCCAAGTCTCAGGAGGTAATTGCAAGAAAGAGTCCTTGATTTCAAGAACTAAGAGTGTTTTCAACGTTCTTTGTGTTGCAAAGGCATCTAATGTAACCTCTGAGGAAAGCTTAGCAGAGTCACCTCATACTGAACGATTACCGACATCAGAATTTATTTTTTGAACAATGGCCTGTTTCTCAGCATCAGACAGCTTGTCAGAAAACAAGGCAAATGCAAGTAGTTCATCTGACAAATACCATAAGTGACGCTCTAAGACATCCCTAGCTGCTATACTGATTTCGAAATCAATGGATTCGTACAATTTTAAGCTCTTCCAAAGTAGTAAGTCATTTACTGGCGCATCTGCTGTCAAAGGCGCTTCGATCCAAACTTTGGTGTAGATGAGCACACCAAAACCAACAAATCGAACAATTTGTTTTTCTTCTCTCTTGGTTAGTTTAAATGCTTGTAAATTATTTCTAAAGAGAAAAATCTTCAAAGCATACAGCAATTTTGCCATCCAACGAGCATGATGAATCGGACCTGGAGCGCGCCAATGTATCTTCGTAGGAGGTTTGTTCAAAACAATCATGGTGAGCTTTATTAGTTCTTCGTAATCATCACGAACTTGATTATCTCTAGATAGAGCGGTTGTAAGACTCTCAAGAGTATTTTCAGCGAACTGTTCTGCGTTCTTATCGAGGTCAAGACAATCATAGTCCTCCTTCGGTAATGTTTCCCAAATATCGCTGAATCTTTTGAAAGGTGGGATTTGAGGAGAGCTTGATGGCCCAAAACAAAGAGTAAATATTTTTGAAAGCATTATTTCAAATATGTGATGACGACAAGCAAGCCACAAAAGATCACATCTTGTCTTTCCTTCTAAAAGAGTGCAAGCTCCCCTTTTGGCACCGGTGTTAGAAGCAGTAGTGTCAAAACTCATAGCCCGGACTTTATTTGTGACATTCCACTGTTGCATTGTGTCAAAAACAGCATCAGATATTTGTTCCCCCGTTCCTGCAGTAAGTTTAGGTACTCCTAATAGTTTTTCACAACTATTACCAGAGACAAGAATCGGAAGGCGCTCTACTTTCTTATTGCCAGTTATATCGGTCATCAGTTTGCCGTCCCAATGAATTACTAATGGAGAGTCAATATCAAATTTTTCTTTTATATTGGAGTTGTATTCGGCTCTCGCTTTTTTCTTGCACGTCGAATACTGCTGCGAGAGATTGGGAGTGAAGCAGGATTGCAACCGAGGGCAGCAGACAATGAAATAATCGATCGGTGATCTTGTTACGATCAAGCGCACTGGTAACATGTTGTGTAAATATACCACTAGTAGACAGCTCAACGCCACAGGAACTAGAAGCACTCTTATTATAAATAAAACCAAAATAATTAGAAATTAGACAGCCAAAGACCACTTAGTAACAATTGTAAGAAAACCCACATATTCAAATAAAATCCTTGTAGACCACCCTCTTACCCTCCCCCATATTTGTGTATATAAGCCTGAAGATGGTCTTGACAGGCTGAACCTGGTTACAATCAAATAAAATTAAGTGGAAAAAAGTTTTATATTAGTTTTATTATAATATATTAAAAAGTACAAATTAAGCATTTTACACAAAAATTTCAAAAACAACACTCGATTGAGCACCCCTTTTTTACTTGAGCCATCTCGCTGAAATTTTACTATGTTATTACTATGAATACATGTAACAAATTCACGGAGCGGTCAGATGAAAAATAATAAAAAAAAATTTTGGACCACCCTAGTGTACATACATCCACTTATAAAGTACTATTAGAGCAAATTTAACCTACATAATCTTGTAGACCACAGCTATACGACACGGTTAAAAACCAAACGAAAGGTGATAGTACATAAAATGAATACATCATATCTTCCTAACTTCTAAGGCATATCATGGATTAATTCAACAATGCAGAAAGCTTAAAACAGACCCTCTTCAAAAATGCGTTACGGTATGGCTGATAGAAAAAGGGAGAAAAGAATCGAAAAGCTTCCACGATAAAGTCATTGTCTCACTGAAAAATAAACTTGAACGAATTGCTGGAGAACTCATGAAGAAAATATGAAGCTTTACACGGTATGTATTCCTAGCATCAGTCATTCCTGACTTTCATCATCAATATCCTTAGAGAATGGATCATCTCCCCTGCAGTCAATAATCCAAGGATTTGAAGGATATCTTTACAAAGAGGAGTTGACTTGGAGACGCAGATTATTTGGATTCTGCTGTCATAATATGAAATCCGCTGTTATCCAACATGGCATCTCTGGACTTGGCTAAAACACCCATGCGCCAAAATCCTTCAGCCTCCAATAACCGAACAGCCTCACAAATGATGGAACGGAGATGTACTAAATGCTCACGCCAGTTACGTCGACTATAAGTCGCCGGCTTTCTTTTCAGTGAGTACGACAGTCGTCGGACAACTGGCTGTTTTGACCAGTTGCTTCCATATTTATTGGGCTAAGATTATAGAGTTTCTACACCTGTTATTATTAGCAATTATTCTTATCTCTACAGGAATGCATGGAATAATAAAGGCAAACAAAGAACCTTATCAAATATAAGTCGTGAGAACTATAAACATAATTCCTTAATTATTTCAAATACAATATTGGTAATAAGGTTGCTGTCCGATACAGGAGATATAGAATAATTTTTATTTTGTGTTATTATCATTATTATTATTATTGGTTTTATTTGTATTACTATCATTAGTTCTACCTTCATAATACGGGCATACGCCTAGTTTGTTGGGTCGTTTAATAAATCATCTAATACCTCACAAAAGTTTAAATTATCCGGAGCATTGGAACTATGCCAACTTTGTAAGATATTCTGTTAGGCTGAAGGAAGTTAGGGGGTGTAGGGGAAGGAAGGGGGAATTTAGTGCAGGTTGTGAATTACCTGACTATTCTGAGGTAGTTAATAAACCTCATCATTTTTGGAAATGACATTATGCATTGTTTATCTTCGAGGTTTCTCTGTGTTTTAAGACGAATAACGCACAATAAATAAATATGTTTTCAACATTTTTTTGTGAAATAAAACACTTTTTTTCTGAAAGTTCAAAGACAATTATTCTCATGAAGCTTTTGTATCATGAGAAAGGGATGAAGGATGAGTAATGGCTTCTCAAGATTTGGGCCAAGCCCTGTCCAACAAAACCTATTTACTAACAGGGTCAGACTGGGCTGGTACATCTGGAGCAATGTACCCGGGCGCTATAACTAAAGGGCGTAAAATTTTCGACTTAAATAGTAACAGAAGAACACGTACTCCGACAACAGAGGAACTAATTCTTCTCGTCTTGGGAAAAGCTGAAAGGTTGAAAAAAGTGATATAAGAGATAGTAATTAAGGCTCGGCAGTATCTGCCTGTTTAGACTTGTTCTAAACATATTTCACGTAACTTTCAAGGGGGTTCAAAATATTGAAAATCTGTTATCATAAGCTCTGGGAACTCTAAGTCCAGAGCAAATGAGCTTGTCGCTCATTATGTCCGTTAATGGAGGGAAAACATACAGTTTCTTTACCGACTGAAGAGTTTGTTCAAGTAACTAACAGCTCCACACCTAAACATAGATATCAAACTTAACAGTAAAGAGCATTTCATTATGATCAGAGCCGGCTATATATTGCATATTATAGTATACCCAACTTCCAGTAATATTTTTGGTCAAGCGTGATACTGAAGAGCTATATTTAATAATATTAATGTGTTTATTTCAGCTGAATAAAACTGTGAGTGCAAAACTCTGTCTGCCATATAAAGAGTACATCTAAATAAATTACATTAATATAGAATTTTTTAAATAAAATGGTGAACTTCTACTACGGTGGCTTGAGGGAAATTTTCCATCTATAGTATAGGGGCCCGCCCTGCCACTGGGCGACGGCCTGAACAATAGTGTTTTCCGATCTCCGGTAGCGCTGACTCGTCCCGGCTACTCTGTGGCCCATCAAAGCAGCGAACCCATCCACCCTTGCGCTGCATCGCCAAGGGAGGCCGAACAGCGCCCATTTTTTTATGAAAAATTTCCGCTTTATAGGATTACAAGAATTTATAGGATTACAGGAAGACAGACGAATTTTGTCAACTGCTTTCACATAGGAGTCGTACATATCCGTAAAACGCTTCATTCTTACCCTTATTCCATCAACTTTCACTTACACAACTCAAACTTCTGAGAATCACTATAGAATTATGCCTATTAGCACGGCCATCTTCAGACAGGTGTTCACTAAAACACTCAACCTACTAATACCACAAGCCAACAAAACAATGTTTCTAAAATGTCAATTAAAGTCAATTATATAACGACCTTCCACGTAACATCAAACAAACACACGATCTACTTATATTTAAATCATCACCAAAAACATTATTTCTGAATAAATTTCACGACGTTTTAAACGTATACTTTGAAAACATAAATTGAACGCACTAATCTATTAATTGTATATTTATTTTGTGAGTTAACTTTAAGAAATGCGATGTACTTATAATATATACCCTTGTTCATACTTTTATTTGTACAATAAAGATTTTTTTAATTTGAATTTTTGAATCAGAGTGAGCTTAGAAGATTCTCCGACCCATTCATGTGCTGCCTGAACATAAATCAAATCGCAGTCACACAACTCACTGGGGCGTTTCCGATGTAATATGCAAACACTGAACAACCATAAATTCATTTGAATTATATTCTTTTTAAATATGACAACACTAAAAGATAAAAGACGATCAGCCTGCCCTCTTTTGTTTGCAAAACAAAATCTTCATTCGCTTTCCTGCGTCTTGCTGAATCGGACGTGTTGTACAATATACTAGTGACTTGTTGATTCGCATATTACAATCACTCCTAGTTATTAATTTTACCTACTGAACTTTGTACGCGTTGAGAAATAAATCAATCAAATGGTGACCCTTCTTTTATTAATATCTCCGCGACAAACTTTAACGAAAGCGCTTGGTAAGTATTGGTAAGTATACACAATACCGCGCACACCGTCAGACGCGTGTAATAACTAAAATAACCACATACGTTAAATTGGTAATTAAATCATAATCGTTAAATTGGTGACCCCGACTAAACACGCGAAGAAGTCGAATAATTCAGTGAGATTCAGGAACGCGGATCCTGAGGCATTCTACTGGTAAGTTCATTTTTAATTAATAATCATTAATAATTGTTAAAAAATAAATAATATCTAGCCTCAGTAATTTTAAAAAAATACGCCTCGCGTATACTGGGATTACTACGGTAATTTCAACCAACACGTGGAATTGGTTAGAAGCTATATCGGAACGAATAATATCATAATCCATAATTAAATATGCAATCCACAAATATGTCTTGATTTTTATCGAATAATAACAAAATATTATTTCACAGCATTGATTTTATTACATTATTTATCGTATTCCTAAATGAATTACGTAAAATCTACCACAAATCAATCAACACGTGCTCAAATAAAAACGTTGTATGTAAAAGGTCTCTAAAATATTACAACTCAACGCGTACAAAGTTCAGAAGGTAAAATTAATAACTAGGAGTGATTGTAATATGCGAATCAACAAGTCACTAGTATATTGTACAACACGTCCGATTCAGCAAGACGCAGGAAAGCGAATGAAGATTTTGTTTTGCAAACAAAAGAGGGCAGGCTGATCGTCTTTTATCTTTTAGTGTTGTCATATTTAAAAAGAATATAATTCAAATGAATTTATGGTTGTTCAGTGCTTGCATATTACATATGATTATATATGATTCCCCAGCTCCATGACTTTGCCCACAAACTGTCTAAGGTAAAGATTTTCTCTACAATAGACTTGGCGCGGGCGTACCACCAGATACCCGTAGAACCAGAAGATATCCCAAAAACGGCCATCATTACACCGTTCGGATTATATGAATTCACTTCCATGCAATTTGGTTTGTCCAATGCGGCACAAAGTTTCCAGCGCTTTATGCACGCCATTACCAGAGATCTAGATTTTTGCTTTGTATACCTGGATGATATATTAATCGCTTCAGCAAATGAAGAAGAACACCAGAGGCATTTAAACACATTATTAAAACGCCTAGCTGACAACGGACTAGTTATGAACATTCAAAAGTGTAAATTTGGTGAAACTACTGTGAATTTCCTGGGTCATACAATAAATCAATTAGGCATGACTCCCATCAAAGAAAAAGTTAAAGCTATAACAGAATTCCCGCTACCTAAAACTGCGAAAGGTCTACGTCGCTTTTTAGGTATGTTAAACTACTACCGAAAGTTTCTACCTAAAGCTATCGAAACTCAAGCTAAGTTGTTCGATTCCATCGCTGGATATAAGAAAAATGATAAAAGGACACTTATATGGAACGATGAATTAACGTCAGCATTTGAAGACTGTAAAAATCACCTAGCTAATGCAGCCCTACTAGCTCACCCGAATCCCACTGCGAAGATCGCTATCATGGTAGACGCTAGTGACATAGCAATTGGAGCTTCTTTACAACAGTCAAACGGCGACACATGGGAACCACTTGGATTTTTTTCAAAAAAATTCACCCCAGCTCAGCGGAACTACAGTACATTCGACCGCGAACTAACAGGTGTCTACGAAGCCGTAAAATACTTCCGTAACAACGTTGAAGGACATAATTTCATAGTATACACTGATCACAAGCCGATCACATTTGCCTTTAGCAAGAAACGAGCCTCTAGCTCTCCACGTCAAGAAAGACAGTTGGATTATATTGCACAGTTCTCAACCGATATTAGGCACATCTCTGAACTCCAGAATATAGTAGCTGACACACTATCTCGCATTGAAGAGATAAACTGTCCTACTTCAATTGACTATGGGAAGATGGCAGAAGCGCAGTGTCAAAACGACGAATTTATTAAGGCGAAAGATGACACCGGCCTCTCCCTGCGTCAAATGTTGATACCCGGCACAGACAGATCACTATGGTGTGACATTTCAACTGGCCACGTCAGACCTTTTGTTCCAGCCTCCATGCGAACAGAAGTCATTAAAAGCGTTCACAATGTCTGTCACCCAGGCATTTTAGGGACAACAAAAACAATAAAGTTGAGGTTTGTTTGGCCCAACATGGCGAAAGACATCAAAAACTTCGTCAAACAATGTATTCCTTGCCAGAAAGCGAAAGTCTCAAAACATACAGTAGCTCCACTCTCGACATATGTTTTACCAGAAGACCGCTTCCCTAATCTTCATATCAAATTAGTTAGCCCTCTGACAGCAAGCAACGGTTATCAATACCTGTTGACAATGATCGATAGATTCACCCGCTGGCCTGTAGCTGTCCCACTGAAGGACAAGTCTGCAGATGCAGTAGCAACCGCACTGATGGACCACTGGTTAGATCGTCACGGTACCCCGGAGACGATTACTACAGACCAGGGACGCCAGTTCGAGAACTTCTTATTTAAGAAGATAACAGATAAATTTGGTATCAAATATACAAGGACCACCGCTTATCAAAAAAGGCCAATGGCCTAATAGAGAGATGGCATCGTACGCTGAAAGCCTCTCTAATGGCGAGTGGCGAGCCGAACTGGTTGGAAAATCTCCCACTACTACTTGGATTGAGATCTACAGTTCGAGAAGATCTAAAATGTTCCCCTGCTGAACTCACATACGGTAGAACATTAAGATTACCTAGTGATTTCTTCATCGAAACGCCCAGAGAAGAACCTGATACCTACGTCGGTCGATTGCAGAGAAAATTTGAAAATATCAAGCCAACACCTGCCAGCGCTCATGGATCAAGAAAGTGCTTATAATAATAATAATAACAAAGCATTTATATAGCGCAGTTTTGTGTTATTTCACTTCAAGTGCGCTTAACTCTAAATAAACTTAAACATGATTAAATAACTCCATTCAGTAGTATTCCTACAGTGCTACTTTTACATACTATTTATACATTCTTAACATATTACATACATTCTTGCTTATTCTTAATATTACTCCTACAGTACTCCTTAGGTGCATATTCATAAAAAAAAAAAAAAAATAAAATTAAAAAAAAAAAATAAAAATAAAAAAAAATAAAAAAAAATAAAAAAAAAAATTACATTATATTATACAGTATACATATGGCTATACAACAATAATACATTCACAATATTACTACAAGAATAGTAGCATTTTAAGACAGGAGTCGGGTTATGTTCAGCAATAACTGACTTCACATAAAAAAAAATAAAAAATATATACGGAGGAAACCGAAACCAAACAACTACCAGAGGCTCGAGGAAATGACTTTTTATAATAAATTGAAAATAAATTAAAATTTATAGAGAGAAGGATTTTTTAAATAAGTTTGTTTTTAAAGCCCGTTTAAATTCAGTCAATTTATGGATATTAGTAAGAGCTGGGGAAGTTTATTCCAAATGAGAGGGCCATTTACGCGAAAAGAGCGATCATAGTAGACGGCTCGATTTGACCTTGAATGTTCAATTAGACGATTAGTAGCATCTAGATCTGCTGACCTCAGAGTAAGCTGTCTATCACTTAAGTCCTGTCGGATGCATAGTTCAGATATATAGGCTGGCGCCATTCCCTGCAATGCTTTGAAGGTCAGTAAGCAGATCTTGAACTCTATTCTTTCAGGGCATCGAAGCCAATGTAGCTGATCCCTTAGAAGTGGGGTTATATGACAATATTTAGATTCACCAAATATCATTCTCGCCGCAGCATTGAAGACGGACTGGATTCTATTGAATTGTTTTTGAGGGAGGCCAGCATATGCACTATTACAATAGTCCATACGTGAAACAACGAAGGAATTTATGAGTGATTTTGCTCCATCAGAGGGAAGACATCTCCTGATTGATTTTACCTGCCTAAGATGGAAAAAACCAGAACTTATAGCTTTTGTAATTTGCGATTCAAGAGAAAGACTATTGTCTATAGTGAAACCTAGGAATTTTATTTCTGTAGAAGGAATTATATCTGTATCCTGAATACGTATTGGATTGGAATCAAGGAGGCCTTGCCTTCCAGGGAAAGCTATCCAAATAAATTCTGTCTTTGCTGGATTAAGTTTGAGTTTATTGACAGACATCCATCTTGAAACCGTATTAATGAAGCTAACTACCTCATTTTTTAGGACGTCTTTTTCATCCGGGGAACAAAATTTAAAGATCAGACGATCGTCTGCATAGCCTTGTGATTCAAAGCCAGCTGAGTGAATGAGGTGTTCAAGACGATTAGTATAGAGAATGAAGAGAATGGGACCTGGGACAGACCCCTGGGGAACTCCAAATTCAATGGGAGTTTCAGGTGATGTGCATTTATTGAAAGTTACTGAAGCTACTCGTCCAGACAGGTAAGATGTCATCCATTGGAGTACATCACCTCGAACGCCAAATTCGGTATCAAGCACATTTATTAGAATACTATGATCTACCGTGTCAAAAGCCGCACTCATATCAAGAACAGATACCAAAGCCAACTTACCTGCTTCCATCCCGATGATCAAGTCTGAAATTATTCGCAATAGAACAGTTTCGGTTGAATGAAACTGTCTATAAGCAGATTGATTTTTGGCAAACAGACCAGCGGAGTTCAAGTACCCTACCAATTGTTTGGCAACGATTTTCTCAAGCAATTTTGATAAAAATGGTAAGTTGGATATAGGCCTGTAATTATCCGTATTGTCTGTATCAAGATTTTGTTTCTTTAGAATCGGAGTAATAATAGATTTTTTCAGTGTGCCCGGTACAAGTGAATTTACTAGTGACTTCTGGATAATTGCGGTAATTACAGGCGCTATATCCGGAAGACATTTTTTAATAGCCAGGTAGGTATGGGATCTTGAGCGCATTGCTTGTTTGGACAAGACATCACATCACAGCTCGCTTCGTACATAAAGACTTAGCTCAAACTACCCACGTCTTTCTGAGAACAGACAGTGGAAGAAAACCCCTTCAAAACCCTTATGAAGGTCCTTACAAGGTAGAAGAACGCGATGAGAAGACTTTTGTCATCAGCGTAAATGGAAAGCCTAAACGTGTCTCCATAGACCGACTTAAACCTGCTTTCATAACTGTAGAAGATAACGTGCCAGCTTACGCATCTGTCCAGGAACCACTCCCAGAAATCAAGAGAACAAGATCTGGTCGCAGAGTACATTTTCCCGACAGATACCTGTCGTAACGCAATTAATTTGGCAAATAAAACTAATTATTTTCTTTCTACAAAACCATATTAAGCTAAAAAGAAATAAAAAATAATGTTTAAAGAACATATTCAAGTCATAGCTAACCATGTATTTTTTTAAGTTACTGATACTAAAGTTTACAATCTTTGTATGAAATTTTGAACTTTAGTATTATTGTTATTTAACTTTTATTTAAAAACATAGCGCAGAGGCACTATGTATAAAGAAATAAATCTCGGTTATCAAAGAGATGAACCGGTGTAATAATGAAAAGTTTTCATTTTTAAAAAACATGTAAACCATGTGACTAGTTTTAAGAAAAGTTCAAATGTCTTTATTAAGGTAACATAAACCATTTAACTAGCTAAAGTAATCTTAAAATTACACAATGTATCTTACGCTAAATATAACTTATTAGAAAATATATCTTATATTAAAAATAATTACATAAAGATATCTGTTTCCAAATGAACATACTAATGTGTCTTATGTTGGCCATATAATCAACATAACACATTAAGGTTATAACTATTAAGGTTATTATTGTTTACCTTTAATTATCTACATGTTAATTAAGATTATTGTTTACCTTTAATTATCTACATGTTAATTAAGATTATTGTTTACCTTTAATTATCTACATGTTAATTAAGATTATTGTTTACCTTTAATTATCTACATGTTAATCAAGATTATTGTTTACCTTTAATTATCTACATACTAATTAAGATTATTGTTTACTGACATACACACACTCTTACCGAAGTGTAGGTTAACAATTGTTCAAAATATACTCTTGTTTGTCCATGAAAGTTGATAATACTATACTGCACAAAATAAGACTCAAGTTTCATGAACACAACTTTATATTTTATTTTTAAATAGAAATAAATTAAAAACATGTAACTTTTAAACATGAATTTATTAATAAGAGAATCCTTCATATTCCAGTGATAAGAAAATCACTTCGTATGAATAATTTCAAATACTTCTGTATTACATTTAGCAGATATATGTACATTGTAATTAAGCTTAAATAGTCTGAATTAACGATTTGAATTCAATCATAATTCACTTGATTCTTTTCTTTGCTCAAAGCAAAAAATGCTTATTTAATGAAGTACCTTAAGTATTTTTATTTAAACTAATAATTTTATATACTAATAATACATTTTAAGGTGACTTATAAAAATGATGATGCATTTTTAAATAATTTTCACCTCATCTTTAAATAATTTTTTCCTAAAGATAAAAATATGTTGAATGCGATTATCTTAACTTATTTGCAATATGCAAATTCAGCGCAATCATTTTAATTTACTTTAATCTTGTTAAGACATTATTCTAAAAATAACTTTATGTTTATTAATATACATCAAAGATAATTGTAAGAATACTTAAGGAAATTTATAATGTTACATCCATATTTTACAATTACATAATTTTAATTTTATGTCGTTTAAAAAACTGGGTGGGAGGTATGTAATATGCAAGCACTGAACAACCATAAATTAATTTGAATTATATTCTTTTTAAATATGACAACACTAAAAGATAAAAGACGATCAGCCTGCCCTCTTTTGTTTGCAAAACAAAATCTTCATTCGCTTTCCTGCGTCTTGCTGAATCGGACGTGTTGTACAATATACTAGTGACTTGTTGATTCGCATATTACAATCACTCCTAGTTATTAATTTTACCTTCTGAACTTTGTACGCGTTGAGAAATAAATCAATCAAATGGTGACCCTTCTTTTATTAATATCTCCGCGACAAACTTTAACGAAAGCGCTTGGTAAGTATACACAATACCGCGCACACCGTCAGACGCGTGTAATAACTAAAATAACCACATACGTTAAATTGGTAATTAAATCATAATCGTTAAACCGAATATGTGCCCAATCTGTCAAAATATCAGATCCGTCTCTGTCTTCCGGCGCTAGGCCACAGGGCATATCACCTGTACTATTGTTATGTTTCCATTTGTTTCTACACTGGACACTAAGTACTCCATTCTTCCGGTTCCAGAGCAATCAACAGCCGACTAGTTGAAAATGTAGGGGCCAGAGTTGTTTAGAGTGCCTACTGCCTGCTGCTATTGTAATTATTAAGTAACCCAAAGAGCTTTGAAAGCACTTAAAGAAACTTGAATCTAATTGACATATTTTTTATAAAAAATTAGGTATTTTTATCTGCATCATTTAAAACCAAGGAAAGAAGCGCACCTGAAATTATCACAGATCTTTTACTACATTTTTTTGAGATCCCAGTTACTATTTTTAAGTCGCATTAATAGTAATAATAATAATAATAATTGTCATTAATATTAAAAATTATTAATAAAATATTATATTGTCGATTAAATACATTTTTTTAAATGCCACCTCGTAAATTTATGATCTCATGCATAACTTTATGTAGAATATTATTAATATGAATTTTAGTAATAAAAACTATTATTTTTATGCCTCGTTTAAATTTTAAATTTCTAATATTAATTTATTATTTATAATAACTTTTTTTTTTCATTTTTTCAATTATTTTTAATCAATTACCTACTTACTTTCATCACTGATTGTTAAATTTTGTTTATGTTTGTAATTTTTTTTAATTATTTGTCTATACTTCTCATTATTTTTTTAGTATATTGTTTCTAATCCTGATAAGGGTAGCTTTGCTTCTGAAACATGCAGATATCTATATATTAAAAACAGTATATATTATTATTTATTTTACATTATGTTTTATACCGAGTTATAAAAAATAATGATCTCCTCACTGGATTTTCCCTGCTGAGGATTTCGTTTACATAATAATAAGTTAAATTATTTTATTATTATGAATTTCTGAAATGATAATTGTAATGTGAGTTGTTTTACTTAAAACAGAACACACGTTACGCAGTTGAATGGTTTCTGTTATTTGCATTTAGTTTTAAATTTTTTTTCCTATTTCAGATACGTTTTCTATTTTAAATGTATTAATGTTATTGTGATCTTGGAAGGAGAATGGAATTTTGTTTTAGAGTTTGGTACCATAATATAAGAAGTGTTTTTATCCAAATGATGTGTTTTTGACTCTGCGATCTAGTGTTTCTAATATATGTCTTTGTTGTTATTTCCTGTTTTTGTGTTTATGAAAGTAAAGTAGTACTGTTTTAGAGTATAATTGTTTTATAGACAAAGTGTTAAGATTATTGAAGATTTCGTCAGGGACTTTTGTGTTCTAATGAGTAAATTAAGAATATTACCATTAGCACTGCCCCATCCGATAATACCATATTCTAATAGTGATTGGCAGAGAGCCATGTAGGTCTTAATCAAATCTTTTGTACTGGGGATATTCCTGATTGTTTTAAAAGGGTAGGTAAATTTTATTATTTTGTTATTTATATAAATAATGTGATCAGTCCACTTTAAATCGTGATATTTTTTTTAAGCTTAGATACGTTATGTGGTTAATATTTTCCAATGAAGGACAATTACATTGTCCATTTAAATAATGTAACTAAGCTATGAAATTTCAAGTTAAGGTTTGCTCCTGAATATTGTTAATTTTTTATTTATTTTGTAAGTTCATTCCAATCTACGATCCTTTATGGTTTTGATTTTTTTATTTTTTTTTGAAATATAAGTTTAGAGTTTTATTTATATTTTTTAATTCATCAAAGATTCTTATAGAGCCAGTTATGTAAGATCCTTTAAACTTTAACATTGCGTAAATATGATAATATCTAGACTTGGCTTAGGTGTATTTTTTTATACTGAGTGAATACTCAAGGTCTCCAGTGGGGGAGAAACATAAATCTTAAAATAAATCTCTCCCTTAATTACACTCATTTTATGTTAACTACACTTACATGTATACACCTTTTAATTAGAGCAGATGAACGAAGAATCGAGTGTAAGGAGAATATATGACTCGAATTTCAATGGTAGAAGAAGTAGGGGACGCCCGAAGAACACATAGCACAATCAGGTGAACTTTGCCTCTTTTTATCTTCTATTTCTTCTAATTCAATTGCTTCTATAAAAAATTGAAAAACCTTCTACTACTGTCTTACTCCGTTTCATTATTCAAATTCATTATTTTAGTTTTTCTAACTATTTAAATGGTTTGAATTACCTTAATTTATTTAAAATCTTGTAAAAAATTCATAAAATTCTTCCAAATCATTGAATCATCTTTAATATTTTAATTATGTTACCGGTATTAATTATTACATAGTGTCATTACGTTTGTCTAACTTCGTCCGCCATAACACAAGAACTTCAATGATCAATAATCTTCTGTTTTACACAAAAATCCAGCATTTACCTACACCGTATTCATTAAAACGTCACAAGACACACACTTTATATGACAACATGATAACATACATTTACCGACCATACATACACAATACGGCAATCAATCCATTAGCTACGGGCAATTTATATAATTGCCTTCCAGACGAAATTAAATAAGAAAACCGTCTGGGTGTATTAAAAAAAGTTTTTAAGAAGCTTATAAACCTATTTGTAATATTGAAGAAGATAATATTACTAAACAGAAAAGGTCAAGGAGAGAGGTCCTGGGTTCGATTCCCAGATATGACTGATACCTTTTTTTGGTTTTTAAATCTTTTTTGTGTTTTTCATTAGATACGTTAATATTATCTTCTTCAATGATTAAAAACATGATTTTTTTGTTAAAAACAAATCGAAGTGAAATATTTCCAAACAATAAATAAATGGAAATGTTACCGCTTCCATTGTGTGCCATAAAGAAAGCGTTACCCCTGCATCGGCCAATATAATTTTCATTGCTTCTCCCCATTAGCTAGCATTTTACACAGCGTATTTAGCAATAGAATGTCACCGTACATAGCCACTGCAAACTGTCTTGACATTTTCCGCTGTCGCCAGATTGACATTAGGACAAAAGGGCCGGTCTTATGGCGACAAAGGGTAACCTTTTGTCGTCTGAAGGGGAAGCCATGAGACGGGCCACCCTATTCTCTCCTTCTTGTTTTAAATTAAGCGCGGATTAGCTACGAATGTTGCCGAAGACTTTGTATTGTTGGAAAACACCGAAGACATTAAGCGATGGAAGTTAGCAATCTGGATTCTACTGTATTGGCGTATTTTTAAGTTCTTCTGCAGGGGCGTTCTGTACATATAAGCACATAAGCACATCCTACTCTGCCTTATTCGCATAAAAAAAAAATTATGTTAAAAATTATTGCAAGGAATCAACCTCCATTTCAAAAACACGCGCGAAGTATTAACTAAGAAACGCACTACTATAGGGTGTCAAAGGCAGGAACTAAGTATGCAAAATGACCCCCAATCATATTCAATTTTTATTTATTACCTCACGTAGATACATTTATATAGCTTATAACATAATAGAAAGTACATAACGTTGTATAATGAATAATGAAAATTTAGAATATTTAAACAACATCAGCACAGACATAACCACTCTACAAGAAGAAGAAATTAAATAAGACTTCCCTTTCGAAAGAAAGCAAAATTGCAAAACTCATTACTATATATATATAGAGCCATGAAATACCGGCCAATATAAAAGAAGAGGAAAA
Source organism: Halesus radiatus (assembly GCA_022606495.2). Taxonomy (NCBI): domain Eukaryota; kingdom Metazoa; phylum Arthropoda; class Insecta; order Trichoptera; family Limnephilidae; genus Halesus; species Halesus radiatus. Next base: position 458,839 of record JAHDVE020007712.1, read on the forward strand.
TGTTTTGAAATTTATGAAGAAAATGACGAAATACGTACAGTGCAATTTTTAATGTTTGATTTGTGTTTGTTAATTGTTTGTAGATTTTATGTTCATATTAGAATACATGTAACCAATGTATGTGTTTTATTATATGTTAAATAAATACGTAAAAAGTAAATAACAATACATCTGAAAATAATTCAAATGTATACAAGTGCTATTATGCCTTGTCAAGTCGATATTAGTTCCGGCAGATTTCCTGTTCTATGGAAACAAATTCCCCAGTTATGCGAGGTGTAATATATTTTAATTATTGTTTTTCTTCAGTGTATCAGCTAAGTGTGTTATTAATAATAGGTATGAATAAAGTTAAGTGACATTCAATTTTTAATTATTAATTATTTTATTGAGATTTAAAAAACCTCATTTTAATATTTAATAATTATAGAAAATAATATTAACATAACCTAAATTAACTATGAAAGTTGGGATTTAAAAACCCTCATTTTAATATTTAATAATTATAGAAAATAATATTAACATAACCTAAATTAACTATGAAAGTTAGGATTTAAAAACCCTCATTTTAATATTTAATAATGATAGAAAATAATATTAACATAACCTAAATTAACTATGAAAGTTAGGATTTAAAAACCCTCATTTTAATATTTAATAATTACAGAAAATAATATTAACATAACCTAAATTAACTATGAAAGTTAGGATTTAAAAACCCTCATTTTAATATTTAATAATTATAGAAAATAATATTAACATAACCTAAATTAACTATGAAAGATAGGATTTAAAAACCCTCATTTTAATATTTAATAATTATAGAAAATAATATTAACATAACCTAAATTAACTATGAAAGTTGGGATTTAAAAACCCTCATTTTAATATTTAATAATTATAGAAAATAATATTAACATAACCTAAATTAACTATGAAAGTTAGGATTTATAAACCCTCATTTTAATATTTAATAATTATAGAAAATAATATTAACATAACCTAAATTAACTATGAAAGTTGGGATTTAAAAACCCTCATTTTAATATTTAATAATTATAGAAAATAATATTAACATAACCTAAATTAACTATGAAAGTTAGGATTTAAAAACCCTCATTTTAATATTTAATAATTATAGAAAATAATATTAACATAACCTAAATTAACTATGAAAGTTAGGATTTATAAACCCTCATTTTAATATTTAATAATTATAGAAAATAATATTAACATAACCTAAATTAACTATGAAAGTTGGGATTTAAAAACCCTCATTTTAATATTTAATAATTATAGAAAATAATATTATCATAACCTAAATTAACTATGAAAGTTAGGATTTAAAAACCCTCATTTTAATATTTAATAATTATAGAAAATAATATTAACATAACCTAAATTAACTATGAAAATTGGATTAAGCGGTTGCCCCGGATAGGCAAAGAACCTGGTTTCGAGTCCCAGATGCCAGTGAAATCTTTTTATTTTCTGTAATTTTTTCCGTTTTCATACTTCATTTAGGTTATGTTAATATTATTTTCTACAATGATTAAGTGAATTATTTAATAATTTTTCAGACTCCCCTCCACCCAAGCCAAATAACGATTTGGCTATTATTGGACCGATGTATGACGTTTTACAAGTTTTAATATTTATTTCTAGGGGAATTTTACTATATATTTTTGGTCCCAGATATGTACGAGGTGTGTTCAAAAGAAAAGGTGAACTTTGAATTTTCGCGGGCTGTGTACATTCGATTATCGATTTTTTTTTTATGTTGGTGCACATATATTTATTATATGTTAGCATTATCAGCCATTTTGGATCAGTGGTTTTGTTTTTGACAACTGGAAAGGTTAGTCACGTTTTTGGGTGTTCTTCGATTTTTTATTTAGGTTTGTTTTCTGAGGCATCAACGGAATTTTAGGTACTTTGCGATAAGAATTTACAACATTCTTCCGGTTAGCATAAAAAATCTGATTCACGAAAAATATTCAAACACGGTGTAAAAAATTCGATTAAAAGTAATGATATTGCATTTACCGGTGCATCACCCAAATTAGATATTATTGATTCAAAGATTTACGAAGCATACTCGTATCTTAATATACGACCTGTGTTCAAAAGAAAATGTTTTTTCGAATTTTTTCGAAAAGTATTTATTTATTCATCAATATCCATTTTCTCCCCTTCAAAGTAATCCCCCTCAGATATAATGCACTTATGCCAGCGCTTCTTCCAATCCTCGAAGCACTTCTGGAATGCGTTTTCGGTAGGGCCATCAGCTCGTTCTTCGATTTTGACTTTATCTCATCAATTGTGGCAAAACGCTTTCCTTTCATTGGTCTCTTCAGTTTCGGGAATAGGAAAAAGTCGCAGCGAGCCAAATCTGGTGGTTGAGGCATGATTATGATGTTGTTTTTGGCCAAATAATCACGAACAAGCATTGATGTGTAAGCCATGATTTGATTTTCTTGGCATGCTTTTTTCGGTCTTGACTCTTCTGGCCGCTTCCTGGCCTTGGTTTCGACGTCATAACCATACACCCACGTTTCATCACCAGTTATGACCCTTTTGAGCAAATCTGGATCGTCGTTGACGTCATTCAACAACTCCTGAGCGATACTAATGCGACGTTGCTTTTGCTCAAAATTTAGCGATTTCGGAACAAACTTCGTTGCCACACGTTTCATGCCCAAAACATCCGAGAAAATTGCTTGCGAGTGATTCCCTAATAACTCCAGGACGCTCATCGTCATTAACATCTTCTCGGCCTTCTGTAAAGCGCTTGTACCACATATAAACACTTATTTTAGACAAAGTAGACTCGCCGAATGCCACAGTCAACATTTCAAGTGTGTTGGAGCACTTTATTCCATTTTTAACGCAAAATTTAATACATATTCTTTGATCCATTTTTTTCAAAAGTAAAAAATTGAAGAACACACAAAAGCGTGACTAACCTTTCCAGTTGTCAAAAATAAACCACTAATCCAAAAGGCTGATAATGCTAACATATGATAAACATATGTGTACCAACACAACAAAAAAAAATCGATAATCGAATGTACACAGCCCGCGAAAATTCAAAATTCACCTTTTCTTTTGAACACACCTCGTAAGTGTATATTCATAGGTATTTTAAAATTATGAAATAATTGGCAAAATTACTGCCTCAACACAGGTTACCCTAGTGAGGCGGGTTATGTGATACTTCAACTATAACTCTTATTATATTATTTTCTATTTTACTTTATAAACCACTGTACACTTAGATTATTATATTATATATGGCTTTTAGTTATAGTTAAATTTAATAACAATAAAGATATTATTATTATTTCGTCTAGCGAGGTACTGCAGCGCTACAGAAATGTTCCTAGAGGGACGTGTGCACTCTTTCAGGGCACTTCTCCGCCTCCGCATTGGAAGCTTATGGTGCAATACCATCATTACTGTCACGGCTGCCTGGATGGAGTCCCCCCCGATGACTCTCTGGAGACGGCAGACCGTCAAATATCCACCATAAACGTTTTATGTTTTGTCTTTATATATATATATATATATATTTTGTTAATGTATTGTTATTTATTTGTATGTTTCATTATTGTAACCTATAGAACGTATTTCATTGTACTACCCCTGCATACCTTCTGGAATAATGTATTATTATGAACATATTTCTTAAGCCATTCATTCAAAATATCTATCGATTTTATGAAGAATATCGATTTCGAACAATCTTCGATTACGGCCTTGAGTTAACCAGGTACTCGTAATGTGTACTTTAAGTACAAATTATTTATTAATCTTTGCAAACTCAACCCCAAGAGTGGAACGGTGGGAATTTTCCTCAATTTGACACCTTAAAACCTTTTTTTAACATTTATTTATTATTAAATTTAAAAAACAAAAACATTAGCCACTCATCTTACTAGTACAGCCCTGTGTTGAGATGAGGGGCAACACAATTTTAGTGAAACGATATATATATATATTTTTTTTAAATAGCACCAAATTTATTCAGACTATAAACAACTATAAAATCTACATTAAATCTTTAAGTTGGGCCGTACATTTATAGATTACAATAATAATAATTTCATTATAACCCAAATAACTATCATAAAGTATCTGTGTTCCAATTAGCCACAATCATAGGGTGACCATATTTTTGTTAACAAGAAGTAGTGAGTAAATAGTATTAGGTAAATAATAATAATTAAATAATGCACATTAAATTGTAATACGTAAATAAAAATAAGTAAATAATAATAGGTAGGTTAAAAAAATAATAATACTGAAATAGTAATATAAAAGTAGTAAGAAGTAAGTAATAATAAGTAAATAGTCATAAGTAAATAGTAATAAGTACGAGTAAGTAATAATAAGTAAATAATAATGATAATATCGAGCATACATTAAGTTTCAACATTGAATACAACATAGGGGATAACATGGATAAAGCGAAATCACCACTCTCAGCTAACATAGACTTGTTGACCATTTTTTAAAATAAATTTAGCGCATCTATAGTCTTAATGTTGTCACTGAGCCTATTATATAACAAAGGAGCTTTGCAAGAAAAACTCTTTTTTCCAAATGATGTTCTGTTATTTGCCGGGTGATACATTAGAGAAGAACCCATTCTAGTATTGCGCTCTTGTTGTGACCTTATGGCAGTATCAATGTTTAAAAAAATACATAGAACCTGTATTATGTACAATTGCCTTACTGCCACAATTTCACTGTAATGTGTGTAATGAATATTAAAAAAAAAACATTTCTTGTGTATTATTTTAAAAATTAATTTTTGAGCAACGTTTAAGGGCTCCAGGGTAGTCTTGTAACATGAACCCCAACATACAACATTATACATTTCGTAACATTAATCAATACAAAATGTAGGTACCGTTATTACCATCACTAAACTAGGTAGGTATTTGTTTTTACCCACGCTTATTCTACATAATCGGTAGATTATATTTAGGTTCAAGATACTTTTAATGAAATAATTGGCTTTGGATTTATCTTGGTCGAATAGAAGTCAATACTGTAATTGACAAACTTATTTTTGTACATATTGCTTCCTATTTTCGATTACTTACCTACCTAAAAAATCGATAACCGGACAATTCGGCACAGAGATAAATCAGTACACTTATGAAAAGTGATGAAAAATTATGAAGAAAAAACATCTTACATAAATTTTTTTTTTTAACTTATCGAAGTTTATAAACCTCGTTGTAATTTTTCGTCATTGAAGAAGATAATATTAACACATCCCAGATGAAACACGAATCCGAAAAAACAACACAAAAATAATTGTGCTTTCAATCATCATAAGGATAGCAGCCAATAATATGGGATTTAAAAATGGAGGGTAATATTAACAAGTCTTGAACTTGAAGTATGATATCGGTATAGATGGCTTAAATTGAACTGGTATCATTAGCTTAGTCGGTAAAGCGGTTATCCCGGAAAATACCTTTTTATCTTTCTGTTGTTTTTTTTCTGATTCGTGTTTCATTTGGGACGTGTTAATATTATATTCTTCAATTATTAAAAAACAACTTGAATAACTAGTTTAGATAAGGTTTTTAGAGATAGTTTTTTTCCTGCTTTTAATGACATCCAAGTTAGAATGGGGTGGGAGTAAATAAAATCATACAAATAAGTCGTCACAGTGTGGATTAACCGCAGTTCGAAAATGGCCTTAAACGCCGAAACAGCTGTCATAATAATAAAAAAAGTAAAAATGCTTGCAGAACGTAATAATAACATTATAAAATTTGATTTACATTAATTTAAAAAATATATTAAATGTAGTTCTACGAATTAAACACAAAAACAATTGATAATTAATTAGTGACTTTATATCACTTTTCTAACGTGTACCGATTTACCACTGTACCGATCCAAAAAAATCTGACGTTGTCTAAGTGAAAACTGTTTTAGCTCTCAATTGCGAAATATTTTTTTGGGATTTGCTTTTGATAATTTAATAATATATTCATTATATTATTTCGATAGAGACATTCTAATAACACTTAAAATCGAGTTCGTTTTCATGATGGAAAAGAAAATCTATTTTTACAATTTTTTTCCTATAAAAATTTTCTTTCAAAAAAGTGACAAGATGCATTCACCGTCTGTTAAGTATGTGTAAAAAAACATAAAATAACGTTATCGTAATTTTTCATTGTTTGATATTTTAGTGTTCCAACATTGAAATATATTTAAATTCTTCAAGTTTTCACAAGATATAGCTTGGCAATAAAAGTGGAATTAATTTTTCTCGTTATTATAGCACCACCAAGTTATTCAACTTTTCTTTGAAATTTGTTCTAAAAATTCTTTTTTTTTACATTCGATTTGGCAGTTCGTTTTAAGGAAACAATTCAAAACAACATGGATTACATGTACATACATACATCTTCTACCCCTTGTCCTACTCGGGTCAGGGACCAATAGCATCGACAAGGCGCCTCCAGGCGTCCATGTTCTGTGCTACATCAACTGCATCCTTCCATACTAGGTCAAGCCTCTCCTCCCAGAGCCACTGGGGTTAACATTTAAGTTTTAAAATTGAATGTTTTTGATTTTTCAATTATAGTTTGTTTTTTTTATTATTTTATTTAACGTCTAATAAATTTCCATACAATTATCTTCTTTGCAAAGCGTAAAATAAAAAAAAAAAATAAAAAATTTATTATAAAATTGTCTTAGAACATGATATAGGTAGAATCATCTCGTTTCCAAAAGTATTACTAATTTCTGAAGGTCAAAAATATGTTCAATTTATTATAATAACGTAATGAATCTTATAAACCTCATTGTAATATTTAATCATTGAAGAAGATAATATTAACAAATCTCAAATAAAACGTGAAACAGAAAATAAAAATGTATCGCTCGCATCTGAGAATCAAATCTAAATGCGTCTGATACTTTTTTTTTATTTTCTGTATCTTTTTTCCGTTTCATGTTTCATTTGAGAATTGTTAATATTATCTTCTTCAATGATCAAAAATATGTATTTGGACCATTGTGCTGTTTTAAACTTACTTTAATTATCCTATGAGCCATCTTGGTGTTTTTATTTAAAACCTTTTAAACGGTCGCAGCGCTCTCAGTTTTTGTGTACTTTTAAATGTCAGACTGCACGTTCGAGTTATCCGTATTGTTAGGAAACTAAATATCTTTTTCGACTTACACGGGTAAGCTTTTCCAGGTAGCAGGGTACCAACTGGCTTCAAATTCTCGATACGTTTCATTACTTAGCGTGAGCTCAGAGGACACGAACGGGAATGGAGCATGCATGCAATCAGTTTGGTGAACTTCGCCGAAAATGGAGATGCCGTCACGAATTTTAGCCAAATATTGTCTTTTTGCTATATTCTGAGTGATAAACGAAATGGAGGTTTCACATGATTAAAATGTTTGTTTTTTACATTGTGAAATTTGAATAGTTAAAATCCACGCCATTTTAGATGATGGAATGCCACGCAATGCCCTTTGAACACACTCTTTACTTCATTCACATGCATACATCGTCTAATGTCCAGTATATTTATTTATTAGATTTTGTAAGTTTGACAAAAAGTGAGCCACAAAGTTTCTTTTGCTAACAGTGATTAAATGCACGTGTTTTATTTATGAAGCTTACAAGAGAAAAAACAAAATAAGAAGGAAGGGGGAGAGGAAGAGAAAGATTGGATCGGGACAGGAGATGCTCTCGGTACATTTTATGGTCGTGCATCAATATGTGGTCGTCTGCATTACTTCGGTTCGATATTTTGTAAGAGTTTTGCGAAGAATGTTAAACCGTGTGTTATATTGCACATAAATTCGGCGAATTAGAGAATTAATCCTAAGGTTGGTCCTACACGCGGACAAATGAAATAAAATCGATTTGTCGGGTTTGTCTTGATGGTATGTAATTTTTATAAAATATATACTAGCTACTCCCAACAGTCTGGAGCCAGTGAGACTATGGCATCTCCAATTGTGGTGTGCTTTGAGGCTGAAAGTATTGGAAGGATATGTGGAAGAGGAAGATGGGGAAGTACCTGGTTATTCAGATCTGGTCACCAAACACGGCTAAATTCTGAAAGGTGGTGTTTCATCAGGACGATACTGACAGTATCTAACACTCTTGAACGTGCCGTAAATATAGTACAGATTATTTTATGAAATAACACAGTTTAATGAAATAAAATTTCCGTGCGCACTCCGGGATTGGAACCCGCAACTTCCGGATTCGTAGCCAAGAATCGTAACCGCTCAACCACGGAGTGTCGAAATTCCTACTTTTCTCCTACTATCCAACTGTTCGTCATATCTAGTAGATATGACGAACATTCTATATATAGATTCTTTCTCCATCCATCCGCTCTCGACGTGAAATATTTCTAAGCAACCCTTTCTTCATCTTGTTACGTTCACATTTACAACGGCTTTGCATTCGCATCGGAACTTTTTTTATTATTTATTATATGGTTATACATGCTTAATCGGGGATCTCTTTTCTAATCCACTCAAAAGCTGGGCGTACTGTACAGGGGCCCGCATATTCTTTAATAGTATACAACTGCTGACCCTGTACAGATCGCAGGTGCACCCCACTGTAGAATTTGGCAACCACCTCTGGTTGGGAGCCCCAACTTACCTGAAAAAACCCTTGACTCTGTGCAGGAACGTCGGTTTGATATATTATTAATACTCCTATTTTAATAAACGGATTGCAATCTTTAGCACACAGACGTCAAGTGGGAATACTGTCCTTGTTCTATCGGTATTTCAATAGAAGATGGTCTGAGGAACTAGCATCATTGATCCCGTCGGCACCGGTGCATAATCGGGAATCACACCAAACACGCGCCCACGGTTGACTTTTTCGTCACATGAGAACGGGTCGTTTCTACGACTCGTTCTTAAGTTCAACAGCCTGACAGGAGTGATTTGCTGGCCTCTGTGTTTCCTCATGTTCACTCCTTCCTCTCCTCAAAAAGATCCTCAAAACAGCGTCCTCAAACATAACGTAGGACCTTAGGGAAATTATTTTCTCACAGCCTCCTGTGTGAAGTTAATATTTAAAAAATAAAACAATGTACTTACAACTGTCGTTCCATGCCACACTGCGAAACAGCAGAGTTGTTATCAAGACTCCATTGTGGACTCCTGTTCATTAATAAATACTATACTTTTATTCACTACTTGTTTCATTTGATATTACCGTGCCTCTCTGGAGATTCTTCTTCTTACATTCACTTGCGTGTTATATATTCGCCTGGTGAAAATTCACCGTAATAATTGCATCATAAAAAAAAGGAAAAAAATTCTGAATCCTCATGTTTTACTTTTTAAAATGTGACTATAGCGCCACGTCGGTAAATCCCCCAACTAAAATTCTGGACGCAAACCACAATTAAAAAGGTTTCTTCTGTGAACCAGTAAATCTTACGTAAAAATAGTGTAGAACTTCGATATAAGTTCTCATTTCAGTCAATAGGTCCGTCTCACACCGATAATTAGGAACTCCAGTGAAAAATATAATGTCTTTAAAAATACATATTCATATAGATCAGCAAACGCCGATTCTGAATATATAACTTCCATTATTTATAATGATACGTAGAATTTATAAATCGTTATTTAAAACTGAATAAAAAATCAGCTCATCAAAACACCGTGTTATGTTGGTCCCACTGCATTTGGAACATCTGACGTCACTTGAGCATTCTGTTTTTGGATTAGTATGAAAAAATTTATTTTTCTATTTTGTTTTGTATTTTGAATGTGTTTTTTTTTTAGTTTTGCCAAAATTTTTACTTAATTTGGGTAACTTTAAGCTCTAATGGTCAATACAATTATTATTCTTTGAGTTAAAGTATCTGAAAAGGTGCATAATTTTATTTCTTATGTTTAGTTATAATTTACCATGAATAGAATATACAATTATGTACGGTAAAGCTCATCCTTGTTTTCACATTTGACAATCTAACCTCAAAACTGATCAAAACCGACCGGCCATAGATTTGGAGCGTTTTGGCGGCCTTTGAAAAATTTTAACTTGGAAAATTATTTTAACCATGAAAACTAACTTTAGAAAAAAAAACGAAATATTCTGGTATTTAAGTTTGAACATCAATATTGAAAAAAAAATAATAAATTGGACTTGAGTTCCTTATTTATCGTATTTACCGGGTTGATTCTCTACGATAATTGGAAAAAATGTAAAACTTATCATTCTTAATCACAGAGGGAAGATTATTTCACATTTGATACCTACCAAATAAAATCTCTTTTTTTTTTTACCCTTCCTCTGCGGTGCTAAAAAATCCTTCGAACTGTGATAGTGTATATACTCAGTGCACAGAGTACAACATTTACAATTTTTTGATTGGATATAAATAAATAGTTTATATTTATTATTTATGTAAATCGTAGTATGTAATATGTATCCTAAGGAAGATACTGTGTTTTTACTTACCACGGCAGTGCACATGTACATAAATAAAGTATTGTGTACACGTGCTGAAAACGAGGAAAATACATTGACCATGCATAAAACGTGTGATACCTCCATTACACCTACTACCGACGACCGCGCATCGTGGCACAGTTGGTGAAACCCCGCACCCCCCTCGTTCACTAACACCACTCGGCAAGTTATCAACGCATGCAGGCATGCGTGTAGATTGATAATTTTTTCTCCGTTTAAAGATAAAAGAATTTTTCTATTGCGATCGATGAGGTATTTTCTTTTTTTTTTATTTATTTTCTTTTAAAAAGAAAGATAAATATTCCCTGATTAACAATAACCTGACAATATTTGAAAATCTCCTACTACCATCACAGCAAGTGGAAGATGTTACTTGTGTCGTAATGGAGGACTTAGCCAGCCGAGGAATTGAACTCACAACGCCTGGGTGAGACCCAAACGTGATGCCAACTCAGCCACTGACCGGTCAGTGGCAGAGTTGGTTGCGTTCAATACACAAATTATTTTATCCATTTCATACGCTGAGAAATGCCAAAAATATGAACTATCTGTTTTGTGTATTTACAGAGATATTGAAATAATTAATTATAAACATGTCAAAACAGTTGACAGCACCGGCGAGGAAAAGTAAAATACACCTGTTTATCCTAAAAATTTATTTGTAAAAATACAGTGTCGTACTACAGGCTCTTATACAAAGTAATGTTTGGATACATTAAAAAATAATATGGCAGTGTTTGCGTGGAAAAAAGTTAAATAAACGTTCTTTATATTATTATACAACTTATTAAAAATAGTTTGTAAAAAAAAATAAATGCGTTTTTTTATGATTTTACAGCTCCAATCCTTTCAAAGGAAACTAAATATTATCTCACTAAATATTAAATTATTATTTTTAAAGTAGTTCTGCTACTTATTCTCCGTTTGCTTCATTGAAGTCATCACACCTGTGATCCAAATCATCCTGTAAGAAGAAGAAAAAGAAAAAATCAATATCAGTTAAAAAAAACATTTCTTACGATCATATTATTTGAAGGTTTTAAAATGTAAATAACTTTTATTGTTCATTTTGAATACGGTTTGTTTATTAAAAAGTTCGGCTAGATAATTATTACTGTCTGTGACAGCCGTTTCGCCTTCTGAAGGAATTATAAAACTGTGGAGAAACCACTTACAAATGATATATTTATATATGTCGCTTCTCCAAGGTTTAGGAGACTATTTTGACCTAAACTCCAAAATTAAGTTTTGTATGAAACAGGCCATGCAGCCGTTTTTCTTAATAAATTAACCATTATTTAAATGGAGTTCTACAAATTAAATTTAAACACAATAAATATGGTCATATTATTTCACTATTTTGAAAATAACAATGAGAAATTTATTTTACAGTATTCAAATCGTCCCATTAGAGATAAAAGTCATACTGCTAGTATGTCACTTAATGAGTTTCATCTTTAATGGGACGAAATGCAACCCATCATTGTCTAACGTCTAATGAAATTATTTACAAAAGGTGTTTAGTGAAAGTGTTTAAGGTTAAACGAAATGTGATCCGCTCTCACAGTTGACGCTAATTCAAATATTTAAAAAAAAAAACTTTTAACACTTAATGCTTTTAAATATTGAGATGATTTATTTGTTGGCGGATTGTTATTGTAAGTTTAAAGGTCAAGCAAGTTCGTCTTCTTCTTCTTCTTGAGTCACTTCCTCATTGCTGAGGATCGTGACCCCCACTCCAATCTCCCTGGTGTACAAGGCTCCTCACGCAGCGCAGAATTACGAGGAATGCCTCGCAATTCTACGCTGCGTGGAGAGTTGCGGACACCGACGTTCTGGGCATCTGCGAAATTTTGTCACTCCAACGCTTCGGTGCCTGTTTCTCCCGCCGTCTACTTTGCCAGTGACCATGAGCTTCTCCAGGTTAGAGGTCTCGGTTGAGCGAGTAACACGTCCAAAGAATCTGAGGATACGCTGTAGGCACACAGTTGATAGCCTATTGTGGATGCCAAACTCTTCCAGAATTTACATATTTGTGCACCTAGCTGTCTATGGAATCATTTACCTCTAATACCACATTTCGAGGGCGTCTATCCCTTTGCCAAGTACTTCAAGAAAATGTATTTTTATAAGTTTCTTGAAGAACTTGAGCTTTAAATCTACAGTAACAATTTATTCCATTTCATATTCCGTGTGTACACCCGCCAATAAACAATTCATTTGAATATTTAAAAGCATTTTTTAAATTAGCGCCATCTGTTAGCGCGTGTTATGTTTCGTTTAGCATTCATGGAATTGGAAATGGAGAAGATAAAATTATTTTTAAAAAAAGTAGTTCTTACTTCATCCAACTGCAGACACTTGCCCCATTCGTTGAGCGTGATGCGATGGTCATCGTCTGAGTCACAACTATTGAGGAAGGGGCCGATGCAGTGCTCTAGAGACATCAGAGGGGCCCTGATGGGGAACAACTCGTGGCGAGAGACAAATCTGAAAATTGAATGTTATTTAGTGATAGAAGTATATAGATGTAGTCAGGTTCCTAAAATAAAAGATAGAATCTGGATATTGATAGCTTCTGCTTAATTAGCAAAATTATTATAAATGTATGTAAAGAAAACAACATTACTTAATGTTAGCGCTTTCTTAATTCTGTAATTTCCGCGTTACCGACAGGTTAGTTGGTAGCCCGCTAGATGTCACTACTCTCTAAACGGACATGACGTTTAACAAGAGCGAAATTTTATTATTGTAGCAATATGCTTTATAATTTTTAAGGAGATAAAAACACCTGAAATAGAGGCTTTAAATGTTTCTTCTTTTGTTTATTGCAGGTGAGTGAATATTTTGATCATCTTAAATTTCTTATTTTGTTATTCTTAAAATTGTAAATACCTATTATGAATAAAAGTCTTTTGTTTATTGCAGAGAAACGCAATTAAGTCTTATTTGAACCAAGTGTGTAACACCATTATATGTATATAACCTGAATAATGCAGGATATTATACTCCTATACCAAGAATGTCAAGATTGAACGATGAAATAAGTAAACATCACAGCATTGACATTTTCTCAAATTCATTTAAAATCTTATTACAAAAAGCGACAGCTGTTGTTTTTCTTTTGTGTTAATTAAAATTATACCAAGTAAAATCCATATACTTTTTTTATGACATTATTTTGCCTTCAAATTTTTTTTACATTTTCATTTGTTTGGCTATCGTATTACTATCGTGTTTTTGCACGCACCGAGTTTCAGTGAGAGAGGTAAATAAACACTGTTATTTAATAATTATAATAATGATATTTATTTATTTGAAACACACATTATTTAACAACATTTAAGAAAGCTTTGACTGCCCAACTAGCAACAAATCCCGTTTTAGGACAGTCAAATTGACAAGTTTAGTTCATATTAAGTGCTATTATGCAAAAATTGAAGGGAAGAAAGCTAGTATTGATAATATATCTAGATAAAAGTGTAATAATTAGGTATAAAGAGTTTATCTATATGTGTTTGATAGGTACTGGTAGATGTTATGTGTAGAAAAAAAGCGTTTAAAATTGAGTACAAAAATAAAGATAATTTTTTTTTTTTTTTTTACGGTAACTCCACAAGGAGACCAAGGAGGAAATAATTTCCCTCAAGGCCTATATCATCTTTGGGGATGCTGTGTGGAGGATCTTTTAGAGGATAGGAAGGAGTGAACTTGGGTCTTGAAGAGACCCATGTTATAGGATGGAGGAAACACAGAGGCCGGCAGATCATTCCACAGCCGAGCTGTTGAACACAAGAACGAGTCGTAGAAGCGACCCGTTCTCATGTGACAAATGTCAACCGTGTGCAAATGTTGGGCGCGCGTTTGGCGTGTTTCCCGACTATGCACCGGTGCCGAAGGGATCAATGACGCTAGTTCCTCGGAGCATCTTCCATTAAAATACCGGTAGAACAAGGACAGCATTCCCACCCGACGTCTGTGCTCCAAAGATTGCAACCCATTTGTTAAGATAGGCGAATCTATCAAACGGACCGCCCGTTTCTGCACAGAGTCAAGGTTTTTTTTCAGATATTTTGGGACTCCCGACCAGAGGTGGCTGCCAAATTCTACAATGGGGCGCACTAAATTTATTTAGTAATAGGGATAAGATTGAGTTACGTATCACTCAGCTTTATAAGCCTACGATTAAACTTAGGGATGCAGCCCCAAGAGGATGCAGCAAATAGTTAATAACATATTTATAACTAAATAATTCATAACCTTTATTGCGTACACCACACATTTTTAAACATATTTATTAGAGATATTTACTTTTTACTTTCATGCAAATAGTTTGTATGTGTGTCTAATAAATTAAAATATATATATGAAAGAGACACAGTGAAATTGAAAGAAGAGAACGTTTTGATTGGGCTGCATTTAGCAAACTTATTCATACCCCAAAAAATTAAAAATATACCCATGAACACGTATTTTTAATGCGCGTTGCTACTCCCCACACACTTTGAAGTGCAAAACATGGACTCATACCAAAAACATTATTGAAAAAAAATGGCATTACAAAAAGAGCCATGGAAAGAACATGAAGATGTGGAGATAGATAGACTAAAGAATGGATAGCCTTTACATGTTTTGCACAATTAGCCGACATTATTGTCACACTTAAAACTCAAGTGGCATGGTATTACTCTACTCGGTACGGCTTTTGGCTATGGCTAAAATATGACTCTTAGAATTCTGATATTTTAAGAGTATTTCAGTTGATTTTATTTTAATATTAACAGACCATTGTCACTCACACAAAATACACAACACGATATGAGATAAACAAGAGCTATAGAAAAGAAACGTACATACATACATGAATGAAGCAATGATGAAAATAGAACAAAACTATACATTTGAGAGAACATTCATGTCAAAGCCTGAACAAGGTTTTGGTAGAGTCAATGATTTTAGACATACTAAATTGTGTTCTTTGAATTTTTTTCGTAAAACCTGACAAAAATCATTTAGACTGGTACCAAAAATTTCAACACCCTGGTTTGAGTTAACAAGTCTCGTCTCAAATGTCATTGGACGGCGTTTTCGGTAGAGAAAATGGTTGCGAATAAGAAAAGAGGTCATCCACATGACGAACGACAAAGACCAGATATGATATAAGACTCTTACGATCAAAAGTATTCTTGTGATAGATTTTGGGGTGTATTGCCATGTCGCGCTTCTTCCTCATTGAGCCAAAGTTCCAGACAGCCTTGCAGTGTTTATCCACATCTACCCTGATGCCCAACTACCAGTTTTTGATGAATGAGTCTACCACAAATAGATAAAACTGGAGAAATTTGAAAAAACCCTATATCCAAAGCAGGACGCCAGTTGACTTATGAAGAAAATCAAGAAGTGGTACTGGTGAAATTGAAACCTCAGTAACCCAAATTCTTGATAAGTTAATCCATCTTCTGGTCAAATACGGTCTGGTTTTTACCTGTCATTATCCAAGGCATCCAGATCGCACCACTTCCAGATAGCTGCGTTTGTCCAGCGGCGGGTCAGATTGCTCTCGGCCTCGCGCTCCATCTTCAGGTAATACTCGGACAGCTCCTTCCTGTCTGCCAGGTCGCGCATGATGTTGAACAGCCAGTCGCGCATGCGACGGGGGAAGTCGGCCATCTCGTCGACGGAGCATTCCTGAATAAAAAAGTTGTTTAAAAAATCATCAAAATTTTTGACTGGTCATTGTTATTGAATGAATTTTTACTGCTGTTAGCCAGTGGCACCATTGCATCTCCAATTTGAAGATTGAAATAATAGGTAAAGGGAAGGATAAGTGGAAGAAGAACTTAGTGCTATAGAACAAGGGTATGCATACCATATATCAGCTGTAATGCTATGCATCTCCTAAGTAAAGGTGAAAGAAAATAAGCTTAAGTGTGTTTTGGACATCCACAACAATGAAATTTCTCACATGTTTTTCCAAATTGTATAAAACAATCGTTTATAAAAAAAAACATTGAACTTTTAATAATTCAGTACGTTTTGGGATATGAAAAAGCTTTCATTGCAATTTTGATCAGCAAGCAAGGCTAAAAATCGTAATTTTTAATTTGTTTCTCTCATCCTCGATAAGAATCGAAAAACCATTCATACTTATTGCCTTGAACGTACAGACCCCAAGCAAACCAGATAACAAAAAGATTCGAGGCCGAAAAACATTTCAAAATAATGTACTTTGATTGTAGCGAAGATAGTAGCTGTATTGCATGGAGAAGTCCGATGTTGAAGTTAATCCTTGTGTGGGGTATTTCTTTGCGTAAGGATTAAATTACTGTATGAAAGGGGTCCTTAGAGGGAATCTCCGAAGAGAAAAAACACCTACCTTGAGGCGAATCTAAAATTTCCTTTCAACAGTCACACAAAATATTGTACTTACAGGACCTCACTTCGATTTAGACATAAGCACAACTAACTCAGCATGGCAACGGGATATTTTTTATTTTTTTATTTATTGACGGACCATTATCCAATTACTCAAAATACATGATTTGAAATTAAGAAAAGCTATAGAAAAAACACATACATAATACATGAATGAAGCAATGACAAAAATAAACCAAAAATATACATTTTAGAGAACATTCAAATCAAAACCTGGACATGATGTCCATGATTTTAGACATTCTAAATGATAATCTTCAAGGTTTAATTTTGTAAAGCCTTACAAAAAAAAATTATTGATACCAAAAATTTCAAGGCCTTGGCTTAAATTAACAAATCTCGACATTCTGGGCAGTGGGCATTTTGGATTGCAACTTGTTTCATTTAGTATATTGAGTGGATGGGTAAATTCTGTCATCCTTGGTAAAAGCAATATAAATTGGTACATACATAATATGATTGGATTTATTTTTATACTTACGGGCATCTCGCGGCACTGTCCATAGTAGTCTACTTGGACGTGGCTGTACTGGCTTCCCTTGCATCCTTCCTGCCCGGTCATGCAGAGGCACCTGTGACGGTGGACCTCGCAGTCGGAGCCCCAGGTCTCGTTGTGGTTGGTGCATACCTGGAACATAAGTCATTCGTTTTGTTATGGAGAAATACTAAGAATGCGAAATTTGGATTGACTGGAATCCTTCTAATATCACTCGAATCGTGCTTTATACGATTGGCTATCATTACTCCACTATCCATCACCTCCACCTGAGCTTCAACACGCTTTTTAAAATGGTTTTTTTAACAAACCATTTCTAAACATGGATTAAAGAATGTTGCGGTCCTTCAATAAGAAATATCATAGAACATTGAACTATTGGGAATGTGTGCACAAGGAATATTAAAAATTCATGTGAAACTTCCGATTATTGAACTGTCTTGTTGTACACAAAAAATCGTAAGATATATTAACTTCTAATGCGCCCAGATTCCAATCGGACAAGAAAAATTTGTATCTGTTGAACGCCGGCATATCCGATGGACAACGTAAAAACATACTTTATTGTCATATATATGTAGAATAGAAGAAGCTATTTTGAGAAAACTACTTATGATAGATATAATTTTTTTTTTAAATATCTAAACACATTATCTGGTAAGACGGTACAGTTTACAAACACATGATTTTTCAAAAAACATGTTAGTCATTACGAAAAAAGACTCATCAGTGCAAAAATTTACCCCCGGCACACTAGGGAAATATTTGGCCATGAGAGCACTGCAATCCAAAATTTAGGGAGCTTAATTAATGCCTCCACTTTAAGGTTTCATTTTGAAGCCAAAAACGCATTATTAAATTATAAGATATGTCCATAATTTGTACAAGACAACCGGTTTACCGATGGGACATTTAGAAATAAAAAAATATATGTATATATATATATAAATCAGCAAACTTGGATATGACATCACTCTTTCCACGAAAACATATTATCGTTAGCTTCAATACAGGCAAAGGGAAGTTATGTTGATAGCGCACTTGTTTATAGTGATTCTTCCGCTATAAATAAAAGGAGAGATAAAAATGTTAACCCACACACAATAATGTTCCTTATGTCTCGCTGTAAGGTCACAGATTTTTTTTGTTCATTCGGTTACATAGCTACATTCGCCGGCCTAGCAGAATTACATAGCTACATAAATGGGGTTTTGTCTTCAAATCGACCCCTTGGATGACAAGGTTCCATCTGACACATGCGATAATGTGCTCTAGAGAAAGCAACTTTAAGGTTCATTATCACATAACATTGCCATGTGAGATGGAACCTTGTCATTACAAGGAGTCAAAATTTGATATTCCAGTGGTATTTTAGTAGAAAATCGAGATTGTACTTAAATATTGACTATAACCCAGAAAACTGTTTATTTGTCGGAAGCAATATTTGCAAAACTGTTTTTTATGTGGAATTTCTCGTTCAACGCAATATATGTATAAAATAAAAATAAATTAAGCAATATAAAAAAATAATGCTCCAAATTTGTGATCAAAGTGTATTTTTCCATGAATTTGATAAGAAACTTGTAAACCCGTTTATTCAGTTAGCCACAGCAATCAGAAAGATTACAATGATGTGGACATTTTCAAATAGTTGATGCACAATTCATACCCAAACTTGAAAAATTGCTAACAGTGTGCCTTTTGTGAAAGAGCAATGCACGTCACTATCAGATAGATACTGCATGAAAATGAGTATGATATATATTACAGCGCCCATCAAATGTTCGGTATTTATTCGATATTCGGACTCAGTAGAAAACCACATGATTAAAAAAAAAAATATATATATATATATGGTATACTCTCAGGTAAATTTTTTTTTTACAGTAACTCCACACAGGAGACCCTGAGGGAAATAATTTCCCTCAAGGCTTATGTCATCTTTGGGGATGCGGTGTGGAGGGTCTTTTAGAGGATAGGAAGGAGTGAACTTGGGTCTTGCAGAGACCCATGTTATAGGATGGAGGAAACACAGAGGCCGGCAGATCATTCCACAGCCGAGCTGTTGAACACAAGAACAAATCGTAGAAACCACTCGTTCTCATGTGACAAATGTCAACCGTGTGCAAATGTTGGGCGCGCGTTTGGCTTGTTTCTCGACTATGCACCAGTGCCGAAGGGATCAATGACGCTAGTTCCTCGGAGCATCTTCCATTAAAATACCGGTAGAACAAGGACAAAAAAATGCTTTTCTTTTTTTACATTTAAATAAAAATACGTAAATATGTAAGGGAAATTGACACCATCTTTAATGTTGTTAGTATGATATGACATTTGTCGGAAGTGCCAATAAATAATAAATAATAAATGTTATATCATACTAACAACATTAAAAATGGCATCAATTCCCCTTACATATTTACGTATTTTGATTTAGGTAAAGTAAAAAATGAAGTGCACTTTTTTGGACCTCCGCATGCGCAATTATTTTTTGGACCTCCGCATGTGCAATTATTTTTTATTTATTTTTATGAACCTGACAGTATACTTATTTTTTGTTTTAATTATGTGTTTTTTCTGCTGAGTCCGAGTATCGAATAAATACCAAATGTTCCAATAGAGGGAGCAAAAGTCGATAATTTGCTTTTTCGAAACATCCTCGTAAAACTACAAGATCTGTTGTTGGTGCATTTCTCGTAGAAGATGGTTATAGTATTATGGAAAAGCAAAACTGACCTTCCTCCTATCATCGACTTCATAAGGGCACTCCCTGATGCAGATGCATTCAGCTTCTCCTTCTTCAGTCAATTCACAGATACGTCCAGCACTGCAGTGGATCTTGGTGCAGGCATCTAGAACAAAAGTTCATCAATTTATTCTAAAATAATCAACAACAGAGTTTAACAAATTTGTTCTTTTTTCTCAGTCGTTTGGTTAGGTACCTTCAAAGAGTTCATTGGTGTCAGGTCTCTTGTGGACTACTCCTTCTTTAACCTCTCTGGCCATCTCCTTCAAACGAAGACGTTCTCCTGCCTGTGAATAGTCATAAACAATTGTGTTACTTTCTTTCCCCCAGCCTTTATATAACAATATATCATAAAATACTATTCAATAGATACGTAATGGTTAGATAGTTAGTTACATTCTATTAAAATGGTAAATCAATCTACAAAAAAATTATCGTTCTAGTATATTTAGCAGTAATTTCATCAGTATGAGAGATGAGTAATGAAAGATATTTAAAAGTGTGGGGTGGGCTGCCTTCATAGGACCAAAAAGTTTCATTTGTTTGTTTTTTTACCTCGTACTTTGATTCGTCATTCCTTTCGGAATCTTCCAACTGCTGCAGCACCATCTCATTCTCCTCTATGTCTGTCATATCTGGGGATTCTGTGGTCCTCATGTGCTTCCTGCCTTTCCCCTTCTTCCTGATCTGAAGTTTATAAACATTTCAAATCAATCCCTCGCACACAAATTCACCTCGTTGTCGGTGGTTCGCTTTCAAAGACTGCTAATTGTTAAAATTTATTTATTTATTTTTGTACTAACGAACTATTGTCCAATTATACCGAGCATAATAACACGAAATGAGAAAAATAAGAGTAAGGTCCATAAAAAGAACAGCACATACATAATACATGAATGAGAATATTCAAGTCAAAGCCTGAACTAGGTTTGGGACAGTCCATGATTTTAGATATGCTAAATGATAATCTTCGACATTTATTTTCATAATGCGTGGAAAAAATCGTTTAGACTAGTACCAAAAATTTCAAGGCCCTGGCTTGAGTTAACAAGTCTCGACATTCTGGACAGTGGAGAATGCCATCCATAAATAGTCGTGTCGATTAAGGAAAATCAAGGCATTGTGTCTGAGTCTACGGCAAGGAATGTTGAACTGGATGAGTTGCAACAAAGAAGGTGAGTCAATAATACAATTGATTATTTCAGTTAGGTCTATCGGCCTAGAAAAAGTTTTTTTGGTCTAAGTTAAGTTCTTTCGGTTCATTCATAGTTCTATTAATTGTTGAACTGCCAAAGGAAAGTGCTAAATAGTGCTTAAGTTAAATTTATCTGCAATGTTTTTGTTACCTTCTCAGCAGCAGAAGCATCTAGAACCAGCGCAGCCAGTAGCACGGCTACTAGCACCAGTTTCCCGCGCATCTTGGGTTAGCCTGAAATGAAGATAGATATTATTTACTTGCTTATTGATAAAAATAAGTAAATACAAAGCTATCGTAAGATTGTCTTCACAATAGAAAAGTTAACCAAGTGTGTGCCTGGAGGAAAACGACTTACATGCATACCGAGGAAGTTGTGGACCGGCTGCGTTGAAAGGGGTTGAACCAGAATGGGAAAGTCTTAGGACTGAGGACACAGGAACTGGAGTATAGAGCTGGATATGTCCATGTCCACATTTTTTAATTGCGTAACGCACAATGGAGATGTAAATTATTATATATATTTTTTTAATTAAACGCTTTGTTTTAAACCACTAATTTAATTTAAACTATTCACCAACCGATTTCGCTTATCCCAAGCTTCGTCATGGTTAAATTTAAAACTGATAGGTGAGACATAATATAAAATTTAATGAGAGGGACACATAATATAAAAAGAAACAATGGAACAGTAAGACAGAGATAAGCTTCCATGTAATAAAATAGAACAACATATAAAAGAGATAGATATAAAACGTGAAAGGATGGAGATATTAAAAGGAAGTGGGATATGTCTAATGTCGATCTGTAGAACAAATTACGTTGATTATGTTGACTTTGCCATTCTGTCTCTTTCTCTCTTTTAAGCGTTGTCATATTCACTGGAAAAATATCTAAAAATATCTATAAATATATCGTATATTTCACTTTTAGATATTTTTCCAGTGAATCGCTTCGTGTCTCCAGAAAACACCCTAATTACCACTTCCCCTTTGGTCGTCTCCCACTCCTAAATCTAAATATTCATGTATGTCTATCATTATTTTGTATTTTATTTTAATCTTAATACATTCCTCGATGTGTTTCAAAACAAATTCATGCGTTTATTCTATATTTTTATTTTTACAAATGATATGGTTTGTTCACTCTTTTTCTGTCCTAGTCTTTATTTATCAAAATTTATTAAATGAGTGGCCGTTCTGTTATTATTAGTTAACTGGACAATAGGCGTTTATAAAAGAGAGATTTGAATATTCAAAGTGCAGCTAAAAATATACTCGTCCTTGTGAATAATGCGATCGTAAAATCAATTAAGTCCACTTAGTTCTCTAGCTCTGTTGAAGCTTTGCCAGTTGAAAGTTATTTCCGAAATAAGTCTGTAAAGGGGATAAATCCTGATTTTCTATTTAGGGAATTGTTTCCAAGACTTTAACCGAACGTGGCATAGTGGCATATACGAATTAAAATGTGTCCACGCCGACTGCAACGCTACCCATATAGGGCAGACGGGAAGGGCTTTCTCAACTAGATTCAAACAACATATAAGATGTTATAAAAATAAAAGCACTTCTTCAAAATTCGCAGAACATCTTTTAGTAAATAATCACGTCCCGCTTAACAACAACAAACCTAAACCCTTACATATAGAAAGAAAGGGCCTAAGATTAAATTTACTTGAACAATTAGAAATTAACGGGGAGAGGGACTTCGGAGAGTTAATATTTATTAATTCAAAATAATGGTAATATTATTGTGCAATACGATAAACATGGTGTTTTTAAAGAGAAAAATAATTTTTACGTTTTTTTTTAAATTTGCATGGGCTTAGCATTTATCAAAATATATTACAAAAACATTTAAAAAGTTGAATATCCATAAAAAAAGGTGTGAAGGTTTTTTCTGTAACTTATCGATAAGATAAATTAAAAAAAAAGAAAGGCGTGTAGTTTAATTTTTTCATGAACACTACGTAACTTTAATGTTTTTTTTGTTATGCGGATTACAAATCTTTGGTTATGTTTATTTGCAAAAACGCAACGATAAAGGATTAAAAATACTTTTCTTCACTTTAAAAATCATATTCGTATTTTAAATATTTTGTTAAACATACAATGGGACGGTCAGAAAAAGTAATATTTCTGATTATATTTTGATAAATGCTAAGCCTATGTAAATTTATGAGATATTTAATAAATATATTTCTATTTAAAAACATTATGTGTATCGCATTACGTAATAATACTACCATTATTTTGAATTAATAAATAATAACTCTCCGACGTCCCTCTCGCCCTTAACAAACGAACGAATAATCCTAATGTAACATTAATTAATAAAGTAAGGAAAGCTATATATTCACCGCTTCTCGGTATGTCCACATTATCAAAACAATACAACACATTTAAATAAATCAATTAAGAAAACATTGTCAGTTAAATACGAGCAAACACATTATAAATGTGAAAACCTCAGAGAATTCAGAATTTTAATTGTTTTCTAACTAAATCGATTTTGCCGATAATAAATCATTACCCGTCCAAATTGAAAGGGAGCGGGAGTAAATAAAATCATATAAATAAGTCGTCACAATGTGGATTAACCGCAGTTTGAAAATGTCCTTAAATGCCGAAACAGCTGTCACAATAATAAAAACTAAAAATTAATAATAACATTATTAAATTTGATTTACAATAAATTTTAAAAAAATTAACCGAACGTACTGGAATCGAGCTGTAATAATAAAATATCTGATTTACCAATAGAAGTCAAATCGTAAACTTTACAAATCAAGCTATAAAGTGCAAGTACAATATCGACAGTCCCAACCCAATGTGTCGAATTTGAAAATTTTCGATTTTTGTTTTATTGTCTTAAAGTTCTTTTTTTTACAGTTACCCCACACAAGAAGCCCCGGCGGAAACAATTTCCCTCAAGGCCTATATCATCTTCGGGGGCGCTGTGTGGAGGGCCTTTTAGAGGACAGGAAAGAGTGAACCTTTTCAGTTAAAAAATCTTTTTTCCTAAAGATAACAAAATAACAAGCACAAATAATGCAACATAAATTCAGACAAATAAATCAAACCATGGGGTATATTATGCTAGTAGTCATTACCAGAATTCCACCATAGCTGCATAGCAGCTGCAACGACGTTGCAAGTGAAAATAGTTGCATTAAACTACAAAATCCAGAGAGCAGTAAAAATTTCTTAAGGTTAAACGAAACGTGATACGCGCTCACAGATGGCGCTAATTCAAACATTAAAAACAAAACAAAAAACATTTGAAACTTAATGCTTTTAAATATTGAGATGATTTTTTTTGTTGGCGAGTGTACATACGGAATATGAAACAGAATTAATTGTTATTATAAGTTTAAAGCGCAAGTCCTTCAAGAAACTCATTAAAATACTATACATGTTAGTTTAACTATAATATTTAGTAAAACTATATGTCCAAATAATCTGAGGATACGCTGTAGGCAGACAGTTGATAGCCTATCGTGTGTGCCAAACTCTTCCAGAATTGATATATTTGTACACTTGGCTGTCCATGGAATCCTAAGCATTTTCCTCCAGCACTACAATTCAAGGGCGTCTATCCGCTTGTCAAGCCCTTCAAGAAAATGTTAGTTTTAAAATAATATATAGTATTTTTATAAGTTTCTTCAAGGACTTGAGCATTAAATTTCCAGTAACAATTTATTCCATTTCATATTCCGTATGTTCCTCTGCCAACAAACAATTCATTTCAATATTTAAAAGCATTACGTGCTAAAAGTTTTTCATATATTTAAATTAGCGCCATCTTTAAGTCCGTATTACGTTTCGTTTAGCCTTAACCCCAGAAATATCCGTTAGAATGGTTTTGCTGCCTCAGACCATCAATATTATAAAGTAGTAAATATTCTTATATCTAGTTGATGTCTTTTTAAGATTCAGGCGATACTGAGAGTACCTACCGCTCTTTGACGTCTTATCTAGCGTGAAATTGTAAGTTTATTTTCATACATCGGTTCATCAAATGCAACTCTATCCTGGTGAGATCATATTATCGTTTTGTATCTGCATTCTAATAGAGACTTTTATCATAGGAGGCACGCACATAATGATGTAATCTGACATTCCTTCGTCAATCATAAGTGTCATACATGTTCATATTACCACATGAGCTTTGAAAATGTGACTTTGTTTTGATGGAAAGGAATGAGAGATTCGTCTAAGAAAGAAATAAAGTATTCTCGTGGTGAAAATTAAAACTTTAAAATAACCTTTAAAAATACTTTTCACAGATAGGTACTAACTATTACTACAACATTGGAGTATATTCTTTATTGGAGGATTTTCTCAATATTTGAAAGTGTTTTACGAAAGAGAAAATAATGTATGGAAAGGAAAACATAAGAGAAAAAATGCGGTTTTGCAATATTGTGTTATGGAGTAATTTAAAAATAGAGGAAACACGCGAAGGGAAGTCGAAGAGGGATTATTTGTTAAATCGAAATAATGGTAATATATTATTACGCGATACGATAAAAATAATGTTTTTAAACAGAAAAATATTTATTACGTACTAGCTTATATGTACCCTTATGGGTATGTGTGTTATTATTTTATTCAATAAAGTTCGTTCTTGCCTGTCGTTTGGGTGCCATAATTGAAAGTGATGGTAATTCCTTATGACGACTATTCAAAGGAACAATGAAACATTCACTTCATTTTTTTAAATTTCATTCCAAACATTTATTTTATCAAAATATATATAAATAATGAAGTTCATAAGTAGGTATCTACTTGTGTTTCCCATTTTGAAAATATTCTACCCAAACAAACATTCTTCTTTTTAATATGTAATCTGTGGCTAACCAGAATGGTATATCTATGGGGTAACCTCAATGCAACATGGAGGGTTCAATGTTTTTCATACTAATTTTAAAACGTTGTAGCAACAGTTTTACGTATTGGATTTCGTGCAAACTAAACCTTCCCGGCACTAACAAGAACAAACTGTACTATTTTCAGCGAAACCGGTCGAGTAATTTTCAAGAAAATCGAGTACTTTGTTCCATATTTTGGCAATGTTTTAAAAAAATCAGTAAGGTTCTACTTAAGGGCCCGAATGTTTGCTAAACTACTGCTTTCTTAAAGGGTAGTTTAAATTTATCGTTGCAAGAAATGCTTAATGTTTATCTGAGGAGGCGGATGCTGCATCTCGGGCGGTGAATCTTGACATTTGTCGATGTTTATTTACTTTAAGTTCCATAAATAAAGCGGCAGCTAACTTGCAGCTTCTAACCGACAACTTTATCCGCTGGATAGATAAACAGGCGTTTACAATTTGATTTAATGAATGCGGGTCTACACTTTATCTTGTTATAATAATAACAATATTTATGAAAGATAATGTTGACTTAAGGGGGAGAGGGACGTCGGAGAGTTATTATTTGTCAATTCAAAATAATGATAATATTATTGTGCAGTGTGTCAGATTTGTCGATGTTTTGCGGTGCGGGAAGACAGTTGAGGGAGACCCCTTGACCTCTCCAGCTTGACGGCCTCCATGGTCGACAGGTAAGGCTCTCGACTACGAATCCGAAGGTCGCGGGTTCAAATCCGTGCGCATGTAAATTGTATTTAATAAATTTGTGCTGTTTCGCAATAAATTAATTAAAAAAACATTATATAGTATATTTGCGCACGTTCCAGAGTGGAAGATACACTCAGTATCGCCCTGGTGAAAGACCACCATTCAGAATTGAAACGTTGCTTGAAATGGCTTTTAGCCGTGTTTGGTGACCAGATCTGAATAGCCAGGCAATTCCCCACTTTCCTCTACCCTTTCTCCTTCCTCTTCTCCTTCCTCTCCCCAATACCTACATCCTCACAACATTCCCCAATTGGCGATGCCATAGTCTCACTGGCTCCAGACGGATGGGAGCAGTTGAGACTCTTGTGTGGTATTCATGTAAAAAGAAAAAGAAGACTTTATCGATCTATCGCCTTGCACCTCAGCGGGAGGGATGGATTAATATGTCCATCACTCCCAGACACACTAACTCCCAGATTCATACTCACCTTCATATATTTTTCCTTCCCATAACTTCCACTCATTTCTTTCCTTTAAAAGACCCTCCACACAGCATCTTTTTTTCTTTTTTTCAAGCCTTCCTGTGTAGAGTTAAGAAAAAAAAGAAGAAAAAAAACAAACAAACAAAAACAGTACGGTAATTTCAACTGCTATAAAAATAATTGCATTGTGACAATTCATACAAAAACAGTTTATAATACAATTCTATAGAATAAACATAAATCCTTGAAAAGAGAACCTTAATAAATTGAGGGTAGTTTTTTTCATAACTAATGTAGGTATCTAAGAATAAATTTGATTGCATTATCATTTAGCTCACAGAAAACTGAACATATATTTTTGTAAATCACTGCTGAGTAAATGTCATCAAACAATCTTTAATAAACCACACTGCTTCTGAAACTGAAATATTTTTTATCAGTCGCAGTAACGTTTCATTGCTAAATGCTGAAAGATAACCTTCGCCGAATACTGAAATATTCAGTTGACCTTTTCAATGAACTCTTGAGTATGTATTTAACTGGCTCTCGATTTAATAAATAATAAGATGTACTGCACTGTAGATTGTAGAATATGCTGTAGTGTAATGTACTCGATAAGTACATCGCCGGTGGTCCACATCACAAAGGACCCACTGCGAAGATGACTCGAATCAATACCACGCATACTCGATCTTTGATTTGAATGACGAGATTTATTGACGATTGACATATTGGACACTTCGAATTTCATAACAGTTAGGCAAACCATTTTTTTATCGCAACTTTTTTTAGCTCGTATTGTTTCCATCGTGAGCTGTGGAGCTTTGGAAAATCCATTTGTCCCGATGCTATATAGGTATACAGGATCCCAGAAGATAAAATAGTCTATTTATTAGTAACTAGGAATGCTACATGCGTATGGAAAAATCATCTCATGTACAGCACAATTATTTTTAAGATATTCTTGCTTCTGTAGTGGTTTACTATATTGTAGAACAACTACGGTGTAAGGGGGATTGCGGGCACGTATTCACTATATATTTCGAACCAATTTGAACCACTATCGGTGTACACAAATACATTCAAACGTGCGCTCTTTAAAATGATTCGCCAGTAACTTTATGTTATAGTGCAATAACAATTAGACAAATTAACAGATTTATAGATTTATAAATAAATACGACAGTGTGTAAGCAATACACATTGTTGGTTTTAGATAAATATTTGTATGTTAAATCAAAGAACGGTGTGATTTAACTTGATCAATAAATAATGTAAAAAGATTTCTTTGCCGATGAATTTATTTACGTTCGTATTGCATACATTTTACAAAACCCATATTTTTGTCAGTGCAGTACGAATGTGAGTTTTTAAAAAACACCTTGATTATTTATAAACCTTTTGTTAAAATTTTTATTTTAATTAAAAGCTGTTTCTTACAAAATAAATAAATATGTAAATTAATTAAAAATTACTTTGTAGTCACCACTTTATTAATAAATACATATCAACATGTTTCGAAAGCGAAGCTTTCCTCATCAGGACATACAGAATAGTAAAAAACAATAATGTTAACTATAGACAGATGATAAACATGGAGCACAATAATGTAAGAATAGACAAATTATAAGCCTTAACAAAAATTGAGGTAAGTAATTAATCAAAAATTATTATAAAACATTGAATTTATATTATAAATTTTAAAAAAAAGTATTATTATTATTAATATTAATATGAAAATAAATTCAAGAGTTAGCTATTTTAAAATTATTTTTGATTATTAATTATATTTAATTGACTATTAACACTTTTTCTATATTAAAAATTTCAACAATTGTAAACCGGTTGTATTTGTATGTAAAAATTTTAACCTTTATTTATATCAAAAGAATGATTTGTTTCCAAAATGGTTGGCAAATTCAGAATAATTAGGTTAAAATTTCTAGAAGTCTTTCCTATATAAAAAAAGTTGCAAAGGTTTCAAATTAATTTATATATATAAATATCATCTATATCCTTGTTATTTCAAATACATATTTTTTATAATTTATTATTTGTATAAAAAGCTGGTTGGATAGTATTTAGGATGTTTTTAATTAATAAATTTGAAGTATTATTATTTTAAAACAATATTCTGTATATCCTGATGAGGAAAGCTTCGCTTTCAAAACACGTTGATATGGATATATTAATAAAATGGTGATTACAAAGTAATTTTTAATTAATTTATTAATAATGAGGCCACAAAGTGCATACCAATCTTTTGAAGAAATTATAAATAAATTTATATTGGAATTGGAGCAAAAAAGTGTAGCCAATGGTCGTATTTTTTTCCACCGCACTTATAAATGACGATTTTAAGCCCTGTTCACATTGGAGGACAAAAAGCTCCTGACGTCTTTTTGAACTCTTTTCTCCAGTTCCAATGTTTATTTATATATTTTGTAAGAAATAAACAGCTTTCAATACAAATATATATGCATAGGAAGTTTAATAAAAGTAAGTCAACAGAGTTTCTTGTGCAAAGTTATTGGTTTTATACAGGTGTTTTATTTATGAAGCTAATATGAGGGAAAAAAACTACAAGAAGGGAGGGGAAGAGGAAAATAGGATCGGGACAGGAAACATTCTCGATACATTTTATACTCGTGTATCAATTTGTGGTCATGCGCATTACTTCGGTTCGATAATTTTAAAGGGTATTGTGAAGAATGTCGATTTTTTTTTTATTTATGTAAATCAAATTTTAAAATATTATTATTAAGTTCTGCAAGTATTAATTAATAATAAATTTGATTTATATTAAATTAAAAAATAATAATAATTGCAATTCTGCGAATTAAACACGAAAACAATTAACCCTTTCTCACCCAGAGTAATCCCAGAGTAATTTTAAAAATACACAAACTTCGAGAATTATTTACAAAGTTAGTACTAACCCTTTTGCGGCTTTTTTTTAAATGATTTAGTGATCTTTCCCTGACAACACTTTTTTTTTCGTTGGATTGGATGCGCTGCTTACACACTTTATATCATAAATCAAAACCCATGTTCGCCCTTTTTGGAATTCTGTGATTCGACTTCTCTTCTACCGTAAAACACAAAATGTATTTATTGTTATTTCATTTGTTTTATTATTTGTATTGAAAGAATAATTTACATTCTTACATATTACAAGCAAATTCTAAACATAAAGTACATATTATATATGTTTTATCGTCCCAAAAGTTCTCAATGAATATGTAAATAAAAAAAGTTTATAAGGTAACAAAAATATTTCACTTGTCTACTTACTAATTAATTATTTACCACTCAGAGCCACAGTCATTTTAGTTTGATGATGTTGAATTTAAATGATGTTGAACATTTCCTAAACTATAAGTTAAAAAAAAAATTAAATATACCGAAAATTTGCAAATAATTCCACTACACATAATCTAACGTCAAATATTTAAAATCTAAAGAAATTAAATTGAGTGAGAAAGGGTTAATAATGTCGATGTTGTTAAGAGGGACGGCTGCGCGGCCTGTTTCATACAAAACTGAATTTTGGATTTGAGGCCAAAATTCTCACCCAAACCTAATGATCTTTTTTTAATCAAATGGTATAGCAAATATCTAGTACGGATTAGAAGTATCTTACTTATTTATGTTATAAATTAAGAAATATAGGCCATTAAAGAAATCAATTTTTCACGATTTTAGAGAAAACTTTATCAATTATTTGGTAATAAACAAATAAATAAAATAATTACCCCGTCTACTATGAAAATACAATGAAATATGAAATAAAAAATTTAAAAGTGTTAAAATCAGCATTATAATGGACTTAAATTTAGATTAAAAATAACTAATTTACGTTGGAACACAAATTTGCCGAACATAATTTAAAATATCGACCCGAAAAAATTAATAATTTTTATTTATTTTATGTGACAATATTTATATAGCAAAAAAAGTACCGATAACCCGCAAATAATTACCGCAGTTTCCTCTAAAATCATGAAAAATTGATTTTTTTAATGGTCTATATTTCATAATTTAAAACATAAATAAATAAAATACTTCTATTCCGTACTAGATTTTTACTATACCTTTACTTTTAAAAAAAAAGATCATTCAGTTTGGGTGAGTATTTTGGCCTTAAATACAAAATTAAGTTTTTTATGAAACAGGCCACGCAGCCGTTCCTCTTAAACTGTGTGTTATATTGCGCATAAACACGGGGAATTGAAGGATTTATCCTAAGGTTGGTCCTGCATGCGGGCAAATGAAAACAAAAACGGTTTTTCGGATTGGTCTTGACGGTATGTGATGATAAGAACAAGGCAAAATAAGAGAGAAGGCTAGCAAAACGATGTGGCGAGTCGGTATCAAAAATACCAAAACTGGTTGCCATTTCAAAACAAAGTAACTCATTGTCACTTAATCATCGTTTCATTATTTGATTTGAAGTCCAGATGTTGTGAAACGTCCGCATCATTGTTTATAATTATAATATGAACTGGTATACTATTACTAGGAATCGTGCTTCCGCTGTAGATAAAACATATAGTCCGACACAAAATGTCTGCTAAACCGTTTATGTCTCGCACTCGCATTCTGACGAAGATCAGAACTGTAATAAAATTACAGATATTACGATTTAATACAATATTTGGGTCAACCCAGTTATACGATGATAACCCATATATGTTGACGACTCCGTAGTGTAATGGCCTAAGCATTTGACTTGGAATTGAAAGGTTGCGGGTTAATTTCCGCATTATCATAAAAATATATTCACCATTATAGCCACAGAGCAAATAATACGCAGAGGTGCCCTAACACGCAAGGGGAAGACACCAAAATAAGAGGAGATGGGGAAGTAAAACAGCAACTAAGCAGAAGAAATGACTTCTTTACAAAAACCGAATATTTTGTTAGAGCATTTAGTTTTATCCTTTTTATAATTGTTTTGTAATTTTCTTACAGCAGTCAAAATCACGCGAAACAAACGTGGACGGCATTGAACTAGGTTGGCGCCAAAATGGGTGTCGCGAAACCTTTGCTTCCAGCCGTTGAAAACGTATCTAAGTCTATTAATTCTAACATCAGTGATTATATCATTTATTAAATACGTGATGCCAGCCTAGTTAAGCAGATGTTTGAAAACCTTACATGTACAAACATACTGCCGTAGTAAGTAAGAACACAGTATCTTCCTTGAGACTCTGTGTCTTTACTTACGACGGCAGCATAACCCATGACCTTTTTTATTCCCCTTTTTTTTAATAAATACAATTCATATATACTTTGTATTCCCAAGAGTTAAGAGACTCGTTGTGAGATCATATGCAGTACAGTACTGCTGCATGATTAAAATCTATAATGCATAATTAGCATTTACTGTAAAGGCACACATTACTGGTACATTGTATTATACATATTACGGAGACCCAACACAGTAATAATGTTTAAGGTATCCTTTCAAATAAGATAGTTTACCCATTAGCCACTGTTTAGCTGATTTTTGTGGCCAACTAAATAAATGAGCGTTCAAGTACCGTACCAAATTCATAGAAAAATACGTTAAGACCAGAAATTAGCTTTTTTGTATTATGATTCGTTTTTATTTGGGTAGGTACAGCTTTTCAGCCTTTACGGAGTGCACGATGTAAGCTATGTGTTCCAAAGATTGTAGTCCATATTTAGTTGAGTGTATTTTAGGTATATGTAGTTTGTTGTAGTTTCTTGTCTTATGTTGGTGTACGTCGTGATTGTAATGGAGTGTGGTGTTAGTGTGTGCAGAGTGGTGAATTACATACAAGTTATTTCAAAGATAGATATGATGTTAAAGGAAAATATTTGAGAGTTTCCGTAGATTTCTTTGACATGTGTGTCCATTGGCGAACTAAAGATATTTCGTAGGGCTCCATTTTGGATGATTTGGATCTCTGAAATATTTTTTTTTTTGGTAACAATATCTCATTTGATGAAAGATGAAAGTTGTGAAGTGGACAGCTGGCTATTCAGATCTGAACACTAAACATGGCGAAACCCCTTTCTTGCCACGTTTCGATTTTGAATGGTGATCTTTCACCGAGGCAATATTGAGGCCTACCACTCACTGTATAAATGCGTACTGTCAACGATTACATTTAAAGAAAGACATTCCAAAACATACGAGTATGACTTGTAAACATTTAAAACATGATTATAATGCTACGAGCTCACAGATGGCGTTAATTTGAATATTTAAAAAAAAAAACAATTTTACCACTTAATGCTTGTAAATATTGAGATAAATTGTTTGTTGGCGGGTGAACAAACGGAATATAAAATTAACTAAATTACTATTGAAGGTTTAAAGCTGTATTGCTTTAGTAAACTTATTAAAATATCATATTTATTGTAACACTAATAATGCGCACAGCTTTTTCATAAGTTTACCATAATAAAAAATTATTCCATTTCATACCCGCCAAAAAACGGTTATTCTCAATATTCAAAAGCATTACGTCCTAAAAATGTTTTTTTTTAATTAAATAAATTCACGACATCTGTGAGCGCGCAGCATTATAATCATGTGTCGAATGCCCTGAAGGCGATCCACTGTAAAGCTAAAATTCCAACGAAATCGGGCCCTCCTTATGCAGGTGGCGACAAGGTTGAGATTCCCGCTTAACATCGGCCGCATGTTTCGATTTACGCAAAAAAACCATCACCAAAATGCGTGTTTTATTCTATTCTGTAAAGCTCAGACATAATAATTGAAATGTTTTACGGTCATATTCTAAAAAACTTAATTTACCACAATGAACAATACGACAACATCGGAAAAGGGGTTCGTAAGTAGGAGAGTTTGCGCTTTAACATTTTTTTAATGTCTGATACTATATTTTTTTTCCAGGCTTATAAAAAGACACACCAAAAAAATGCCCTGTTAAACCAAAGGCCAAGGTGTGCACTACTTGCAGTATTTAATTTAATCATCTATGATATTTCTAGGCCATCAAATTCTCAAACCGAAAACACATGATTTTGAATTACTTCCCATTTCATTAAAAAATGTTGGAATAAGTTATGTTTGCTGTATCACATAAAATTGATGGTTCATAATTATTAAGGCTTCCGCATCAATTCTGGAAAACTGGAGTAAAAGTAAGAGCTGAAACAGAAGGAGAAGGTTGAGAACTAGAAGTGACTCTTCTCATTTATTTTTATGTCATGAAAATCTTTATAAAAACTGACAAACAATTAAATATCCGAGTAATGGAAATTTAATGATTAAGTACAAATAACACTGTAATATATACATATCACGGTCGTAGCACTACGAGCGGATGTAATCGGAGGAAGTTACTGTATAAACTTTAAACTGTGATGAACAGTCGGCGTTTTGTTTTCATTTGACTTATCTCCCTCGCGTCCTCAATCAATTAAACTCAATTCACAATTAAAGGGCAGCGCATTTTTATAAGGATTCATTATACACGCAAACAAACTAAGTCAATTGAATGCAGCTAGTACAGAAAAAATGCAAAATATTGGGTTTAAACCATTCGTTTCTTTACAAAACAATAATAACTAGCCAATGTAGAAAATTCAAGTTACCCGTTACCAGCGGCGTGCACAGAGGTTTTAAGATTTGTTCACATCTACCAGCACCGCGCAGAGCAGAACAGTACAATACAAGCTTAATATATACTTATTAAACCAAAAAGAAAAATAAATATTTGTATGTATTACTATTACTATTAGGACTAATTATTTTTTGTAGAACCTGCAGACAAGCTATCATGTGACCGCTTTGCAGGACTACATATTTTGCTCCTTTCTTTATTTTACCATGCATGTATTTATGTTCTTTGGATGAATAAATAAAAAAAAAAAAAAAAGCACACCACAGCACAGCACAGACGCGAGTATTCATATTATATCGTGCAGCACAACACAGACGCTAGTACGATTGTCAACTGAACTGTCAACTGAGCGTTAGCGTCCGCCACAATATCTTTGAGGATTTTATAATCCTATTACCATATTTATTATTATTTTATAAGCTAAATTCCCTGACCAATACAATCCATGTATGGCTATCGATCTTCTCGGTTTTAGCAATATCTGCGTCTAATGACGCCAACTGACGAAGATGGCGGTGCTAGCGGTATGTGTTCATATTAACTGCGCAAGCGCAGACGTCACAAACGGCCACCAGCATGTGAAAATCTTCTAGCCGACAATCTCGGCTGGTGCTGTCCGTGCATGTTCGGATATGTTACGCTTACGTACGCCGTAATATGAATATGTTCATAGATAATGTAGGCAACTAATGTTGTCGTGTCTGCACCGTACTGTTCTACACTGCGCGGTACTGGTAGATGTGAATAGACCTTTAATCGGCGTAATTAATTGATATTAAAAAAATTACAACACACTTGGTAAGTTTTCGCTAAGAATGGCCAAGCTGCTGGCTTTAGCCGATGTTAGTTGGGATTACCTGACACATCAAATATCCAAATAACCGCTCCATTTATGAATATTACAAGCCAATTACTGGATATGTAAAATTTCCATATTATTGTCCACTGATTGCTACATTTGTGATGTTTACCAAAAGGTGCGGTCATTTTCGACACTAACACAAACGAGTCTTCCTTTGAATGCGCATTACGTACACTTGTACATTTTATGTATACAATAAAGCCAACATTTGAATATGACACGTGCGTCATTTTACATACTAGATTGACAAATATTTTATAAATTTTATGATTATTTATTTATGTGGGGTAGGCAGTGCTTATGTGTCTATATGGAATGCACCCCTCTGCCTGTTACACTAATCTTCGAATCACTTTGTCAGTGAGCGAACGCTACGGTATGTAAAAATTTACCCTTGGTCAAAGACTCGTGGTTAACTCGTGTTCTTTTCTGAGCTTTTGCTCGAGGTCAGTAAAAACATAAGCATTTTGTCAAAGTAAATATTTAATGCTTGGCGACCTTATTGCGAAATTATACGAATATTTATCTAAAATCCAAGAATGCGTTCTAATAATGTACCTGCATGGGAGAGCGGAATGACTCTTGGTTCCGACCAATGGCGGTTTTCTTTCAAGTTTGTTTTTGCAGTGAACTAACGTAACAAAGATATGAAAATAATTGTCTCATAATTTTAACACACTTTAAACAGCGTGACATTCAAATTGCGGCAAAAAAATCGTATAGGTAAAATACTGCCCGAGAGCGAGTCCTAAATTAATCCCATGCGTGTGTTATGAATTCAGCAACTGTGGGGCTTTCTACCCTAAGAAGTAGTTCATACAAAACATACTAGTGACGCTTCAGCAGCAAACCGTGCGAGCGTGCATACCTTCGGAATCTACTAGCTGCCTGGGTGCACAGCGACCATGTGATTTTTTAACGCTAAATTTGTACAGCATAGTATTTTGCAAGAATCAATAGACTTTGTTCTGTGATTATCGTACTTAAAGTTTTTATTAAAATTAGTTATTTACTAAAGATGTTACTTTTTTCTATAAAAAGCTAATAGTTTCATAAAAAATGTAAACGCACAACAAAAGTACCTTTGGAATTTTGTTCGAATCAAAACCTCTAAATATGAAAATTAATGTTTGTCTGTCTGTTTTCTCGAAAATCTAGACCGATTTTGCTGAAAATATTACAGTTTGTTCTTATTAATATGGGGATGGTTTAGAGAGTAGTTTGAATGAAATCCATTGTGTAAAACTGTTGATATTACGTTATAATATTAGTATGAAAAACATTAAACTCGCCATGTTATATTGAGTTTAGCCCACAGATATACCACTCTTGTTAGCCACAGATTACGTATTCAAAAGAAGCAAGTTTTTTTTTGGTAGAATATTTTCAAAATGGAAAACACAAGTGGGTACTTACTTAAGATCTTTATTATTTAGATACATTTTGAAAAAATAAATGTTTGGAATGAAATAAAATTTTCAAATGAATGTTTCTTTGTTTATCTATGGCTTTATTTATGTCACCCAAACGAAAAGCAAGAATTCACAACTTCATAGCTTTATTCCAAAAAAACAACAAATCCAAGGAAGGCCAGGTACACATCAGCTGGTTCAATATAAATATCTAAGTTATTATTATTAATTCGTAGAAACGTTAATGTAACAAAATTGTTCTCTTAATATAATCTGTGTGCTATTTTTTTATTTTGTAAAATTATTAACCTAATAAATTTGTCAAACAACGTCTGTCTGGTTTGACAACCCTGCATTACGAAATGTAAACGTTGCAGTTAAATATGAAATGTAACAGTTTCCGGGAAGACCTACTTCGCTCTAAATAGCGTCAGCCAGTGAAGTTGAAAGATTGAGAGCGTTACCATAGAAGCTATTTCGATATGGTTTATTAAACTTTGGAGTAAAGTACGCGAAGCACATGCGCGTAGTTTTCCAGCTAGGTTTGTTACAGTCAATAAAACGTCTTCCTATAAATGCACTTCTCAGTAAGTTGCGACATGCTCTAAGACAGGGGTGCCCAAACGGTAGATTGCAAGAGTTTTTAAAGTCGGTCGCGGTCATTATTTTGAATCTATTCAAAGTTAATACAATTTTTTTTTAAATTAACAAATGCACGCCACTGCTCTAAGACCACCCACATCTGCATTGGATGCACTTGTATGAATACTGCGAACTCTGCTTGAAGGAAATGCATTGATGATGTCATCGATAAACCACAATCAATGATACTAAATTTCAATGTGATGCAATATGTAATTAATAGTGGTGAAGGATTATTTGTCCATAGCCCAGTTGCAACACTTTTGATGACTGGAGTTCAACTTCAGTGTGATTCAATTAGCAAAGGTGGTTTAGGACTAACTTCCGGACTCGAAACCGAGGTCTGATACTTTTGAATCTAAAGCAGTAAACTAACATTGAGGTGTGTAAATAGAGTCTACATTCCTTGCAAAATTAGTGCAAAATATTGATCCCGCGCGTGAAGCAGGAAGGGGGCTGAGGCGACTTCGAGGCCGAATTCAACGAACGGAGTCGCCCGCGCCGGTCGCTGGCCGCCGCAGCCCGAAGCATTTGACTTACCGGCGTGCCTACTTCATTTGCTCCTTAAGTTTTTTAACATTTAAAAGCCAATTTACACGAATGTTGATTATGGTAAAGCCGATGAGACCATTGCTTTTTCTACATTTCTAAAAAAGACATGTCCAGTCATGTAGGCATTATGCAGTTATCATTGGAGATCCATACCCGGCGAGCGCTTGTAATCGACTGAAGCCCGCGTTATCACCTAGCGAAACACTTGGAGTGACCTATGGCAGAGGTGTTGGGTATCCAATCAACGGATACTGAAACGGCGCGCTGCGGTACCCACACCCGCCTCCCAAATTGAACTAATGTTTATAATACTGGAGCTCAACTGAAATGTAATCCAATATGAAAGAGTAGTTGGACTAATTCCTGGACTCGAAACCCAACTCTAATACCTAATGAGAGAAGCTAAACTCAAAAGTAATTTAAAATTCGAGTAATACATGTGTATTACATACCTTAAAATATATTTTTTAAAAGTTACGATGACCTTGGCATTTTTTTTTTATTTTAATGTTTATGAACAAATTTTCCGCAACGATTTAAAATGTGGCATTTTTTATATGCCGCCAAAACGACATGTTCGTTTTTGTTTGTGAATATGACGTTGTTGACGTCACGCCAACCAACGTCAGTGACAGCCGTCTTACCAGCCAGTAGCGTTATGTACCTACATCAGAATGACGTTGTAGCCAGTTCGAACCGTTTCGGAATGAGCGGTTTTATCGTTTTTAAAATCATTAATTATTATTAAAATTACACATTTTGGTGCGATTATCAGAATTGGAAAAATAAACTTTTAATCTTCCACATATTGTTAACGGTATCCGTACTTTGTGAACATATCCTATAATCAGCCAACATTTGAGGGAGATACGCAAATATTATAGAGTCCTTCATATATTGTTAATTGAGTGTACATACTAAACGATAATACTTTGAAAATGCGCACCATCTGGAATAGAAGCTATTTTAAGAAATGCATCTCATAAAATGGTTCATGTATAGGTTTCTGATCTCATACGAGCTATATTATTTGGAACACATCTGCGGTTTGCGGTATGGTCTTGTATGTGATCATGTTGAATGTTAAATAATCGTAATTGTTTTATTTTAGTTTGATGACACCTCTGTTAACCTAATACAATTAAACCGCTATCAAAATAAGCATTTCCCTCTTAAACCTATAATGACATAACTAAAACAAAATTATTTTTTTTTAATAATTCCTTTTATTATCACGTCGCAGAAAATGATCAAGGGTTCCGGAAGCAAACCTCAAAGTTGTTGATTGTTTGCTAATGCTTGTTTATTGAACAACGCTAATGCAGTAAAGAACTCACCAATTACTCGCGCGACCACAATATACACCCACTA
The DNA here is from genome assembly GCA_022606495.2 of Halesus radiatus. Classification (NCBI taxonomy): domain Eukaryota; kingdom Metazoa; phylum Arthropoda; class Insecta; order Trichoptera; family Limnephilidae; genus Halesus; species Halesus radiatus. The sequence continues at coordinate 498,750 of JAHDVE020007712.1, forward strand.
CGAAAAATTAATAGACTTTGACATTTTTCGTGATTCTTTACTAACATACAAAACAAATTTATAAAATGTTCTTAGTGTAAATGAAATTCCTTTAAAACTACACGTTTTTATTCTTTAAACTTTCATTCATACTCAATTATTGTTCTTGATTTCATAACTTCTCTACACTTCTCCACACACTTTCTTTCTTTTTATTACTATTAGTCAAACATACATTCATTAGTTAAGGTTGAGAAGCATTCTCACCCCAGACAAAAATTAATAAAATATTGTATGGACATACTTAATAGGTACTTTAACAATGTAAATGTTAATATACCAACCGTATCATTTATAAGAATGCTATAATTATAAAAATGCTGTTTTAAAAGGTACCATATAAATCTCAATCCGTGAAGAAATGAACTTACGTACGGTGACGATTTATTTGAGATTGTTGCATACCCAATTAACATAGCGAAGCTAGCCGTTAGTACCTACCTACCTAAAGCAGTTAACAGAAAAAATTGAAACTTTTCGTAGTCCGCGGACATTGTAAATAACTATAAATATTTGTAACTAAATAATTATTATATAAAATTTCAAATAAAATAAAGTTTCAAATAAATACCTACTCTTCTTTTGCCAATAACCTTCTAATAAATATGATATCGATGACAAATAGGATTTAAACAGTAACTGCAATATCATGCAATGTGCAGTGTTTTCTAATATTCTCAAGCGAAAACTTTCTAATTTAACGTTTTAATCGGGAGTGACCTACCAGGTAAGTATATTTCTGCATCTGTTTGTACATGGTAAGATAAACCCTAGAAAGTAATATTTGTACACCGCCCTTGAGGTGATTTTTACAAAAACGGCGCTATACAAGTCATCCAAATATTATTATTATTATTGTTGGCACTGTTGTATAAAAGCTGAGTAGAAATAAATCGGAATAGAAATAACTAATTTACTTAAATCTTTACTTTATTTATTCTTAAATCCAAAAACAAAAACAGAATTCCATGTAAAACTCGAAAATAAAACCTCTAAGTTGTAAATGCATAGTAAAAGCCTAGAGAATGAGTTACTTCCAGTACTAATAGTAATATTGAGAGACTCTGTTACCTACGACATGCGATGGTTCTATAAAAATACTAATGTTTAAAAATACTAACTGTGTCTAGAACATTAATATCAATATACTTGTCGACTGCGATAACACAAAATCAATCAGTGCCCGATCTACCAGTAACTGTGTCATCCGTCTAACAGATATTAATTCAGAATAGATTAATTGAATCGACGCACTATACCCAGCATCGACTACCATCGCCATCGACAGTTTGTCTGACGAAGTGAGTCGATAACTAAAGTGCATCCAAAGCTTGCGTCACCCGAGACAATGCGGTCAATTGACACTATTTCTTCGTATTTAATTTGTTACCAACAGATGGTATTAATAATGAAAACAAAAAATAACTGGTTAGGTTAGGTTCTCAAAATGTTTCCGGAAGTACCACCTAACCTAACCTAACCGAAACTTTTCAACATCTCTCAAGAATATAACTACGTGCACTCGTGTCGGTTTTATAGTTAAAAAAAGATACTAATCATAGCAGCATTGTTACTAAAGTAGACTGGAAGAAAGGAGTTGATGTTTGCATAAACGTATCTCAGAAAATAATGCAGCTCATAGAAAACAAAAGTGGTAAAAGAGAACGATGCAATTGAGGGTGATTGCGATCACCAAATATAAGTCTGTTATGGAAATGAAATAAAAAATAGAACCCCCTTTATTTGTACGGCCAAAAAGATGTTTTTTTTTCTGAAAGTACTATCAATAACATTACATTCGCATGACTAGCTATGGAAAGAAAGGTGTTAAACAAAACACATCACAGATATTGCAAAAATAATGATAGAAGTTAATAGGGAATAGACACCACTTGCAAGGAAAAAATGTTATTGGTGCGATTCCCTGCTAAACTGGACACCAGAACGAAACAAGTCACCAAAAGACCGCGGCAGAGGCGAAGCGATGATATATAGGACTAAAGTGGCCAGGACATAACAACGATGGCTAAAGCAAAGCCAAAGAAGAAAATATATGATTAATTTTATATTGTCTAAAAAAAGCTCTGAAAAATGAAAACCTTTGTTTTCTGATTCTGTTAACGGGGATAAGATTGAAGTAATACTAACGCACCGGTAAACTGGAAATGAAAACCCTTTCAGGAAAAATTGTTAGGAATTATCTACAAACAAGACCATTGTTCAAGATGTTGGCAATACGCCAATTAGTACATTCGATATGAATTTTAATGGATCATAACTTCAAAGAATACGGAAGTCTCTTTCGGAAAATAGCTTTGCTTGGTGTGTTGGTGAATTTAAAAAATCATTTGTAATATGATATTATTCAGTTAAGTTCACCTGGCTCATTGCATTTTTCAGAGTTTTTGTATATTCTGTCAATATGGGAAATTGCATCATGATTCCTTATCTTATTTGATCAGGTGTTAGAACATCCTATAATGTCGTCACCAAATAATTAAAAGCCAATATTTTGCACTTAAAGTATTCCAACAAAGAAAGCGATTTACGGTAACATTTTAATGGGTTTTCGTGTTATTAAATTATTCTTTTAAAACCAACCAACTTACCTCAAAAAACTCAATGAATTTTAAGAACAAAGCTTCATTTACATTCGTTTCCATCATGCCAAACTTCAGTCATTATTGATTGAAATATTGAATCAAGGATGGCGCCTCGTGCGAAATATAAATGGTGACAGTTTGAGGTTTGCGGCAGATCAATTACAAAGTAATAAATCAATGAAAATATATGCTTTTAAACTACCTACCAGGGCCGGACTGACGGTCGAATTGTGCCCGAAAACATTTTTAAAGTGGCTCTCTGTGAAGGTTATGTTGTAGCATCTCCCTCTTTTTCGCAAAGAGAGGTTACAAAGGATGCTCTCAACGATAAGACAATAACGAGAATAATATTTTTTTAAAGAAAGAAGATTTTGTATAACCTGACATTATTTGAAGTCCTTCTACTACCATTACAATAAGCGGAAATGTTGCTTGTATGTATGTACAATGATGAAGGACTTAAGCTAGTCAGAGGATAGAACCCACGACGCCTGGATAGGAACCCGTCACCTTGGACTACTCGACTAACTAACAGATTTATAAGTTCATTTTTTTTGTTGTCAAAGTACTTGACACACTTCAAAAGTATGTTAAATACAAAAAACTAAAATCATTTTTTTATCATGCGATCATTCGGAGACTGCTTTACATACGCCCTATTCCATTTATTCATCAGGTTTTCAATTTTTCCGCTCTCTATCCAAAATTTTCGTATGTTAAAATAATACTTTATTTATCCAGTGGTATGAATTCTAGCAAGATTCCTATATTTCTGCCGCTAGAGGCGCTGTCGGTGTTTAGGCATTTATATAGGACGGTTATGCGTCTAGTCCGTCCCTGAACGTACCTACTTAAAGCTAAAGAGTAGCGACACAGATGCGAGAATTATTACAAAATTTATTAAGCATCTCGTTATGAAATACAATCTATTTGCGTGATTGAAATCAGAGCCTTACTTCGTAGGGTAATGTACAGATACTCGACTAAATAATACTACAAAATGTGTAAAAACAAATATAATATGTGTAAGCTTTATGAAATTGAGGTAGGTACTAGACAACTGGACTTGCAATACTTTCCTTCATATTTTAAAATGCTCTATTTTTAAAGTGTACTAAACAACCCCAAAGATGTTTGTTTTGGCAGGTGGATTATTGACGAAAAATATGATTTTGGGGGGAAAGCTTGTAAGGAAACATTGAGGTTAGAAAAATAGTAGAGTAACTAAGTGTGGTTTGAGCATAATAAATATAAAGGGTGAAGAAAAGGTTCATAAGAACCACAAAATTAATGATACTGCAAACGTGCAACATTATTTGTTTTTATTAAATAAATAAAAATCGAAGAAACACGTAGGTACTTACCTAATCTTTGTCAAACGATAATATATAATTATATTTTATCCAATTGTTTTCAAAGCGTCTATTCAGTATTCAGTTGTAGTATTCAACGACTTTTCTTCAGACTTTCCATAAAAAAAACTTTTGTATGAACAAGCTCCTTTCAAAATCCAAAAGAAGTCACGGCACATCTCTATTTTTTCTTAGATTTAGTCGCTTTACTATATATAATAAAATCAATTATTAATATTTACTCATTTTTGCATTTGTAGTCTCTTTATTAATTTGTTAACTTTACTTTGATGAAAATAGCGTCACCGAAAGATTTATTTTTTTAATTGGGTCAAATCGTACATCATCAATAACAATAAATCAATCAATGTGGTCATACAAATTTAAATCTAAACTCAACAAGACCATTTAAACAAGTACTGTTATTATTTATTATTGAAATGAAAAACGTATTATGTTTTCTGGCAACACCCTTGGACTAAATTCGTTATTCGAACACTTCAGTGCCTACTTTGATTATTTTTCAAGAAATTGTCAAAAATAATACCGAAAACATAATTATAAATATTTGATGATTACTTTTGACCTACAATGCGACTTACAAGATATTTATATTATTTATATGAACTTTTGGGACGAAACTGCGTAAACATTTTTAACGTGTAAGATTATAAATTATAAGGAAGCCATAATAATGTATGTATTATAAGCAAACTGATAAGACGAATGAGGTCTCTGGAGATGATGACCTCAATATAATACTCATTTGTGTTGATATCAATATAATTCCGCAATTTAACGTGAATCCGGTGACATGATCACTTAAATATATACATATATAATATGACGTGTCTCTAGCGGTGGTATAGAATCGATTGTGTTAATTTAGAAATAATCGTCAGTTTTTAAATATAAATGTTCAAAATAATTTTGAAAGATTTATTAATCGAAGTGTTTAAAATCCAATCAAATTAAACAGAAGTGAAAACATTTCTAAAGTTTTATTAATTAGTAGTTTTACTGCCCGACAGAATCGGTTTGCATTTTTTTTAATAAAGAAAAACAATATGGCTTGTCTGATTTTTTTAGCAGCAATGAAGGGACCAGTTCAAAACAGTTGCTACAATCTAGAAATTCCTGTTTTGAAAATTTTGCATTTAGAATACGTTGGAAATTGGATTATGAATTTATTACGATTTCGTTTCTTTGCTAATTAATTATCTACAGATGTGAAAGTTTTAATTTTTTTTCGTCATTTTTTTTTAATAAAATAAATCATAGACAAACGGCTTTCCTTTTAAACCAGCAATGTCTAAAATATATAAGGACTAAGTATTGCATCTAACGTCTCGTAAAAGAAATGCTAAAAGAACAATCCCTGATTATTTATTGAATGCATGTATTATTATATTTGTAATTAGGTTCAATTAAATAGGGCCGCTGTATAAAAGCAATATAAAATAGTTACGGAAACTGTAGTTAATTATTGCATTTTCTAAATCCTATGTATTTAAAGGAATAACATAAGAATCTTATTAGATATTTTATTATAATAGAAATAATTACGAAAATAATAAGTACACGAGAAAAACAATCATTAGAATAAATCTCATAATTTCCTATGTAATACATAGAGGTATAAGATAAAATTACACAACCGAAAACAAGCAAAAATATCGCCTGCAAAACAATAATTGTTATAAACTGCCATAATTATTATAGAAGGTTCTAAAAGCTCCGAACTGCATAAGATGTTTTGCATTTAAAATGCACTCTGCATTACTGCGGTTACGTAAACAATTTTGTTGTAATAACACGTGTTGTTTTCAAAGAACGATAATATAATAATAATTTGTAAAACTGAACTTACCGCAATTGGCTTGTAGCACTGTAGAATGAACCAACTCGGAGGAGCTCCCAACGTCAACTAAAGTCTAAAATACTAACGACAAACAAACCGAAATGCCGACTAAAGAGAAGAGTGTGTAGGATGAACGAATTGAACCAAAAAACCCATCAAAAGCTGTCTTGTAAATGTAAGCCAATAGAACAGAAAGGTCTGGTCATTTGATTCGTGGTATTTTTGGTGATAGGTGCATGGTGGATTTTTTAGTGTGGTGGTAGTGTTTTTGTTTATCCTCTCTGTGTGGGGATATTTGAGATGAATCTGCGAATGCATTCTTATGGTGTGCATGTGTTGTCAGGGGCGGTTTTAGATTTCGCGACGGAATGTTCTGGAATAATAGCTTTTATTAGTTTGTAATACAAATTTGGAAGTAAATTAAAGTACTGTGGTGTGTGAATTAATTGGGAAGGAGAATTTTCCGATAAAAATGGGATTTTTCAACAATACCTTGTCCCATATCACAGTGTTGTGCACAGAGTTTTTTAATCAGAGTGGACAATAGGAAAAACAGCGAATTAATTGAAAAGTAAACAACTTACTTAAATTTATATAATAAAAAGGCTAAGCTGCTGGCTTTAACCAATGCTGGTTTGGATAACCTAAGCCACATCAAATATCCAATTAACCGCTTCATTTATGCATTACAAATCAATTACTAGATATATAAAATTTCCTTATGTTTTTAACCGCACAATTGCATGAAAGAAAGCCAACATAATATGATAATTATGGCGAGAGTTAAGTTGAACTAATAAATAAAGGTACCAACAGATGGCACTGATTAGCTGTATTTGTAATTTGTACCAGAAAAGGCGAACTTTTTCGGCACTAACAAAGACCGAGTCTTCCCTTGAATGCTCATTGCGCACACATGTACATTTTTTGTGTAGAATTCAGTCAACATTTTAATGTGACAAATGAGTCATTTTGCATACTTGAGACGTCCTTACACGATATTTTTTTTGGTCCAGTTTTCATGCAGATTGTCTTTTTCTATGGAATTTTATTTAGAATTTTCCATAGAAAAAGACAACTCACGTGCAATCTGAATGAAAAAGGGTATCGTGTAAAAACGTCTTTGGTTCTTGCTTTTGTCACGTTATATGTAGTAGGGCGGTCGGTGGGGCTCGTGGGATACGCAGCTGGAACTTCGCGCGTATTTTTGAAAGGATAGATTGATTTCTTGTAAAAAAATTATTAATTTTTAAATTTGTTTACGTGAGCAAGATAGAGCAGGCGCTACTTATGTGCCTATATGGAATGGTGCAGCCTCTGCCGGGCCAAACATGGAATAAAATTAAAACATTATTTGAATCCAGCCAAATAAGTATTTTCAAACGTCTGAGAAACTCTCCTGACCTTAATTCAATTGAAAAATTATGGACGATAGTGAAGAAAAGACCCAGAAAAGACGATTGCACCACACGAGGAAAGCTGATTTCAGCATTTTTTTTAACTTTGCTTTTATGATAGGTAAAATGAAAAATATATGTTATTCATTAGTTTATCAATGCCAAAATGAAGTAAAGATATAACAAACAATCGAGGTTGTCTCTAACGTACCATTAATTCAAATTTGTGAAAATTAAGTATTACATCAATAATTTTTTTTTAATATCTTTATAAATTATTGTCCCAATTAACTCGCACACCACTGTACACATTGATAATTTTGTTAGAATATTCTCTCTAAATCGTAAACATTAATTAAAAAAAAAACTAACACATCATTACACCATTTCTCCACAGATATCCAGAGAGGTGCACTTCATTTTTATTTAGTATTCAGTCTCATACCAGATCTTCCTAACTACTATTATACCCAACAATCACCCTTTCCATAAATAATAAAACCTTGTTGGTTATTATTTTATTTTCTAATCAAACAAAATTTTCAGACCTATTTAAAAATTTGTGGGAACACTTCAGTGTTGATTATTATGGGTGAAACTTTTCTATCCACTGGTTTTTTTTTATGAAGGAAAGTGACATCTATGAGATGAAAGCGAAATGAACCCGAAAACAAAAGTGATAGCTTTATTTTGAAATCAAACGCCAAAGTGACATCTGTGAAATGAAAGCGATATTAACAATCGCCATCTTGTCCCTTTCTGAAGTATACTTTCCCACAAAATGCTTCTAACTTCCGCTAATATTGGAAATTTAGACATTACCGCTATATTATTTTACATGTAGTTATTTTTATCCAATAAAAAAATTCACAAAAACAGACTCCTAGAATGGTCAGAAAATCAATCTGACAAAAAATTTGATGCTTCCACATAAGTCACATTTTATTTTGAAATACCTAATGCCAACCCTGCGTTGTTGAAATGCAAATCGTTCTACCAGACATGGCACCATAAATCTATTTAAATGAAGTCTCTTGATTTAGGGCAAAATTATTAGGGCCGTATCTAGGGCCTTTAATTTGTTTTAAAAAACTCTAAATAGGTACGCACTGGAATCTTTTATGGAAAGCTTTTAAGATATTGTGATTTAAGATTCTCATAGCCAAATGCACTATGATTGATTTTTGGATAAGCCCATCATAAAAATGGTCAAATTTTTCTATAGCACTGTTTAGTGACTAACATCACCTCAGGGGTTCTTTACATTTTCTTGTTAAAGTTTGTAGATATTATCTTTTTAAACTTTTCTTAAAGGTTTCGAAATTGCTTTCTGACCTCAAACCAAATGGAAGGTCATTCCAAGAATGTGGACCCAGTACATAGAAAGCTGTCTCCAAATTTAGCAGCATTCGTGCGAGAGGATTCAACCAGTCTGTTCAACGCATCAGACTTGAGCATGAGTTGTCTCCGGGCAAGATTTTCCCTCACACAGAGATCAGACAAGTATGATTCTGTCAGCCTGTTCAGTGCCATACCAAAAGACAAATTTTAAACTGAACTCTTTCCGTGACTCGAAGCCAGTGTAGGCAATCACGTAGAAGAGGAGTGATGTGACAGTATTTGGTGGCACCACATACTAGACGGGCTGCTGTATTGAACACTCCTTGCAGTCTGCTCAAATACACATTAGGCAGACCAGCATTCAAGCTATTGCAGTAGTCCAATCTGGAGACTACTAGAGCATTTTCCAGAGTCCAGAATCTGTTCGGAGACATCTTATGGATTTCAATGTTGTGCTTTCATGTGTTGTGCTTCTTCCTACTTTTGGCAACATTTCGGAAAGCCTAACAGTGTCCATCATTAGGGCAGATGCGTAGAGTGTAATAAAAAGGGTGTTTATTGGTGTGGAAATTTAATGATACATAACTGTGTTACCTCCGTTAATTATCTTTAACCCTTCCCTTATAGTGCTAGAAAATCCTTCGAGCTCCAGTGCTGTGCACTCAGTGTACAGGGTACACATTTAGAATTTTTTAGTTTTTAGTTGGATAAAAATTAATAGTTTACGTTTATCACTAACATTAATTAATCATTTTAATAATAAGCCATAATAAATAAGAAAAATATTTTAAGTGCAGAAAACGAGGAAAAAACATCAGCCACGCATAAAATGCATATGTCCATTACAGCCAGATATTACGCATCGTGGCACGGTGAGCGAAAACCCCGTACCCCTCTTGCTCACTATCATATCACTCGGCAAGTTATCAACGCACACAGAGCTTCTCAATTTTTCAACAAAATGTCTTTTTCAGTTACATTCGACAAATACTTGTATGTGTATTTTAATTAATTTTATACAATACATAAATGTATTGCTGAGGAGCACCTAACATATATGAACTCTGTGTTTAGAATATTTCCAGAGATATTTAAATAATGATTAGAGACACGTATCAGTTGACAGCACCGGCAAGGAAGGGTAAAAGTGCCAAGTGGTTTTAGGGCCAGTTTTATAAGCGAACAATCAAATTTCTGTTACGTAACGAACCGTTTTGTTAAAGAACCATTACCCGTTCATTTTTTGTCTCGTATAATTTCCATTCGCTCGTCATCACTTTCACTCTGCTCGATGAGGAATACGTTTCGCAGATGCAAATTATATATTGTATTTTTAATTAAAATAGTGCACGGTTTCAAATAAGCGATCGTCGGGCAACAACTGACAGCTAGCTGTCAAACGACCAGTAATCTGAGGAACGTTTATAAAATGCCAAAATCAGGCGGTCGTCCAAATATTAGTTAAAAATGGTATCAAGCGTTACGAATAGATGGTTATAAAGTCTGTGGCAACCCTGTTTACTGCATGTGTGTATAAAAAAACGAAGACTTTAAAAATTAATGTATTTATTTTATCAAATACACACATAAATGTTACAAAAATTGTATTTTAAATAATGAATACTTTGAGTAAATTCGTTAAAGCATCATTAACAAACTAAACACAGGATAGAGAGTAGAATTAAGATATTTTATGGAAGGGTTGTCCAATTTTTTGTTAAGTTTCGACAGCAGATCAAAGTAAATTTACAAATGGAATGATTAGATTGCACTACCAACATTTTAAATTCATTAAAATTATAACACATAAATATAGCCAGAATTATTATTTCTTAAATAAATATAACATCAAAGATATTCATTATTAGAGTATTATTTAAAAAATTACACTTAATAATATTATAAATATTTTTTTTATTTTCAATAACTGGGAATATTTTTTTATTCTTCTTTTTCTGTGGTAAATAAAATGACTAGCCAACAGCGTAACTTTTTTTTTTAATCTTTTGTGTTTGATGTTTCAAATCAAAAGCCTTTTTTTTTCTTCTTTTTTCATATGGTGAGAAATTAATGTCAAAAAATTGGACAAACTTGACATTGAATACAGAGTGAAGAAACTGCAGCTCGTAGGTGAACCGACATCAGTTAATTATATTTATCAGTTACGAGAGTTGCCTAAAATACTTGGACACAAAGTCACGCTTCATAGTATGTATTGGGGAAATCATTCTAACCAACAAATTATGACCTATACACTAGTACAGATCCAAATAATGTAATATTATAAACCATATCGAAAATATAACACGTGAGTTACTAGCAGAGGTGTACCGTGACTCATATTCCGATCACGATTTTCCATAAAAAAAAATTACGGTTCTTATTTTTACATACAAAAAAAATTATTTTATGTTAAACCTCCGTTGAAAAAAAGTTGAAAAATCGTCATCTCCTTCCAAAAAGAGACACAGTGAAACTATCTTAAGAGGAACGGCTGCACTACCTGTTTCATACATAACTTAATTTTGGATTTGAGGCCAAAATATCCATCCAAACTGAATGATGTATTTTTTTTAATTAAAGGTTTTGTAAATATCTAGTACGGGTGAAAAATACTTTATTTATTTTTGTTTTAAATTATGAGCCATCTTTACTGTATTTGTTTTAAAAATTATCATATTTGCTATGTAAATACGATTACGTAAATAAAAATATAAAAACAAAACATTAAAAAAAAACGTTTTTTGGTTCGATATTTTAAATTATGTATGGCAAATTTGGGTTCCAATGTAAATTGGTCGTTTTTAATTTAAAGTCCACAATAATGCTTATTTCAATATTTTTTATTTATATTTCATTATATTTTCAAAGTAGACGGGGTAAAGCTTTTTTTTAATCACTGTTAACCCCCAAATAATTGTTAAAGGTGGACTCTAAAATCACGAAAAAATCAATTCCTTTAATGGCCTATATTTCATAATGTAAAACCAAAATAAATAAATTACTTCTAATCCGTACTAGATATTTACTATACTTTATGATGAAAAAAAGATCATTAGGTTTAGGTGAGTATTTTGGCCTCAAATTCAAAATTAAGCTTTATATGAAACAGGCCGCGCTGCCGTTCCTCTTAAGAAGTTTTCCAAGGGACCAGAAAAAAAAACATGTGGGATAAATTGGGCAATTTTCCAAATTCAGTCTTCAAGGGACCGAAAAAAAAAACAAATTTCTTAAGCATGAAAACTTCTTAACAGAGTTTCACTGTATCTCAAAACAGCTTTTTCCATAAAAATGATATTTAAAAAATAAAATTATATTTTCGGGTATAAAAAGAACACCAACCTGAAACTTGTTTTTATTGGAAATCGCGATATAAGTCAACGCAGTGTCGTACCGTGTGCAAATACTCGTTTAAATTTAGTCCACTAAACTTCTTTTTAACACATTTAAAGTAATTCCGTCGTTCTTAGTTCATTTAGATATTAAATTATACTTTTTATTCTACAAATACCCCATCAATGAACACAGCTAAAAAAAAAAGACAATCACTTTGCGAACAAAGAAATGAAAAGCCATTTAAATGCAAAGTTATTCATCAAATGAATCCACATTTATTTTATTATTTTTTTACATTTTTCATAAATTAATGTACATGCATACTGCGCAGCGTAAAAAATTCACTAAACTGAGGAAGGATACATTAATGGCTTACATTCACAATGTCTCAACTCTGTCCCACACAAAGAATGGATTAACCTAATTATTTCCATAATCCAGACATATTGTGTCACTCGCACTTCTCTACTGAATGTAGCATCAGATCTTAAAAATAATAATAAATTGGATAAAGCGATGACAAAATAAAAATTAATGTCAAATTTTTTTGTTAGTACATACATTGAATATGGTTAAAATGATTTCCATTAACCTTTTGCACGTACTTAGAAAACACACTTACCGGTGGAATTTAATTTTAAGTGAAAAAAATATTAAATACGAACCTTAGAAGAGTTGCTTGTTTACTAAAAGAAATTAAATTAAACCCTTTGTAAATATTTTTTGTTTTTAAAAGGCAAACTAGAATTCTCAACTATTTTCAGTGGAGAATTGACTATTAACTCCTTTGTAAATGTTTCATTCTGACCACGTGATTGTAAAATTCATATCGTCGCTGAAAATCCACCATCGCAAAATCCTGAAGTGCCATCTAACCATGGCAGTAGTCTTTTACATAGTTAGAAATAAAATTAGATTTTTTTCAATGCACGGGGTAATGATTCTACAAACGATAATTAATATTAATGCAAGAAATCGCCACTGGTTTTTGTCTCAAATATAACTTGAGGAGAAGGATTTCCATTGACGATGTGTAAATACTGTTTAAACTTATACACAGGTTTAATTTAACTTGAAAAAACGACTGTTAAACCTTTGCAAGGAACTGTTTAATATTTCAACACGATAAAGATATGCGTACACACAAAATCAAAAACAGTAACTTGTAGCCATAAATACCTAAAGACTGTTTCCATACAAGCTTCCACACTACCGGCTTTCCTATGGATCGAAACTATTATCAGGTGTGCATTGCTACAAATGATACTGTCTTAGGTTGAGATGCTTCAAATGGTCATCAAATGTGATGTAGTTTGAAATGTCTCAAACTTGGCACGTTTTTTACGTTGTGCTTACGCATACCGTACGCACAATTCTCAGAGGTAAGCGTGTTTAGCGGCAATCAAAGGGAAGATATTAATCAGGCGGTGGTGGTTGGGTGCCAGTTGATTGGTTGATTGGGAATAGTCGTGGTTGGTTGTTGGGACGTGGTGGCTGGCTAGCGACGCTGCGGCTGGAAAGGTCCACGCTGGAAGGGGGCGCGCGGAGGGCGCGAGCCGCCCCGGCCTCCGCCGGAGCCCCCGCGGGGTCCCCCAGGGCCACCGGGCCGAGACTTCTTCTCCTGGACGTTGAGCAGCTGGGCATCGGGGGCATTCTCGGCCGGGTAATAGAGGGACTGCAAAAAAATAAAGGTTAATTACATTGCTTATAACAGAAATATTCTTAATTAGCTGGAGTTGTGGATGGTTTGGATTATAGTAAAGTTAATTTAGTCCTCCTTTTTACTGACAGAGAAGATTTCTCCTTTTTCACGCCAGTGGTGAAAGCAGCACTACTGCAATCGGGCGGTAGAACGGCAAACCAAGCGTTAATTAAGTTCTCCTTTTTACCATTATTTTGGTGAAACATACATATACGACGAGTGATAAAAAAATACGGTGAATAATTTTATTACGAACAAAGTAATAACCTTACATCGAATTTAAATTAATCTCCTTCTCTCCTTGGCTAGCGACGCACTTATCCCTAAGTTAATTCCATGATTGGATACATTTCTGGAAAGCTTCTTTCGGAAGAGCCTTCTCTACTCCGTCGTGGCCCTCTCAATGTCGGAAATGGTGTCAAAACGTTTTCTTTTTAGCTCGGTTTATATTTTTGGGAAGAGTCAGCAGTTGCACGATGCTAAATCCGGAGAGTAAGGCAGATGTGGACAAACAGAAACCCAAATACTGGCAGATCAGAAGCGAGGTATGGCACGGCGCATTGTTGTGATAAAGGAGAAAGCCATTAACCAATTTTTCTGTTCTCCATACATGGTCTCGAAATCATTACAGTATGCCCTTTAAATATTCAGAATTTACAGTTGTTCCCTTGAAATGAACTCTGATCGCACTATGCCCTCACCATAAACAAGAACCAATGAGCATGACCTTAACATTCGACATTGACTGACGTACCTTCTTAGGACGAGGAGAGAAACTCGTTTTCCATAGGGAACTCCGAATTTTCCCCCCCAGGGGCATATCCATGCACCCAACTTTCATCTCCAGTTATAATTTTGGCCATGAAGTCCAGATCTGCTTTAAGACAATCCTTCAATTCCGTGCAAACTGACACACGATTTTCCTTCTGTTCTTCAGTCAAAAGTCTGGGAACAAATTTCACTCACTCGTCTCAATTGCAAATTATCGGTTAAAATCATTTGCACAGACCCGTACGAGAAGTTCAGTTCTACTATAAACTCTCTAATAGTCAATTGCATGTTTGAATGAATGTTTTCGTGCTCATCTTCATCCGACTCATTACCGCTTTTAAATCACTCATACCACTTGTAAAAAATCTTCAGAATCACCACATTATCACTATACACTGATTTTAACCTTTTTTAACCTTCTTTGGCATTTTTTGCAACTTAAAACTTAATGTTAACGCGTTGTATCATCTTAATTATGGCCATCGTTAAAGTAGTAATGATAAATATCATTGTTTTCAATATTATGTATTAATTAGTATCGACGATTTTTTTCATTGACCTTCCTCTTCCCGACGGGAGTAGACAAAATCTCTGAAATTACTGTCCGTGTATTAGCACAGTGAAATTATTGTATTGGTATTTTGTGTAATGAAAGAAGCCGGGGATTCCCGAGAAAGACATAGCACGATCAAGTGAATCAAATACTTGAGTCGGGCCATGTCAAAAGTCAGAATAGCAGAAGAGAAGATATGAGACGATGTGTATGCCAATATCGAGTTGTTTGGCAGTCCGTCCTCTCTGCCTACCCCTGCGATGAAACTGCGAGATGGTTAGTTAGTGTATTTCTACAAAACATATTAACGTAACCAAATAATGATAACCAAATATAAATAATACGCTTGGGGGGGGTTTCTCAGTGACCTATCATAGTAACACAAGCTTTGTTTTGCATCTTGGCATGTCGAAGGTTATTACATTTTCAAAGTCATAAAGTGAACAACTCACCCCGTGGTTCAGGCAATTCTGTGCCGACTGTGCATCCTCATAGGTCAGGAAGGCATAGTTGGGCACTACGCGCCCCCCCGGTCCCGCCGCTGGTCCCCCGGGGCCTCCGGGGCCTCCAGGACCCCCAGGGCCCCCAGGGCCTCCAGGGCCCCCCAGGAGCTTGCTGTGCACGCGCAGCTCAGCGATGGTGCCAAACTTCTCAAACAGGTTGCGCAGTTCCTCTGTTAGAACAAAAAAAAATACTGTAAGTTTCTTTTATATATTAGGAATTCCAAAGGTTCCGTGTCAATCAAACCATTTTGCAGTCCTCAGATATTTGGCATTTGCATTTCAAGTGGTGCATATATGGTTGAATATACGCTGCTCGGAGTTACTGACTGGCTAACCTAACTGGGGGGTTTGCAGCTACAGGCTAGTGCGGACGACGATGTACAGGTTTTTATGGATTGCGCTGTGGGATTTTCCATGTTGGATGGAATCCTGCACACTGCACAATATCTCCGGCAACTTTGCCATGACGCCCATACTATCCGCACCATTATTATAATGCCGCATGTTAAATAATCGTAGTGTTGTAATACCTAAGCTAAGGATTGAAGCATTAATTCCGTGTTGAATTAAGAATCAGATCGGGTGTGTCGAGAGATTGAATTTATTCATTTAATTCATTCATTCAATTTCGCCATGTCTAGTTCAAATAGCTGATTAACCTTTAAACGCTTGTTTTTTCGTGAAATATTCGCACGACTTGTGACCTAAGCGTACACGTTATACAAATAATTATATCTCTTAAATTAGTCATCCTATTTAAGTAAAATAAAAAGCATTATCGAAATAAAATATTGTTTATATTTTACAAAAGTTTTATTTGTAATTGTTCGCTTTTTATATAATTACACATTAAAGATAAAGAATAAAACCATAAAAAAATATTAAATTTAAACTTTTTTTTTCGTATTTCAAATTTTAAAACATTTGTCTACGGATAGACCTATTTTACATTTTTTGCATTTAAATATAGACCTGACGTTTCTATTATTATTTGAGCAAACGCGACACCTAAGCTTGCTCTTATGTTATTCCGACCAACGTTCCGAATGTTTCATTTCCAATCGCACAATAGATTCTATCATGGACTTCATTGGAATATTTGCCTTTTTAGTTCCACCAAGTCCTACCAATTCACGCACCAACAGCAAACGGAACGCCCTGTGATCTTCAGTATTCCCGAGAGATTTTAAAATTATGTAGCTGTTCAGAATGGCCACATTTAAAAAATGGAAAAACAATACAGTAAAAAGTATTGTTTTGTAGTACGTACAATAAAATTAAAATAATCCCAAGAACAGCTATGTGATCATAACCGTCCAGTTTAGAAGATGACAAAAAAGTGACAGTGGTATAGATTGTATTTTATTAGGCGGGCTGTAATAAAACACAATGCATGTCCCAAGAGTCGACCTTGTAACGCAGGTATAAACACTAATATTACGCATCATGACAAAAATATTTATCGGAACCGAAAATAAAATTATGGATCGGTATATCAAAGACATTATTTACGTAACCTAATATTCATATTTTGAATACTATTGTCATAAATCAGTGTGATCCGATAGCGAAATGCACCGTAATCACTGGCCCTGTATGGGACCGTTGGGCATTGAACGACGTAAATCCGCAGTCCCGTACGGGACCACTGGGCGTCTAAAGGTTAAATTGTCAATAATAAAGTCCGTGATAGTCCCTATCTAAAATACTTATTACTGTCTCAATTTTATGTTTAAAAAGTGATCTCAATAAAGTTAGCCACTTCGTTGATGCAATCTTGCTGAGACAAATTTACTCTATGTAGACCAACAATAAAGTTAGCCACTTCGTTGATGCAATCTTGCTGAGACAAATTTACTCTATGTAGACCAACAATAAAGTTAGCCACTTCGTTGATGCAATCTTGCTGAGACAAATTTACTCTATGTAGACCAACAATAAAGTTAGCCACTTCGTTGATGCAATCTTGCTGAGACAAATTTACTCTATGTAGACCAACAATAAAGTTAGCCACTTCGTTGATGCAATCTTGCTGAGACAAATTTACTCTATGTAGACCAACAATAAAGTTAGCCACTTCGTTGATGCAATCTTGCTGAGACAAATTTACTCTATGTAGACCAACAATAAAGTTAGCCACTTCGTTGACGCAAACTTGCTGAGAGACAAATTTGCTCTATGTAGACCAACAATAAAGTTAGCCACTTCGTTGATGCAATCTTGCTGAGAGACAAATTTGGTAACAAGGAGTGCTTCTCGCGATCTGTTGACTACGAGATAATGCACTTTTTTATTGATAAATGTTTTCGTAAACCAAATCATTTTGGTTTGGGTGTCGTTTTTAAGATCCACATGCCCTGTCGAGATACTGTTGGTCGATGACACATTAAACGTAGTAACAATCCAGAAGTGTTCTTATGCTCACAAGTGAACCAAAGGCGAGAAATAAAGTGAATGTAACACGACAACTTTAGTCATTACAAAAGTCTTTAAAAAAATCAGATTGTTCACTTTCCATAGTCTCCTAATAGGTCTATTGCTAGGCGAACACCATAATACAAAATAATCATGAAATAAACATTTATTTGTTGACTCACCCTTGGTGGCACTGTGTGGTAGATTTCCCAAGAACAGCTGCTGGCTGTCGGAGTAGCGGCGACCTCCCCCGGTGGTGGAGGTGGGAGGAGTGTTGCCACCGCCATCGCCACTGCGAGGCTGACCGCTGGACTCTGGAAGGATACAAAAGTTTAAGTCAATGGCAATATTGACAGTGGCTCCATTATCCGGTGATGCATTGAAATATATAACAGACACAAAAGGTAGTCGGAGTATTTTTTTTTTATCATACTCAACAGCTTTGATGTAGTGGTGGGCAAAGCGGCTCGTTTTAGTGAGCCTAATTCAAGCCTCACTAAATCAGCTCTCTGTAAAGACAATCCACATGAAAACTGGACAAAAAAAGTATCGTGTAAGGACGTTTTTAGGAGGGCCAAGGGAGCGAGGGAGAGGGCATGATGCGGGGGGACGCGAACCGTCGTTCAATCGAGCCGGATTACTGAACCGGTACACTACAAAGAGCTGATTTAGTGATCCGGCTCACTAAACCGAGGTGCTTCGCCCACCACTACTTTGATGCATTGTCAAAAGCTAACACAAACATAGCGATGAGTGAGTCTATTCTCATCCTATTTGAATGGCCTGTCAAGACATCGTGGGCATACAATGAAAAGTGGCCAAGTCAAGATCCCGGTCCATTGGCAGATTAAGAATGGAGTCCTTTGCATAGACACAAACTCACAGTTTCGCAAGTCAGAATTTTTTTTATGTAGATATCGACACCTTCTATGTAAAGTATCATAACTTCAACTTACAATTTCAACTTCAAAGCTCAACTTACACCAAGTTTATGCCTCTTTAAACCACTCCTGTCAAGTTCAGATTTTGAAGTTACGATACTTTACTTAGGAGTTGTCGATATATGAAACAAAACATACTTTATTAAAAAACTTGCGAAAGTATGAGCCTGCATCCATGGAAAATCCTCAATCTGCCAAAAAAAACAATGACTTTGACTTGACCACTTTTCGTACTATACCCACAGTATGAAAAATAACCAACAGACGATACTCATAATTATTACTTCTGTTCTATAAAGTCATTACAAGGGGTGCTGTTCAACTATTTTCAAGAGGAAAGAAAATATATCAACACTTAAAGGTAAATCATTTTAAATATGTGATCCACATTTTAATGTATTTGTGCACACCGATAGTGTCACAAGCAAGGTTCAAACTGGTTTGAAATGATAATATTTAGATACTGGAAGCGTGGTGACGTTTGTCATAATCTTCCAACATTGTCATTGTAATTTGATCAAATCGAGGTATGTATATAGTAAAGTTTCTTCTGGTAAGGTTGTGATTTATAAAATAAAGTCATAAATAAAATCTGGTCATTGTAAACCATTGACCCGCCAAACAAAGGAAGTTTTATATAATCTTTATAGATACATTGAATATAAAAATATATTTTTAAATGAGTATAGTTTCTACACCAGCACAGCTAGTAACCAAATTAACTGGCATTTCTATAGGATCTGTTCAGAGAATAGTGTTAAAATGTTTTCTGTAAGGGCATAAAAAATAAAAACAAAATTATCTACTTAGTTTAAAGTTATACAGTAGAACCCCATTAATTTGAACCCGGATAATTCGAAAAAATGCGTAATTCTAAATTTTTGCCGGAAAGAAATTTTCAAGAAATTTATTTTCATAAATGGCAACATCTGACAGATCGAAGTTGTATTCCAAATTTTAATTAGTATAAATGTTCGCGAGATGATTTGTTTTTAATTCGAAAATTTGTTAATTCGAAATTTCGCGCGCACGAAAATTTGTCCATGTTATTCGAAAAAATTCAAATTGAGTGAAATATGTCTTGTAAATCTGAATCTGACCAGCCGGCCATGGAGATAAAATATGAAAAAAAATTGATTTACGCCGTTATACATCATCCTAATATCGTATTATAATTTCGTAATTCGGAATCAGACATGCTGGTCACGCCGATAATCAGTCCCGACTAACACGTGAATATGTGGTATTTTTATGAATTTACTTTGAATATCTGAATTTGAAGGCCTGGGCGTGACGGTAATCGGGTGCATAATATCGATTTACACAGAAACATGTTGTATTATTACGGATTTACTTTGCATGCCTAAATTTTATAGGCTGGCCGAGTCGGTATTCGAATACATCATATTATTGAAAATTTACTTCGATTAATAATAATAATAGTTGAATGACTTGTATAGTGCCGTTTTTGTGAAAAATCACCTCAAGGGCGCTGTACAAATATTTCTTAACTAATTATGTACAGACAGATACAGAAAACATACTTACCTGGCAGGTCGCTTCAGATGAACACAGTTTTAGAAAAATTTAATTTAATTATAGAGATGATAGTTTTACATGGTTATTTGTTTCTCCTTTTCTATTGATGTTACATTTATTAGATGATCGGTGGCACAAGAAGAGTTGGTATTTATTGAATTATTGGTATTAATTTTTAGGACTGAAAATATCTATAAAATTACTTTACTCGGCGTAAGAAGCTTTTAATAAATATTAACGTTTTTATTTATTTATTTTTTATTTTTTTATTTTACACTTTTTTGGATGTTTACAGTGTTGCGGGCTGTGGACGCATTTGCGCACCGATGCGTGAATTTTTAATTATATTTTTATTTTATTTAATGACTTTTATTTAATGATTACCTATCTGAAATTGACAGGGTTGTCGTGGAACTCCACTATCCAAAGAACTTTTAGTTTTTGAGGTCCCGGATTTAGAATTAACGGGATTCTACCGTAATAGGTGAGTTTACAATAAGGGAGAGTGTACAAAAATCTGAAGAGATGAGAAGAAATCAGTGACGTGTTAAAATAAATAAAATTCTATCATAATATGTTAACATAATGAATACTGACCACTGGTAGAGTCCTGACGGGGTGTGTGTGACGCGTGCTGCCCGCGCGGTGCTCCGTCCCGGCCACTGGGGCGGGTGCGCTGATGCTGCGGCGGCGCAGGCGGAGAGTTCCCCGGCCCTCCCTGGCCAGTGGAGCCCTGAGACTCAGACAAGCGAGCAGGTGCCGGAACGCGAGCTGTTTGACCCTAGGGATTATTAATATTTTGTTAATTAACATTAAAAAATTAAGAAATAGGCAAAGTAAAAACCTAATTTTAAATGTTTCAAATAAGAAAAGGCAGACAGAATAAAATCTCCTAGGTTCAATAAAACAAAAAATAATTGTTAAAATAATAAAACTGATGTTTCTTAATGCCGGTCGAGAGGTTAGGAAACATTACGCAAATAAAGCGACATATCAAATATGAAAAGGCAAAAAGGTATATTAAAAACATCCATATTGAAAACCATTTTATTCGTCAACATAATGCTAAAACACACTGAACTAGAGTTCTGTGAATAACCATAGTGTTCATTATATTAATTTTGATAATCTAACTGCATCTCTTTATATGGTCTATAAATAATGTGTAATGATAGTGTCAAAAAAAAAAAAAAAGTCAGATTTAATATAGGAATAATGTAAGCATAGGAAGTAAGATTTGTACAGCGCCCTTGAAGTGATTTTTCACAAAAACGACGCTATAAAAATCATCCGATTATTATTATTATAATTTACAACTAAGAGGGCCACCCACGTAAAGAGCCATGCTAGGTATCTCGTTGAAATTGTGGTTGGAAAAGGGAACAAGGGGCCCACAAAACATAAAACTGGAGACATTTGAGAGAAGCCCATGTTCAAAAATAAAAAATAATACAGCATAACTCAAATAATTCTAAAAAAAACATGTAATTCAAAATAATGCCGAAAACCAATAGACAGAAAAAATAATTCGTATAATTTTTTTTATTCGAAATTTGTTAATTCGTAAATCAAAAATTGTTTTGATCCCCGCATGAAAATTTTTCTGTAATTTGAAAAAATTCGATTTGTGCAAAAATAAATTTGTAAACCTTAAATGTTGCATGGAAATATGTCTCATTTCTACGACTTTACTTTGGAAATCTGAATTTGAAGGGCCGGTTGAAACTAATCAGCTGTGATTTTTCAATTTAAACGTGAATATGTCATATTTTTACGAATTTACTTTGATGGGCCGAGGAGCACAACTTTTTTTTTTTTCTTAAATTTTAAATCATCTGGAATTTGTTCATTCGAAATTTGGTGGGATAATCTAATAACGGAATTCTGCTATAATATATAAATACAGTGGTGTGAGGGTCCTACCTGAGAATAAGAGTGATTTTGCTGCATGGCCTGAGCAAAGCTCCCGGGGGCCCCCGACTTGACGAGGTTAGCATAAGTCTTAGGCTCCGTGCTGACCGGGGGCGCCGGCTGGTGGTGGATGATGGGCAGAGGCGCCTCCTCCATCTCCTGGCCCACCTCCATGTCTCCGCAAGAAGAGTCGCTGGCTCCCAGTCCCATGGACAGGTTTCCTAGAAGATTTGTCCATAACAATCAGATATCTTATGAGAGATTTGCAAAAAAAACACAGAAATGGATAAATGTTATTTTTCTTTGAAATACTATTCATCATAGAATCCTTGAGGTGAGTTTTCACAAAAATGTTCCTGATGAAAATAGGAGTACTTATTTGTACTATAATTTTACATTTGCACATGCCAAATGTGTATTTTATCAATTTAATTTTTTAGCTCATTTATGCAATATGCCCCTATGTGGATTTCGGACCACTAGAGATTGAAAAATTAAGAATTGAGAAATGATCGAGAGATAAAGAACTTAAGAACAGATTGAGAAATGAAGAGCTTTTAAAATGAATGTGATATTTTTACATATGGTACGGCCAGCACCCAAATAAACATACTTTGTAGGCAGCTAACTCAAGAAATACTACAAATGTATCTGTAAATTATATACGGGTAATCTTCTAATAATACATACTGAAGTTTTAAGTAAAACATTAAAAATTGATTCACTGATTCTCAGATATTTTAGGATGTATTTCATAGAATTTAAAGATTACAGTGTGCGGATTTTTGTCTTTTGAAACCTTATACATTTTCGTGACTACCCATATAGAATTTACAGATAAATCATTTGTGGTATCGCTTGAGTTAGCAACCTGCAAAGTGATGTTGAGGACCATTTTTGAGTCCTGGCCCATAAATGTTAAGCTTTTTAAAATTAAGTTGCATATGGTTTACTATTTTTTATTGTAAATTAATCTATTTTGGCTTTTTAGTGCAGACAATCTGAGGTCTGATTCGTATTACCAAGCATCCCCACAAAAATCTTTAAACAGTAGAATAGGCTATTAATTGCCAATTATTATCATATTTGGATAGAATATAAGACGCCGTTTTTGTAGGGGATCACCTCAGAGGAGCTAATTAATAAATGTAAGGTTATCATTTAATGTAAGTGATGCCAAGTAACACGTGGATCAATGAGTCCCAGGACTAACTAAGAACACATTTTTTTGGCAAAACTCGACTTTATTCATCAACATAGTCTCCTTCAAGAGCAACACAATCAGTCCAGAGCTTCTCTAACATTTCAATACCTTTCTTGTAGAACGATTTACCTTTGGCCTCGTTCATTTCGGCGATGACTTCCTCGTTGGAGTAGAATCTCTTTCCTTGGAGCATTTTTTGAGGTCTGCAAACAGGTAGTAGTCGCTGGAGGCCAGATCCGGTGAATATGGTGGGTGCGGAAGCAATTCGAAGCCCAATTCATGCAATTTCACCATGGTAGCGAGTGACTTGTGATACGGCGCATTGTCTTAGTGAAAGAGCACTTTTTCTTCTTCATTTGGAGCCGTTTCTCACTGATTTGGTCCTCCAAACGCATCAATTGGCCAATGTAACGTTCGCTATTGATCGTCTTACCTTTTTCAAGGTAGTCGATGAACGAAACTCCATGAGCATCCCAAAATACTGAGGCCATATCCTTACCGGCCCACATTTTCGTTTTTGGCCGCTTTGGATGCTTGTCACCGACTGCAGTCCACTCAGCTGACGATCGCTTTGACTCCAGAGTGTGGTGATGGATCCAGGTTTCGTCTATCGTCATATACCGACGCAAAAAATCCGGTTTATTTCGGCGAAACAGCTCCAAACAGCGCTCGGAATCAACGACACGTTGTCATTTTTGATCCACCGTAAGCAAACGCGGCACCCACTTTGACAACAGCTTCCCCATAGACAAATGTTCGTGGAAAATAGAGTACACACTGCCGTATGATATCTTTAAGGTGACAGCTATCTCACGCAATTTTAATGAACCAAACATCAGAATGTCATGAAATTTTGACAGGTATCTTTTGAAGGTTGGTACTTATAAAAAATCATACGGAACTTTTGTTGGCAACGCCATCTATGTGTCAGTCCCGGGACTTAATGATCGGCGTGTTAATGTGAGGTTATTAATTGAAAGATCCCCTACCTTGCTGTTCATCCTGATGCCCGTTGAGCTGCGAAGGTGGAGGCGAGGCGGCCTGCGGTGCCGGGAAGTACGGGGCGGGCAAGGCAGCGGTGGCGGGCGCCACGGCAGGAGCCTGCGTGGGGGCGGGCTGTGGCACGGGGGCCTGCATCACAGGAGCCTGCGCCACAGGAGCCTGCAATGTGGGGGGCAAAGCCGGCACGGGCGGAGAGGCCTGCGGGGGCACTACGGGCGAGGCGGTGGAGCGAGTGTATTCCCATTCGCCATCGTCATCCGAGAACACAAAGTCCTGGAACAAATCATGTAAAAATGAATAAAAAAAAAATGATAAACTCATTGAGACTAACATAATATGACTACAGTTTTTGTTATTACCACCTTACTTAATTTGTATTATTTCTAAATAAGTAATAATAATAGCCAATTTTAACACTACCACTTTTTGAAAATATGCTTAGCAAAGGTACAATTAAATATATAACTATTATTAAATTTGCTTAAAAATGCTAATACCCCCGATTGAATACAATTTTTTTCACTTTACTCTTTCAAATATTAAGTGTTAGGTATTTTATTTTATTGTTATTTTTATTATGTTTTGTTTTGTAAAATACCCAAGGCATAATAAAGGTTTGCTGTTTTATAAACACGTATATTATAAACTGTTCATGTTTTACAACGTCATAGTAATATAAATCTACTGCCTTTATTACCCACCTATTGCGCTGAAACTAGCTACTCACATAGTACCTTCTCACTTCTTTTATACTTGTGTTATTATATTATCCACTAAACTACTTCTTATACTCTTTTGTAGAACCTGCTGTTATAATATAATCACAGGTTATTATTCATAGCGATAATTACGCTGTAACTACATACATTGTACGTACATACTTCTTTTACACTTTATTTATTATTTTATGTGTGCATTATTGTATTCCCTTGTAAAACTATGTGATAAATGTATCAACATGTAAAAGCCTTCTAGGCGTGAATAAATAAATAAATAATTTTGAAAAATCACAAAAATGTACAGTCATGTAATTTATTCATTGCCATCCATAATAACAAAGTACAAAATAAACTCTAGTTATTTCTGTCCAACTGCTGACTCAACCCATAAGTTTTGTGAATCATTTGGCCGCTACACTATGCCAGCTTTTGTGTTTGGTTCTCCTGATCGGGGACACCTGACCAGCTTAACTATTCCATACCATGTTATTCTTATCATGTTTATTAATTGTTTTTGTGTTTAATTCGTAGAACTTGATTTAATATATTTTTTTTAATTTAATGAAAATCAAATTTAATAATGTTATTATTAAGTTCTGCAAGTATTTTTAGTTTTTATTATTGTGACAACTGTTTCGGCGTTCAAGGGCATTTTCAAACTAAAAAGGCAGTTTTGAATGCCGAAACAGCTGTCACAATAATAAAAACTAAAAATACTTGCAGAACTTAATAATAACATTATTAAATTTGATTAACATTAAATTTTTTTTTTTAAATTTAAAAACTTATTACCTGGTAGCGGAAGATGTCATTGTGCACGTAGTACTGCTTGGGGCTCTGCGCGGCCAGCACGAAGGTCTGGGTGAACCGCCTCATGGGCTGGCCAGCGTTGCTGAGCTCTCCGGTGACCTGCACCACCACGCCATTACCCAGGGTCGCCTGCGAATCAACCTAAAGGAACACAAGATTAATATTAAGACTTGATATTGTAGCGATGCCCTTTTGATAAAATTATATGTAATTCTTAGAATCAGTACCTGGTAGCTGCCTACCTATTTACTGTCATATGCGTTTTATTGGCTCAGGTGTCAGTAATAATATATGTAATCAAGTATTTATTTAATTTTGCTTGAATTTATTTATCTTTGTTGGAAAAAAAAAAAACAAACAAAATTCAATAATTTCTTAAAGTTTGAATTTTTAGTGTGCTAAGATTTAAAAATCGACTTTATGAAATTTTGTATGAAGATTTTCAGAATTTTTCAGTTAGGTGGTGGGTGCTCTACCCACATAGCCAAAAATTCTAGATACCGCAGGATGGATTTTAATTACTCCATTTTTTTCTGTTGTTTTGAACTTTTTGTTTTCGAGGAGAAATTAGAGGGGTTTTTTCTCGTTTATAATGTTTTATATTAAAAAAAATATAGAAATTAATCTATATCACTAATTTTTATACTTGTGTAACATGGAGCTGCTTTTGTCAAATCACACACAAACCAAGTGAAGCATATAGAAGAAAATGCTCTATGTTCAATACACTATAAGCTAAAGGGGAAATAATGTTGGTGTTCTTGATTCATTTACACAATAGATGGCATTAGAGAATTTTTCGAAAGTGGCGTAAAGTAGCCTCGTCTTACAGTATAAAAAAAATCGTTTTCGGTTACAAAATCATCTATAAGGCCTTTTTTATCTTGGCACTTTAACACACTCAAAAGTCACGAGCCACCATTGACAAAATGCATAGGTATAATGCTGAATCAGTTTTTTGAAACACACCACAACATGTACGTGGAAAAATGAACATATTTGTATACTATTAAATTAATAATTACTTTGTTTAAAACCACTGTATTTAGCATGTAAATATCTACATGTTTCAGAAGCAAAGCTCCCCCTTGTTAGGATAAACAATATACATTTTAAATGATAAACAATATACCTATTTAATGATAAACAATATACCTATTTAATGATAAACAATATACCTATTTAATGATAAACAATATACCTATTTAATGATAAACAATATACCTATTATGAGTAGGTATATTTTTTATCCTGATGAGGGGAGCTTTGCTTCTGAAACATGTAGATATTTACATATTAAATACAGTGGTTTAAACAACGTAACTGTTATTAATTTAATAAATATGACTCCACGAAGTGATATGACATATTTTGAAGAAACTAGGTTTTGCCTATTGAAGTCCTGCAATTGGTTTGTATTGCGAAGTCAACCGCGACTGACTGCTTTGTAGGGAGGTACGCACCCGATTTGACCCACTCTGAGCCTTACTCTCTTCAAAAGTTGATATGCTTACGGTGTTTTTTTAGCTTGCCAACGCGTTCCAGGTCCCGTTTTGAATGTGAATCGACCTTATTGTGTTCGAAATTAAAGGGGCTTAAAGAGGATTTTTGCTCGCAGGTACCTTGTCTGAATCGCTGGCCAGACCATATTACTCCTTATTGTGTAGGGAATTAAAGGGGTACAAGGTCGATTTTTCCATGCAGACCCCGCACTGAATTTAAAAAGTTACCGTATTACTATTTTGAAGAAATATTTGTTTACATTTAATTATTCATTTGTTTTAATAAAGCCAGGTTAATTCTCAACAGTTTAACAAATTTTATTTTGCTATTACATTTGCTTACAACAACCTAATTTGTTAGCACCATTGATGTCATTATAAAACGGCTGTATTTATTGCCAACTATTCCGCCAACTATTCCGCCAAAGATTCTCTAGATAGATTATTTACCAAGCATTAATAATGTGCAGATACAAAAATGTATCAATTCTTAGAATTAAGTGTCAATGTGTGTTTATCAATATTATATTATACATTTTGCTTATCAGTCCATGATAGACAAATACATAATGTGAATGCAGCACGTATATTGGATAAAAATTAATAGACTCCTTATCAATATAAACTTTGCAATATCTATATTTAAATGCTTTCAGCCATGGAAAAACAGATAATGAAGGCAGAAAAAAATTATTTGGAGAAATGACTTGAAAGTTTCATAATGATGTGTCATTATTAAGTTGATGATTCATTAATATAGCAATAAGAATAAATTAACTGAAAGTTTCCAATTACGTATGTATCACTTATGTATACATTGTTAGACTGATTTCATAAAAATATCAATAATAATTATTGTGGATAATGAATACATCAATCCTAATGATGTAGATTCCTTCTCTACTGATGATTTATTGAACGATTTTCTAGAAAATAGAAAAACTTTTATAGGTCCCATTACCCATCCTAACGTGATGAATTAAGTTACAGATTAAAACGTAGGTTGTCTTATAATGCTTTGTCCATAGAAAAAAAATTTAATTATCAGAATTCTGCAGCACAATAGTGACATGTGGCATAACCGGATTGAACCTTGCAAAAGGTCTAGACGTAAAACATATAATTTCATTACAAATATTGGCAACATGCTAATAAACACAAAGATATGCATAAAAGCAATGGGCACAGTAATGAGGTAAAGAGACCCAAACTTGGAAAAAAAGAAAGCAACCATTGCCAATTTCTCAGAATGACCCTTCCCATTATACATTCCAAGCCTTAATTATCCCCATTACCATAAAAGCCAATTTCTGGGAAAGATATAGTTACGACTCATCCCTATCCAAGTTAGCCCCAATGGGGAAACTTTTCAGGTATAAAAATGGCAAAAACATTAGGGCTTATATTTCAAAAGAAAGCTTAAACTACAAAACCTTTGTCTTTTCTAAGTGAATTTCCTGAGTAAAGGTACAAGAGTTATTTGTCTAAGATATTTTATAAGCCTCTTATAAGCTTTCATTTTGAAAGGTCTATTATTCTTTAGGCATACGAAATAAGGTTTTTCAAAATATTCCTAAGTAACTATTAGAAAGACTATTATTTATGATTCTAGGCAAATTGAAATGGTATTCTTATCCTCTTTCGCTACTTTATCGTGGTAGGAGGGATGAAAAACGCAGAATGAATTCATTTGATTCATGCTATTGTTTGTCCATAAGGATAAAATTAAATTAAAAATTCACGCATCGGTGCGCAAATGCGTCCACAGCACGCAACACTGTAAATAACCAAAGTGTAAAATAAATTTAAAAAAAAACGTTAATATTTATTAAAACTTCTTTCGCTTTTTAAGGTAATTTTATAGATATTTTCGAGTCCTAAAATTCATTTTATGAATACTTTCCAGTCCTAAAAATTAATACCAATAATTCAATAAATAACACCTCTTCTTGTGCCACCAATCATCTAATAAATGTAAGATCAATAGAAAAGGCGAAACAAATAACCATGTAAAACTATCATCTCTATAAATAATTTTTTCTAAAACTGTGTTCATCTGAAGCGACCTGCCAGGTAAGTATGTTTTTCTGTATCTGTTTGTACATAATTAGTTAAGAAATATTTGTACAGCGCCCTTGAGGTGATTTTTCACAAAAACGGCGCTATACAAGTCATCCAACTATTATTATTATTATAGCCATAGAGGACAGAACGCCAAACAACTCGGTCTTGGCACACACTTCTTGCTTCATTCACACTCATACGTTCTCCTCTTCTATTGTTCTGACTTCTGACACGGCCCGACTCAAGTATTTGATTCACTTGATTGTGCAATGTCTTCCTCAGGTGCCCCCGGCTTCTTCCATTCCATTTGTATCATATATTCATTCTCATTTCTTCATTCATTAGCTCTACACGCCCTAACCATATTATAAAAAAAAAACACCTGCAAAAAGGTTCAAAATTTACTAACAGAGTATGTAAGTGGAGGTGTTCCTGAAATTAGTGAAAAATATTGTTCCCGCTCGTGAAGTACAAAGGGGGTGAGGCGGCTGTCGATGTTGAATGAATCCTTCCGAACAAACAGTCACCGCGGCCTTGAGCATTTGAGTTAGCGGTGTGCCTACCTCATTTGCTCCTTGAATTTATTAACATTAAATAAGTCAATTTACACAAATATTGTTTATGGCAAAACCGATGAAAGGTTACTACACCATCGCTTTTTCCATCTTTTCCAAAATGACATGTCCAGTCATGTAGGCATTTTGCAGTTATCATTGAAGATTCATACCCAGCGAGTGCTCGCAATCGATTGAAGCCCGTCTTATCTCGATGATGCCAATTGGCCGCATGTTGTTGGCCATATTTCGAATGCTGATGTTTACTCCATTTGTATACCTCAATGGTATTTACATCCAAAGTCAAATCAAAGAATACCTTAACTTTATATGGTATTAGAGTTTATATTAAATTTAATATATGAATTAATCTGCTTGTGTCTATATTAGGAAAGATGATATTCCTAAGACAAGTGACGGAAAGATTTCAAAGTGTGCATATTATCGGGTTCGCAAGCTGATCCCAGTTCTTGTTGACTTTTGTAATGACGCTTAATCTCCAATACTAATTTACAGTGGCGGCTCGTGACTATTGAATGAGCTAAAGTGCTAACATTGAAAAATATGTCGTTATTGATGTTGTTGAAGCTGAAAATGATTTTTATTATTTTTTAAATTTCAATTCTTTGTATGGAGATTTAGATGGTAGGTGGGACAGTGCCCCGTAAATAACGTTGTATTTTTCAATCTTAGCACTCCTAGCTCACTCAATAGTCACGAGCCGCAAATGTCACTTATACGTACTACTTGTTTGAACACATTGTAAAATTGCCAACACACAATATTATTTCCTTTTATATTAGGTTAGGTTATTTATTGTGAAGCGCACTTGACGTGAACCTTCACAAAACTGCGCTATATAAATGAACCGTTATTATGATTTAATTGTTGTTTCATTATAAGAATAACTTGTGGGACAACCAACACATAGAAAGAAATATCGCTTGAATGCAATCGCTTATGAAAGAAGGGGGAAATCAAATATTGTCAGGATATTTTCATAACCTGTAAATGTTTTTCTCTTTTAAAAAATTATTAGTTTACGAGTTCATAGCACGCACGGTGCGTGCAAGTTAATTTTATTTAATTCATTTATCTTTTCACAATTAATTCATTTCAAATGATACATAGTACATTTGCGGCACCATTCCAGAGCGGAAGATAATAATAATAAGAGTTAATTTCTATAGCGCAGTTTTGTGAAGGTTCACCTCAAGTGCGCTTTACACTAACTAACCTAACCTAATATAATTGTAAAATAACAGATACACTATGTAGTATATACAATATGCAAATTAATACTATGACATACAATATTCATGAGCAGGTATTATAAAATAACAATTTAGAAACTATGGGTGTAAATAATCAAATATATAGTAGGTACAAATAACAAGATACTCTCGGTATCACCCTGGTGAGAGACCAACATTCAGACTTGAAACTTTGCTTGAAATGGATTTAGCCATGTTTGGTGACCAGATCTTAATAGCCGGGTTAGAAAGTTGTAAAACTATAGTTAAATAAATTTAAGGCTACTTAACTACTAATAAACCAATCATCATTATAAAATAAACTAAAACTGGTGTGTACACAAAAACTGAAGCTAACAGATTCACGAGTACTTCAATATCAAAAGGTACGTAACGAACAATTAAACAGTTTTTTATTTATTTGAGAGCAACTGCATTCGCTATGATAGTTGCTATGTGGAAAATATAATTTAGATCTTTTAGACCATTCTATGTGGAAAACATAATTTAAATCTTTTAAACCATTCTATGTGGAAAACATAACTTAAATCTTTTAAACCATTCTATGTGGAAAACATAATTTAAATCTTTTAAACCATTCTATGTGGAAAATATAATTTAGATCTTTTAAACCATTCTTTATTTTTAAGTTATATTTTCCACATAGAAGTTGTCATAGCGAATATAATTGCATTCAAGTTTAGAAAGTTTAAATGGTCTTTAGGTACCTTCTGATACCTCCATATGTGAGGTAAAAATATATACCATAGGTAGATAGATTTTTATAATAAGGTTCTAAATTTATATTCAGTTGATTTTGGTTTCATTTTACTATTTATCTTCGAATACGGTTTTTTAAATACAGTAAAACCCCTATTTTATGTTTTTCAGGGGACTGAAAAAAAAAACTTAAATGGAGGGAAAATGTAAATCGGGGGAAATGAAAACCCAACTTTTTTTTTTTAAATAATCTTTGTTAATTTTTTTGGTTGAAAAAACAATACATAATAAAAAAAAATCATGTAGGTAGATTAGTTGAGTATTGAAAAAAAACATTTAATTTTTTTTTTTTTTAAATCATATTGTTGAATTCTTTTGTATTGAAAAAATATTTCATATATTATTAACACGTTCATTGCTGACACCGCGCGTCACACGTTGACAGTAATTTGACCGGCATGCGCGCAACGCGCCTCGCGCGTTGTGCCGTCTGTTCCATTTCCGGTCTAAAACAGACGCAGCCATGTGGTTTTGAGTCGTTTCTAGCCTCAGCGCTAGGCACTGTCACTGTTCGGCAGTTTGAATAGATCCGTCATTCATACCGGTCGTTAGAAGCGTTTTGTCATTGTCGTGCATAAAGCAGCGTTTACACGAGCAGCGTTTACACGAGCAAAAACAGTAGATGATGTTGTCAATACGAAATTTTTCCGCATGTAAATACTCCTTTAGTTCGCCATAATAAATAAAACATTACACATTCCTCTTTCTAGTTTTCTTTCTGAAAAAAAAAACAGTAAATTATGATGTCTATACAACATTATGCTCATGTAAACACTCCTTTAGTTCGCTAGACCTTTCAGTCAAATGTTCTCAGCATGGCATTAATATGTACGAATTTTAGGTAGCAATGAACGTGTCATGTGTCATGAAAATCATGTAGATTAGTTTGTTTAATTTTTTTTTCTCTAATTCTTTTTCAATTGTATATATACATTTAAAAGTTTCGTTTTGAACGCCACCAATGCTCGAAAAATATGTTTTAAGACCCTCAATGTACTCGGTTGCTTCTTCTTTTGTTGGGATCACTATCTCTTCTTCATCAGATGATACTTCTTCAGGTACTGGTACTATAATATGATCCAATAAAATATAAAAATATGACAACTGCGCCGGCGCATTGTCATGTGCGCGTCCAATCACGGCACAGATAGCTAAAATTGAAAGTGGGCGGCCAATCACGGAGTTTCGCGCCGTACGGCCGACCAATCACGGCACGACAGATAAACATGTGTCTTCTGCGCCGACTCATTGTCAAGCGCGCGTAAATCACACATTTTGAATATTTTCGATGTAAATTGGGGGAAAAAAACGTAAAAATCGGGTAATAAACGTACTAAAATACATCGGGACTGAAATAATAACACGTAATTGGCGGGAAAACGTTAAATCCGGGGACGTAAAATACGAGTTTCACTGTAGGTGTTTTTTATTTTATTTATTAAATTGTGTTTCATCTTAATCAGATTTAACTTCGTCAAATCTATTTAAAATGAAGTCAGCAGTAAATACTTTGAATAAATTAAAGGGGTTTAGCTGTTATCATTGTGTGCATAAATATTTTAGAAACCAGTTATACTTTTAAAAAAGACACAAAAATTTTTCGGCAAATCTATTATTTTTGTCTTTTGTCGAGTAGGTACATTCATTTGAGCATGGGAGAATGTAAAAATACCAAGGTCAAGACATGAACAATGTGTGAGCAAAGTGTTTTAATCTATGGAAAATATACACATTTTCTGATAAATTCATCGGAATTTATTTTCTGCACATATTTTCTTGGAGCACCCATAGTTTGCAACCTCTTTGGGCTGCAAGTCCTTGATAAATAGCAACTATTTACTGTAAGCGATAAATGAAACTAGTCGACAGCCCTCCATACTAGTGACCAAATTATTGCTAAAGTATTACAAAATCGATAATTCAATTTATATTGACCAACAATATCTAGACAGGGCATGTGGATCTTAAAAATGACACCCAAACCAAAATGAATTGATTCCTGAAAACATTTATCAAAAAGAAAGTGCATTATCTCATAGTGAAAAGATCGCAAGAAGCATTCGTTGTTACCTTTTGTTGGTCTACATCGAGCAAATATGTCTCCCAGCAAGTTTGCATTAACTATTATTATCGAGATCATTCTTCAAACACAAAATTGAGACAGTTAGAGATATTTTAGGTGGACTATCGCCTGTGACAATTTAATCAGCTATATGATTACTTAAAAATATATAATTACAGACCGTTTCGAGCAAGCATTTTCAAAAAACTAACAATTGATAAAT
Source organism: Halesus radiatus (assembly GCA_022606495.2). NCBI lineage: Eukaryota > Metazoa > Arthropoda > Insecta > Trichoptera > Limnephilidae > Halesus > Halesus radiatus. The sequence continues at coordinate 533,187 of JAHDVE020007712.1, forward strand.
TGCAAAATTTATCTTTGCCTTTGTTGTGTATGGGGGATGAATGGATTTGTGACGTGTGAATGTATTCAAGTTACAACAGTAGTTTTGTCATAATCTATATGCTCAACAATGGCTTTGCGCATGGGGCGGTACATGCAGTTGGGTTCTTAACTTTCATCTTCAAACTTTGACGCGTGGCTTTCTGGGTTCCTATGACATGACCAAATCACATCATACGATTTGGGGTTAACTTTGCGCTGTGTTTTTTAGAGTGGAGCATATTAGTCTGTCGAAGCGAGGTGAAAGAGTTGCGTTATGAAATTATTAATAGGTGGGTCAAAATTATCGTACTTATTTGTATTATACATCAAATCTGGTACATAGTGAAATATCAATGATCGTTTTACATTTTTGAATTTGTAGTTTATATTAGCTAATTGCCTTGTAATGAAAATCTTACCATTTAAACAGAATTTTTATTTGATTTTTTTTTTGTTTTTTAGATATTCATAGATAAAATTTTCATTTAAATCATAGATTTCATAATACTTTTACGTCATGCTTAGTAAATACATAAAACATACCTGGCTGATCTTGGCATGGCAGTCGCGGAAGTTGAGCTGCTGAATGCGGTTGTGAATCTCCTTCTGACCAATAACTGGTGCGGTCTCACGGTCTGGTGCGTCGAGGCCCCCGTGCACGAAGGACGACGCATTGTTGTAGAAGCTGAAGACACAAGCACAATGTTGGTGTTAGATACAGTTATATAGATTGAAAATTTTGGTGGGAGATGAAATTACTGAAAAGATAAAGCGATATAAGTTTGATCCATACAGATTAGTAAGAAAACCAACGTTGCCAATTTACATAAGAAATTTTGACTCCACCGATTAGTAAGAAAACCAATGTTGCCAATTTAGATAAGAACTTTCGACTCCACTGATTAGTAAGAAAACCAATGTTGCCAATTTACATAAGAAATTTCGACTCCACCGATTAGTAAGAAAACCAATATTGCCAATTTACATAAGAAATTTTGACTACACCGATTAGTGAGAAAACCAATGTCGCCAATTTACATAAGAACTTTTAATTCCTAGAACTTTAATATTTGATTTCAGAAATAATAGGTTTCAAGAGAGGAACTTAGTGTGAACTTGTAAACATTAAAAAAAAAGTAGAAGATGTATGGACAAAGTTTTTATTTTATTTTTATATGCAGTTATGTACACAGGGGCGGAAATGTTAAATACTGAAATAATGAGTGATATGAGGGACATAAATTAAAAAATTGTAAAGATAAAGAAAGTGCCAAACTCAATTATTATCTTAGCCAAAATAAAAAAAACATTTTATCATGAGATTATTGTTTGTTATTATTCTTTTTTTTATTGAAGCTTATAAACCTCATTGTAACACATTTTTAATCATTGAAGATAATATTAACAACTCTCAAAATGAAACATGAAATCGAAAAGACAGAGAAAAAAAAGATAATGGTGGCAGCTGGGACTCAAACCCAGGACCTCATGGTCTATCCGGGGCCTTGTGTTCAAATCCACCGAGTTACAGCTACAGGTTTATGAGCTTCAATTAGTTATTCCAAAAAATGAATATTAATCCTATACTTGAAGAAAAAGTCAACAGATGTCCCAGTTCATGTCCAGATTTCAATTTTTTGTATGGCTATTTAGGCGGTAGGTGGGGCAGGGCCCCACCTAAATGAAAAATCTTCATTAAAAAATTGTTTTTTTGAAAAAAAAATCATTTTCGGCTTCAACAACATCAATAATGTCATATATTTCAACTTAGCACTCTAGCTCACTCAAAATTCACGAGCCGCCAATGATTTTAAGAGTTATTAATTTTATCTTCAATTAATTAATTAATTGTTTTTGTGTTTAATTCGTAGAACTCCATTTAATTTATTTTTTTTTAATTTAATGTAAATCAAATTTAATAATGTTATTATTAAGTTCTGCAAGTATTTTTAGTTGTTATTATTGTGACAGCTGTTTCGGTGTTTAAGGCCATTTTCAAACTGTGGTTAATCCACATTGCGACGACTTGTTTATATGATTTAATTTACCCCCACTCCTTTAAAATTTGGATGGATGGGTAATGATTTATTATCGGTAAAACCAATTTAGTTAGAAAACAATTAAAATTCTGTGAGGTTTTCACATTTATAATGTGTTTTTACTCATATTTAACTGACAATGTTTTCTTAATTGATTTATTTAAATGTGTTGTATTGTTTTGATAATGTGAACATACTGAGAAGCGGTGAGTATATAATTTTCCTTACTTTATTAATTAATGTTATATTAGGATACTTGAAAAATTAGAAATTAACAAACGAACGAAAGATTCAGAATTTTAATTGCTTTCTAACTAAATCGGTTTTACCGATAATAAATCATTACCAAAAAACCATAAATATGGCAATTTTACAACAAACACACTAATCATTTTTTTTTATTAACAGCACAGTGACCTTGAGGTGATTTTTTTTGGTTTTCACTCTGTGGCGTCATTATTAATGAATGAATTAAATAATATACTTTGTATTCGCCACTTTATTAATATAAAGATATCTACATGTTTCGAAGTAATTCAGTAGATCAAAGTAGTTCAGGAATAATACTAAAAATAATTATGTCAAGTATAGACAAATGACAAAAATTAGAACACAACGGAGAAATTATAAACATAAACAAAAATTGATTAAAATAGGTAAGTAATTAATCAAAAATGTTAATAAAAAATCATTATAAAACATTGAATAACAAATTTATATTAGAAATGAAAAAAAAAATATATATATATATATATTCATTATTAATATTAATATGAAAATAAATTCAAGAGACGGATATTTAAAAAAAATATTTAATAATTGATTATTTATTAAATTTAATTCACTATTAACGCTTTTACTGATTTCTAAAATTTTGAATTTGTTTAATTGTAAACTGTATGTAAAATTTTTTAACTTTTATTTAAATCAAATGAATGAATGATTTATATTAATAAAGTGGTGAATACAAAGTATATTATTTAATTCATTTGGAAATTTCATAACTTATTCAAATGAGAATTGGACATTGCTCCGTTCCCTCTCTCACCATTTTAAAATTCATGTGCTTGACTCATTAGATTGGACTTTCTGTGGTCTAGAAGTGGGAACTTTAGATCATATATTTTTTGTTGTCCCTCTCCAAACAAATATCCTCTTTTCTAAAATTGCCTCTCCTCCATTCTTCATCTCTTCTAAGTCTAAGTGGAAGATACTCTCAGTATCGCCCTGGTGAAAGACCACCATTCAGAATTGAAACGTTGCTTGAAATTGCTTTTAGCCATGTTTGGTGACCAGATCTGAATAACCAGGTATTTCCCCACCTTCCTCTGCCCTTCTCCTTCCCCTCCCCAATACCTTCAGCCACGCAACATTTCCCAATTGGGGATGCCATAGTCTCACTGACTCCAGACGGTTGGGAGCAGTTGGGACTCTTGTGGGGTATTAATAAAAAATAAAAATTCTGAAGTCTAAGGACTACAATCCTCCATATAATTACGAAATTTGCCCAATTAAATAAAAATTATATATATATATTCACCATCCCTCTCTTCATAATTTAAAAATATGGGCTAGAACAGCATATAGTGAAAGCCAGAAAAAAAATTAAAAATTGGCACTCAATGAAAACATTAATTTTTATTTTTTTATTATTATGTCTCGCTATATAGAAATCCCATGCATTATAAAACTCATTTTGTTACAATATTATTTTGACTTTCTTTTGTGTTAATTCGATATGGCACACCAGAATTTATTAAATAATTCCTTCCTGCTAAAAGTATTTGCCTTCCATTGATGAATAATTTCTATTTATCTTTCGGATAGCAGCATAAATAAACTGACTAATTGGAGATAATGATATGTCCACTTATCAAACAAAGTAGTTGATAACAACATTACAAAGATCACTTTTAATTCATAAATATCAATAACAATTAATAGAAGATCGATGAATTGGGATAGCTAAATTAAGTTACAATTTGCCGCTTTTCTCTACATTCTGCTCATTTTCTCCACATTCTGCTCATTTGTAACTTTGATGACAAGATTTTCTATTAGTGTAAAAATATGAACTAGGTGTGATGTTTATCTGAGCAAAAAACTATCAATGATTCATTCAAAATGTTTTTCCAGATCATGATTCAATAAAAATTTCAATGGAGATAAATGTAGACAATGTGAACACTGCCTGGTCTTTTACTATGAGTCACAACCAATGATGTAAGACATCCAACATCCCAAGAGTGGTTGCTATCAATATCTATTTAAATAAAACAAGAAAGAATGTCTGTAATTTTGATAACGAACAAACAATTCCATTGTAGTTCTACTTATTTTATCGCTACTTGATTTACAACACTCGAGCAATGCAAATCACGGCTAAACACTGCTAAGCTCATTAAGATTATTACATAAAATGCTAAGACAATGTCCAAAAGGAATAGATCTACCGTGTCATCTATATTTTACTACCCTAAAATCTCATGACAAGGAAGAATCCCATCAAATTCTGAGTTACGGTAAGTTATACACACATGAAAGGAAAAGTTTCTAGGAGATAGTGAATATAGCAGTTAGGGGGGAATCAAAGATTTTGGGTAGACTTACCGGTGGAGGTGAATGGGTGCTTTGTTAAGAAGAGTGTAGTACTGACGTACAAACTCTCTTCCGACGCATTGTGGGGATGGATGCTCCTCCATGACCATTGCTTCACCTTTTGAAATGGGATAGCAGAAATGCCTTTCCCGTACTAAAAACAAAACTTTAAATGTAGATTGCTTCTTGATATGATTTGACACATACAAATTCACCAACTTTAATATGAAATCACTCAAACCAAGACATTTTCCACAACTATGTTTACATCCAAGCAAGAGGTCGTAAACCTCATGTGAAGGATTTTACAATTAAAACAAAGAAATAGAACACTATGCCCATTATAATTCGTCTTCCATTATGTTAAAATGACTGAACAAGATTTTTTAAGAATTCAAATATAGAATTAAACGAATATCAATGAGCCCCGGATTTTTCAGAGACAACAGACAAAAAGTTTACGAAAATGTGAAACACACATGGCGACGTTCGCGGGAATTTTTTGACAAATATATCTTCTCATCATCCGAGGATCTTATTCTCCCTCAGTATTTGCATAAAATTAAAGAATTCATCGACAATGAAGCATTTTAAATCACTTTAGTCCTGCATTTAATATCTTCAAGCGGCATTCCAGACAGCGGAGATTTTTAAACAAAATAACCTTCGCAAACATTAGACTGTCGCATCAGCTATACTGAGCCATTAATTTTAAATAAGAACCTTTCATTATTAAGGAACATTTCTTACCTTAATATTAACGGAATCTTGGTTATTTTAAATGTATAAAAAAACTAAATATCCCAAATTTAACAACAAATGGGAATGGAAAACAGAAAAAACGTTCTCGCCGTTCAGGGTGTCAATGTTCCGCTCATTGCCAACCTAAGAATTCGCACATCGAGTTTATTTATAAAACGGGTACCTACCCAAAACAAAATTTATTGTCTTTGGACTCTGGACATCGATTCTACAATAAGATTTCAAAATACGTCTAACATACCCGTGATTTCTTCGTAAATTTGTGAAAAATAATTATGATTTGAAAACGATAAATTAATTTAACATATTTTTATAGTAAATCAATTCGCTTCGATAAACCTAACAGGACCTTAAAAAATATTAAGCTTAGCGAAATGTTTTACCATGATTGGAAGGTTTTTTTAAGTAAATAGAGAATCAGTTTTTAAATCGGTACCAAAAGTAAAAATTGTGGGCCTGTAATGCAAAACTGTCTATTTCCAAAAATCCAACTGTTCAGTAGAGCCAAAAAACGGTACCGAATCTTAAAATAAATGGAATCATTTCGTTGAATTATTAACTTGGTATTGAATAAACAGTATTATAAATACATAATTTGAATTATTTTATTTTGTAAACATGATTGTTTCCTTTATATTCTTGTATCTGTCCTTTAAAACATTTTAAAAATTTGCAAGTATGGAGAAGACTTTAAAGGGTCTTATTCCTGATTCAGTTTCCAGCCAGGAAAACAATAAAAAAATCCTATTCTTCACTGTTTTCAAATTTGGCGACTGTTAAATACCAGTCGCAAAATGGTGAGTTTTGCAGAGAAAAATATTTTTCTCAATTTTTTATTCGAAATAGTACAAATTGCAATAACATGGAAGATAGTCACTTTTGCAGAAAAGGGTACATATTTTTATTGCTGAAAATAGTACGTTTTGTAAAAAATGTGTTTTTTAAGATGGAAAAATAAAAGGATTTTGTCATTACTAATTATTACAAACATACGAATTCAAAAGATTTTTTTTATTTACATAGGTAAATACATTTTCACGATAAAGTAAAAATTAGACCTCTTCTTTTTTCTTTAAGTCAAAAATTTTCATCCCAGAAAAACACAGACACGAAAAAAATCACATTTTATCCTATCGGGCCTGCCTCACGACTGGTTTGCCCGATTCTAAAAACTGTACCCGGTCAAAAGGTTTGACCAACCGGTTGACTTTAAGAAAGGACGACGAAAGGTCGAACTTTTAGACGCAGTGGATTTTTTATATCCATCAAACCAGTTGCTATATGTATAAAATGTAGTTCAACTCAATTTATCAACAAGTTTTGTTTTGAGATTGAAGAAATCAAAACACCTCGGATTAGTTTCCAAAAATGGGTGCTTAGATTGCAAATCTGATTCACGAGGAAAGTCAAGTAAATGCAGAAAATCAGTTTATATATTACTAGCTGAAGTACCCGACGTTGCCCGGGTTATGAATGGTTCGGAGTAAAGTTTTGAGGCTGTGATATCTTACCCCTACCGAATATATTTCTTCTTATTTTGAACATCAAATGTGCGAAATTTCAACAAGAAATACCAAAATTCTGCTTTAAGGGGCGGGGAAAGGGGAAGGGGATAGTTTTTCGAAAGTTCATGTGGATAGTGACATTCCTCTTGTTTCGAAGGTCAAGTGTGCAAAATTTAATCTAGCTCGGAATAAAACTGTAGATTTGTATACAAAACAAACACACCGCCCGCCCGGGACATTCTTCTTTATATGATGGAAGAAGAGAAAAAATAGAAGAAGAAGAGATTCGTAAAAAAAACTGTAGATATTATATACAAAACAAACACACACCGCCCGCCCGGGACAATCTTTTTTATATATTTTTTTTATATGAATACCGCACAAGAGTCCCAACCGTCTGGAACCAGTGAGACTATGGCATTCCCAATTGGGGAATGTTGTGAGGCTGAAGATATTGGGGAGGGGAAGGAAAAGGGGAAGAGGGAGGTGGGGAAATACCTGGCTATTCAGATATAAGAAGAAGATGTCTCATTTAAGTTTTCGATCTATGAGTTCTGGGATGACATTTTCAAAACTTCTTTCCTATCTCCAGATCTCTGCAACTATTTGCCACTCGCAACATATTTTTTCATACGAGAATTTTCTAAGAACCATTTTCCATTTTGCTAACCAAAAAGCCAAGTTGCCATATTGTTGGCATCTTGATAGTTTTTCTTTGCAAATCTAGGATGATGTCGATAGTAAAACTAAACGATTATATGATAAGGAACTCCAGTGAAAAATATAATGGTTTTAAAAATATATATTCGTGTAAATCAGCAAACAACGATTCTGAATATACAACTTTTATTTTATATAATTATACGTAGAATTTATAAATCTTTATATAAAAGTGAATTAAAAACTGTACCACCAAAACACCATGTTCTGTTGGTACTACTGCTTCTGACGTCACACGTGCCGTTTTTGAGCCCAACTATAAGTAGATAAGTTTTTTTCTACCCTTAATATTGCTAACGGTTTATAATTTCACTGTTTACAGTGTTCATTTTGCCCGTAAAATCATTATGTTTGTTTATAGCGAATACTGGAGAGTTTTTGTTGTTGTGAAAATTCATACCAATTTTAACGAATTTGTCAACGTAATAATCTAATCCTTGCACAACACAATGTCATTGGCACTTTGGTGATTATTTCTTCAGTTATTCTGGAAGCGGAGGATTTCTAATGATACCTTAACCTGTTATTTATTATGATGCGTTAGTTTTATTTCAAGCCATTAAAGGTACCACAACCTATAAAAATTTGCATATTTCTCTCGCAAAACTGTCTACCGTCATTTTTTGTCAATTCCGTGGCAGGCGCGTGCGTGGAAAACGACTAGAGGCTTATTAACGCAAGCGATTATAATTTCCCTTTCAATACAAAGCACTAAAAATGCTGACCAGGTGGTAACAAAGTTCAAGAGAAATAGTTCTCTATCATTCCCGTTTTTTTGTGATATTATCGAATATTGATATATTAGCCAGTCGGTATTATGTTAGTCATGGTGGGTCCTTTTTTCACATCATATTTGCATTGATTGATTCATTCTTCTGCCATTTACTTTCGCATTATTAATTCTCCTGATACTCCTATTTTTTTATGCGAATATCGCACAAGAGTCCCAACTGTCCGAAGCCAGTGGGACTACGACATCCCTTATTGGGGTATGTTCTAAGGGTAAAAGGTATGGGGAGGGGAAGGCGATAGGGAAGAGGAAGGTGGGGAGGTATCGGGCTATTCAGATCTAAGCACTAAGCACGGCTAAAGCCATTTCAACCATCTTTCACTTTGGAACGCAACATAAATATACTGTATATATTATTTTTAATGAATTAATTGCAAAACGACGAAGAGTAATTAAATAAAATTTATATGCTCTCGCTGGGATTTAAGCCCACAATCTCCAGATTTGTTGTCGATTAAAAAAAAAAAAATTTCCACCTTTCTTCAGTTTTTGTCGATTTTGAATCCCGAATGACTAATTATTCGGGATAAATCATTTAATACTTTTTGAACTAGACACAATTTGCATACAATTTGAAATTAAAATGGTCTCTGTAGAGTTAATAGTGTCTGGGACATAACGGTTTAAAATTTCGTAATATTTTGTCATTTCTAGCTATGTTTATAGTATTTTTCATTGTTGACACCGAAGGAATATTTTTTATTGAAATATCGGCAATACCAAAGATTTATTAATATTAGATAACGATGAATGTATGAAAGTGAATGAAGCAAGAAGTGTACGCCAAGATCGAGTTGTTTGGCGGTCCGTCCTCTCTGCCTACCCCTGCGGGGAAACGGCGTGGTGGTTAGTTAGTTAGTTAGTTAGTTAGATAACGATGAATATCGAATGAATCGAGCACAGTCACTAACGCGAGTACTTATCATCGATATGATAGACTGTATATACTCTGTTAGTGATAAGATAGACAACGTAATATACCACTAGTACCGTTATGCTGTATGTTAAATATCCTTCATCACATTGTACATTACGTGTATTATATTATGATTTAAACTTCTAAAACAATATTTGTCGCCACGCACTCCATTTTTTCCTATTAATTAAACTACCAACTCTGTAATATAATCATGTAAACCATTTTATTTATTATTATTTTAAGCATCTTCTTGTGACACTTAAGGAAACATTACTGTGTAAATATATAACCATCTGAACGCAATATGTACACTCCGCTTCTCTACACAAGCATTGCTTAAAAGAGAAGTATAATATTGCAATGAATTAAATTGTACTTAATTTCAATAATGGAAAACAAAGCATTGGGAAAAAAAAAACATTTGTACACCGTCCTTTATGTGATTTTTGCCAAAATGGCGCTATAAAAATATTATTATTATTATTGTCACGTACCAAATCATTATTCAATAGATATGAATACCAAAATATCGTTTAATATCTCGGAACGGTCAGAATGCTTATATCTGTGGACCCGGTATCGATATATCAGATATGCGGTGGTATCATAATACGCATTTCTGTTACCAACATGTTATGGCCTAGTCTGTCAGTTTAGGTTTAAAAATGTTGGATATGGACTTTCTTTGAACGCTGATAAATTGTTAACCAGTTTCGGATATGAATGTATTTTTGCACTTTGGTACAATGCACCTACAATAGTAACGAGACGCTGATATTCTACAATGTTTCCTTCAATTAAAAGCAGTTAAATTAGAGTATAAAGTTCTCGAAGTTTTGTATGAAAACCATACAATATCGATTACTGCCTATTGAACCGCTAATCCGACTGGCTCGTGTGACGTCACACCCAACAAGCCATAGATTTCGTGCTTTTTGCTGGGTTTTAAAAAATTAAAACTTTAACAATTATTTTAACCATGAAAACGAACTTTAAAAAAATTTTAAAAAATCGAAAATTAAGTTAGGATTTCAACATTAATAAAAAAAATAATAATAAAAAATGGACTGGAGTTCCTTATTGTCATGAGTTTTATTTCTTAATTCATAAATTAATTAAACATGTATAAGTAGAATTCCAAATAAGCATTATTAAGTACATAAATATCAAATTTATTATGATTTCGTTAAAAAATACCATTGCTTGAATAAGAACTTCTTACCAAACAACACGGTTATGTATTTCTCTTTTGGAGGTTAATTTATAGTAAATTTATAATATTATATTTTTATAAAATCCGACTTACAAGTATCAAATAGATTGAAGTTCCTTTCCACGTTCAAAAATATTCAAAAAAAGCTATTTAAAAAAAAATTAATAGCTGTTCCATTGTGCTTTCACACAAACGAAGTACAACTCAATATTTTAGAAAATATTCAGATTTTTGGAACAGTGATAGACGATATTATAAACAATAATTTAAAAATGTCGAAAAATATGACAAAGGGGAATATAATAATTAAAATAAACAAGTGATATATTATTCAAAATCTGTCTGTTGGATTGAAATAATTAAAGGCTAAAATATCACAAACAAACCAGTAAAATTTTTATTACAATATTATGGTCGGATTTTATAAAGTGTTGTAAATGTTGTAAGTATTGTACGTTGTAATTAAATATTAACGAAGAATACTGTATGGCAATCAAGGGTTTATGGATAAACATTCTCTAGTAGATTGTTCGTATTTTTGCAGAAGAATAAAATACTGAAACAAAATAAAATCAATATTATTGAAGCGTTGAGTTTATTCAGGTTCCTACTCTTCATCGATTTAGTTTTGTTGTGTTGTCATTCCTGATTGTATACTCAATATTTCAGTCAATCATAAGCGAACAGCACTATAATGTTGTTTCTTTCTTACACATGATATATCATATTGCTGTCTCACGAAAGTACTGTACGTAATTTTTTTGACAGGAAATCAATGTCAACCCGACAGAATGCTTTGCTCTCATTGGTCGAATTTTCTGCGCGCCCATTCTGCGCGGCTTCCGAGCATAGCATCATAGCCGGCGTCTTTCCGGCAGTAGTCCTTCTTCTTTCAACGTCCGAAGAGAGCGGTGGTGTCTGTAGTCTGTTATCAGTTCTCAGTTCTAAGTTCTAAGTTCTAAGTTTAATTTGAGCTTTTTTTTTGGCAAGCGGCCAAGAAAGTAATGGGAAACGGTGATAATTTTGCACAGGACGTAACTGAAGATCAACCAATGAACGGCACATCTGAAAACGGTGGAGCAGACAATGCTCAGGATAATGGAAGCGCCGAAGCTCCCGGCAGGGATGACGACAGGTACTTGCAAACGTTCTATTAGTGTATATTCCAATATACAACAAGCTTAAAATGATTCTTACTTGCATTATATTGTATCTTTTCATATGTACCATTAATTTAAACTTTTAATATACTAGCATTTTCACGATTCTATCGACACCGCCATGGCGGACGACGCCGGCCCGTGTCTTATGTTAATTTGTTAATCCGAGTTCATCTCGCCATTTTCAGAGTAATTATTAGTTTTAACGATATTTTGGCATGCATATGTGACTTAATTTAATACTGATTTGTGTAGTTTAATATTTCAGATGCTTTACTTTCTTTTTCCCTCTATAATTTCATTGTCGCTGAGGCGTGTATAAAATGGCGTCCCCAAGCCGCCAACATTTTGGCGCGGCGTCGCTATTGATTTTTCGCAATAAGTTCAACCGGGAAGTCTGCTAACTGTAAAGTTCTCTCCAAATTGGGGCTATTCCAGAAGATATCGGCACTTTGCGAATCAGAATTAAAAGTTTTATTTTCAGATTTGCAGTTTTAGTCTGTTGTCAGTAAATTGATTTGTTTGGCTTTGGGGTAAAGTCACAGAAGTGAAGTGGTGTAGCGGGTAACGGTCTTGTTTGTTTGGTCAGTTTGGGTCAGGTTGCTCGCTGGAGCTAGCTAAGAGTGCTTGCCGTAAAGAGAGCAATGCAGCATTTAGAACCAGAATGGAGTAATAACTTGGGTGTCTGTCTGCAGGTAGAGCAATGAGGCGGCCGCGCGCGCAGGTCACCGTGTGCTGGAAGCGCCATGATGGTATTTATCTCTTGGAAGGGTCTCTTAACCGTAATGCTCAAACAAACCAAACTGACTTGCCTCGCCCAACTTTTGGGCCCAACTCCAGATTTATTTGTTTTACACTGTTAATATTCATATTGATATTTTGTCTCTTTGTTCATAGTAATTTTTATTTTACTTGCAAATATTGTTTTCACAATTTTGACAAAATTTCACTGTCTTATTACTTTTTAAAATTTTCCAGATACATTGATTTGCAGTCTTACAGGTTCCATTTGATGAGGCATTCTTATTTGATGCAGTGCTTTGGAGATTTCGCATTTATTATTAATTTTAATTAACTGTAAACAAAGTACTGCGTAATGTTAACGTAACTGAGCGTACTTTTGGCAAATGTAGCTTCGGCTCGAACTTGCGTCACCAAGCCTTTATTCATGTCGTTTGTTTATTTGCAGAAAACTGTTTGTCGGAGGTCTGAGCTGGGAAACCACAGACAGTGAGTACCCTTTATATTATTATTTCACCGAAACACCCTTTATATTATTATTTCACCGAAACACCCTTTATATTATTATTTCACCGAAACACCCTTTATATTATTATTTCACCGAAACACCCTTTATATTATTATTTCACCGAAACACCTTTATATTATTATTTCACCGAAACACCCTTTATATTATTATTTCACCGAAACATCCTTTATATTATTATTTCACCGAAACACCCTTTATATTATTATTATTTCACCGAAACACCCTTTATATTATTATTTCACCGAAACACCCTTTATATTATTATTTCACCGAAACATCCTTTATATTATTATTTCACCGAAACATCCTTTATATTATTATTTCACCCAAACACCCTTTATATTATTATTTCACCCAAACACCCTTTATATTATTATTTCACCCAAACACCCTACATATTATTATTTCACCTAAACACCCTACATATTATTATTTCACCTAAACACCCTACATATTATTATTTCACCTAAACACCCTTTCATGATGATCAACCAGTTCTGCTTCTGAGTAGTGTTGAAGATACCCATACCAAACTTCTGATGTCTCAATCAACACACCGAGCGTTGTACGATCCCCCCTTCCTTACTAATTGACATTCTTCTTGCAGAGGAGCTTCGGGAACACTTCGGTGCTTATGGAGACATTGACAGCATTAATGTTAAGACTGACCCCAACACCGGAAGGTCGCGAGGATTCGCCTTCATCGTGTTCAAAGCCTCCGACTCAATCGAGAAAGTGATGAACGCCGGTGACCACACCATCAACAACAAGAAGGTTGACCCCAAGAAAGCCAAGGCCCGCTATGGAAAGATCTTCGTCGGAGGCCTCAGCAATGAGATCTCCGATGATGATATTAAGTCATACTTCGCCCAATACGGCACCGTAAGTACAACATGCATTTAAAAATACAAACACTTTTTCCTCAAAGACTGACTCACTATTAAATTTGTGGTGCATAACTGTTGTATAATGTTAAATTAATATTTTTCAATGCATTTGCTACAAAACGCAATGCTTCACTCGCGCAGACACAAACACTCTTCAATTTCTGTATTCCCTTTTCTAATATTTAGTATGTATTTGTCAACAGATTGTGGAGGTTGAGATGCCCTTCGACAAGACAAAGAACCAGAGGAAGGGATTCTGCTTCATCACCTTTGAGTCCGAGCAGGTCGTAAACGAGCTGTTGAAGACCCCGAAACAGACCATCTCTGGCAAGGAGGTGTGTATTTAAACATTTCACTTTTACCCAATATCAGGATGGATGAATGCGTGCTTAATGATGAATCAATGGCTCGAGTCAGAGACGCCCGGCTCACGTCCCAGCGCTAGCGATAGCAGAACCCTCTGGGGCGCGGGCGTCGCTGTTGAAGTTCTCGCCGTGTCTGATAAAGTGATGAATACGGGATGATGGGAGAGGGAGTGTACGGTGGGTTACTGATAGTGTTGTCTTGTTGCAGGTGGACGTCAAGAAGGCGACACCCAAGCCCGACGGCCCCGGAGGCATCGGAGGGCGAGGCAGTGCGCGTGGTGGCAGAGGAGGCCGTGGCGGGCGCGGGGGTCGCGGTGGCGGCTATGGAGGCCAGGGAGGTTGGGGCGGCGGCCAGGGCTATGGGGGCTACGGAGGCTACGGCCAGGGCGGCTATGGTGGAGGCTACGATGGCTACGGCGGAGGCTATGACTACTACGGCACGGGATACGGAGGCTATGGGGGCTACGATTACACCGGCTACAACAACTATGGTAATAAACAACACAATAAGCAGCACCATCAGCAGCAGCACTAGCTGCTCTCACCACCGTCATGGCTGAACTACCTCGCCATCCTAACGTGAACAATAAAATATTGTTCAACAAATGCTGACTATATTATTATAAGGAGAAGATATTTATTTTTTGGATACTTTTTTGAACCTGGAAATAATATACGAAGCCATTTAAAAGAACAATATTTTATATGTGAGATACCTTTCATATATATAATGTATATAATTTAGTTTATGTTTGTAATACCACGTTTGGCATTTGTAGCACTGTCGGTATTGACTAACGACGGCTTTTTGGCTTTGGGCCGTTGGGCGCTCCTCTTGCCTTCCGATCGTGTCCCACCAGAGACAGTGCTACATTTGGGAAATTGGGTAAATAGTATATGGAAGATACATTGTGAAATATTGAGCTTTTAAATAAAGCATTTCTTAAATGGTATTCTCAATGTGTTTGCCATATATTCATACCCTATTTCCACTGCCTTGTCCCAAACCATCCTTCATTTTATATCTTTACATACTTCTGCTGTCTTGTGGGTCCCAATACATACATTTACTAAGAAGCAGCGACTCCTGAACAGTCAAACAAACCAAGTATATCTACCATCGCCACCTCCGTCTCTCCGCTGGGATCATTCCATGGTATTGTGCCCCACAAGCTAACAGCCCCCGACACATTCTCATAGACTTAGACTTAACAAACATGGAACTTTAAAATAGTAAGGACAGCAATATTAGTCATACATTTGTTCAATCTATGAAATACGAAGGACTGCTCTACCATTTTTAATAAGAATAATACAGAAAGCACTTAAATCATTGCATTCAAAAAGCTGACTCGAATTTAAGATGTTTGATGCTGTTGTGCTCGGGTAAACGTCAATTCAGAAGAAGTAGCATCTTGTTTGACTTGATTCTCGTCAGCAGCTTGAATGCCTTGCTGTTGTTTGCCAGCGTGTGGGCTAATGAGCTTGTGTTGGTTGTTGCGGCAGATTATGGCGGCTATGGGGGGTATGAGGGAGGCTACGGTGCCCGCAGCGGCGCCCTCCGAGGCAAAGGTACCCCCCCTTGATCCATCACACCACCCGGCAGACTAAACTTTCTCACATGCAGATTGTCCTACCTCCAATTACCAACTTAACTAGTCTATATTATCCTTGGGGATATAACGGTGTGATGCAGTAGGATCAGCTAGCGGGGGGAGTTTATATTTTGAACATTTACAAATGTCATTTTTCTTGTGGGGGGATAAAACCAATTTTAATGTAATTTTGCATTATTTTAATACTGGGGCGTGTGCCTTGTAGGTTTCATGTGGAAAGTATGACAATCTGTATAGTGGCTGTAATTTCTTTCCAATTTAATTTAGCGATAGTTGACGTATTGGCATATTATTTAAACAGAAAGTTTAGACTGCTGCTAAGAATTGTTGTTTTCCTTGTGTGCCATTCTCCCGCTTGCACTTTAACTGTATTACTGTTTGGATCGGTCTGCCAAACATTTGAAACACCCAGTTTAATGTTTGCGAACGTACACCCCTTTCTAATAATTTACTGCATGCAAGGCAAAAAGGTGACACTAGCGAATCATTTCTATATTAGAATCAATAGTAAATCATGTCTAACCCTCCACTGCAGGGTTTTCATTGCACCCTTATCTCATTTTGTTATACCTATTAATCTACTCTAAATGCTCGTGGAAGTCAGATGAATTAAAATTTTACATAACTTTTTAGCTGATAACATTTGACTTAATAACAATCATTACTAGTTGTAAGCCAAAGAAAATGCTGTGATGTAATAGTTGAAACAGTTAGAATATGTTGATAACTCACTTGGCAAATATGCGATATCACTGCATCGACTTTGCTTATCAGTAGTTCAATAGATCAAAGACAGTACTCCACTGTTTGTGTAAAAGTACATGACAAGATGAGTTGTTTGGATAGAATGAAATGAGAGAGACAGAGAGAGCTAGCATTCTGGGCCGGGGGAGAGTTCTGTACTGACGTTGTTGGGGTGCTTGGTGCAGGAAGCTCGAGCGGCGGAGGCTACACGGGCGGAAAGCAGCGTGGGGGAGGTGGCGGCGGGGGTGGGCGCGTGAACCAGAGGCACCAGCCCTACTGAGCTGCCCCTCTCATCTAGCACATCTCAGCGCCCCTAGACGTCTTCTGTTAAGGTAACCACCCCCGCCTACTTGTACAATACTGTCTTCAATCAATCCAATACTCCCCCCCCACCTGGTAATATAGCCTTGGTTTTGTTTGCAGGTTAAGATTCATCTCGTCATCGTGTATTTTCTGATGTTTTTGGTAAGCTCACCGCGCATCTTCATGAGAATCAGATCATTCCATTTCATCGAAGAGATAGGCAAAGTTAGGAAATTCTAATCCTGTAGTGACGGAACCGCCCCGGTATGAAAGGGATCCCAACTCAACTATTCAAATTGTCATTGTTCATTGCCCGCATCTTTTTTTTATTTTTTTTTATATATATATGTTTACTGTAATAACACTTAGATCTTGTACAAATTCTTAATATTACGGATAATAATGGAAGTTAGTGACACCCGCCCGCGAAGCATTGTGCAGTCGGGCACAGTGACGTATTGAGGACTATGTCCTTTATTTAATGTTTGTCCTCTCTTACCTCATTGTGTGAGATAAATATTTTTTATTTTATACACTTACACAATAGTTTTCGGAGACTGTGTATTTTATGGAACAAAATAGAGCCGTTAAAGTATTGATTAATAAATGCGGCCGCAGTAGGGAGGTGGATGTCCATGTCCATCCATCGCTGTCTTCTCAAGTTGTATTCCCGAAAGGTACGACGCAGACCCCTTGCTATTCTACTTGTTACCCACCGGTAACAAACAATACCTAGGATTCCCTATGCGGGCCCTTACGAAGTGACATTTCATGTCTAGCAATTCTTAATGTTAGTGAATTATAGATTATAAGTAAATTCATCTGATGTTTTGTCAGATATTCAAAATTGATGTACACGTCTTGGAAAATAAATCTTGTGTAAATAAATTTGTATTTTTCTTATGAATAAACTTATTTAATGTACCTATTATTTATTACGATTATTACTTCTGAATTGTAATTATACTTCACAGAAGAAGTTTACAAACTTCAATAATACACAACACGATTTGCAACACTTGATAAATGATTTATCAACCATTAACAGAATTTTGCTAACAAACTAGCACTCTTCCTGAGTTCTGGCCAAAGTGTCGACGTTGCCAAGCATGCCCTGAAAATACACTTGTAATGGGCTAACTGCAGTGAGGCTCCTCGCTATACAGTATTCGTTTACAGAAGATGCACATATTTAGCTCTACAATACAACAGTAAAGAGTAGTAATCTTACAGGAGATGAAAGAAAACTTTTGAATTAATTCACTTAGAATGTGAACTAGAATTGTTTGGGAAGAGATAATTTATCTAATTCAGATGAAATTTGCTACTTTCCCATACTTGCTGCTGCAGTGGTAGCCGAAAATAGCTGGGTATTTTCCGCATGGTTTTTCAAGATAAACAAATTCATCGAAATGTCAGTTTATTAGAGGTAAACATGAGTGTGTCTGAAGGTTATCGCGGGGCGTTAACCTACTGTTAATGACCTACACCTCCACCTTAGTAGACAGGATAAATCTGAATATAATAAAATGTGACTAAAAGGTCCATACTAATTATAAGAATCGATGGCGTAGTTGGCAACAGTACAAAATTTTCAGTTTATTTTGGTATGGTTTTTATTTTAACGCATGGAATCACCCTGTCGGATTATATCTGAATTATTTTTAACTGATTATCACAGATCCTCGGCAGTTATGAACGAAGAACGTTAGATGGCAGTATTGAGCGGAATGGATTCGTTTTGGTTGGTAAAAAATGTATTTAATTGGCGTTATGCAATTCCCTGACGGTAGATGGCAGTATTATGTGAAATACCTTATTTTTCGTCGGCAGATGAAATAGCTCAGTTTAGTCAGTAGATGGCAGTATTAAACTAATCCTTCGAAAAATGTTTATTTTGAAGATTCGCGAGTCGAAATTTAAAAAAAAAAAAAAAAGTGATTCAAAAATAAATATTTCTCATTGAAAAAAAATACATGTTTAAATTTGTAAAAAAACAGATTTTTTTTTATTTGGTTAAAATGAAAACAAAATTAAAAATAAAAACAATGTTTTCAAGTTTTCACAAACAAAAGTATTTTCTTTTTGTCTACTTTCGATCAAATCTATCAAACGGACCGCAGTTCTTTTTGGTTTTAGCCCCGAGAGAGCCAGTTTTCTTTATAACATTAAAACGTTGAATTTATAAATCGTTTATCTTTCTTAAAAAATAACTTTCATTTTTAATAACAAAACAAAACAAAAGTGAAGAAAACAAATATTTTATTAAAAAATAATTCATATAAATACAAGTTTTCTTATAAAATAATCGTTTTTCTTAAATGTGATTCTGCGTCACATTATCATTTTTATTTTAAATAATTTTTTTTTTATTAAAATACCCAAAATTTATTTTATTTTTATGAAATTTTTACTTTTTGAGAAATTTCTGGCAAAAAAACAGAAACTTTCATACTATAACATACCTACATAAAAAATCGTAAACTTGAAAAATATATTATTAAAATAAATTATTTATAAATCTCCTCCCCCTTCCCTTCTGAAGTTCATTGGCCATTTTTCTCTCAAGTTTTTCTCTGTTTTCTCAGAGAAATTATTATTGTTATTTTTTGTTTTTAATTTTATCTAAATTCTCATTTTAAATCATTATAAAAAATATGTATACGAATAAATTTTCTATAACATTTAAAATTTGGAATTTTTGATGTGCCGCCCAAATGACATGTTCGTTTTTGTTCGTGAAAATGTCGTTGATGACTTTTTTTAAAATAAAACAATAACTTATCGGAGCAAATCTTCCAAAAACAATAATAAATTTTAAATAGTTACATATCGATTTTCCATAATATTCCAATATCGATTAATTGCCCGCTCTGAAATAATCAGGTAACCACAGTTTATTTCGTCTTTCTAAAGAAATTAAGTAATATAATAATAGAAATTATCTTAACACCTCGTCAAAAACAGCTGTCGTGCCACGTCGTGCGGTAACATAGCCTTAAGAAAAAAAAGTACGTTATAGTAACGTAATGAGTAATTATAGTAAAGCGCAATTGAAGTTAAATAACACAAAACTGCGCTATATAAATGATATATTATTTTTTATTATTATAAGCTATTGAATCCGGATTCATGTTTTAACGATAGAATTTCAACAAGGGAGTTATTTTTCGAAAAGTTCGATTATGATTATTGTACAGCGCCCTTGAGGTGATTTCTCACAAAAACGGCGCTATACAAGTCATCCAACTATTATTATTATTATTGACTGGCGTTCTCGCACATCTTGCTGTATAGCGGGGTCGATTACCGCGTGAACTGCATTTGTGAAGCCTAGAGTTAATTTCTTTTTTAAAGCATTCCAATTTGATAGACTTTTAATACGTTTTGCATTTAAATAAGGTAGACATTTGCTTGGACTCCATAAAATTAATTGATTTCGCTTAGTCGAAGGCGAGATTTTGAAAATATTCCTCAAACATTGTAAAACAACACTGTTAACATAAAGGTTTTATGGCTTAAGGCGCGTTCCCACCTCACATATTCTACGCGATAGAATGCCAGATAGAAATAAAAGGCCAATGTTGAATCGACAATAGAACCAACCGTGTGAATGGCAAATATTACAGTCGATGACATAAAAACGTAGATTAAGATTTTTTTTAATAATAGTAATTATTTCATTGGTTTATTTGTAATTTTTTATTTATTTAAAAAAAGTTTATTTATAATTTTTTTTTAACTTTAATTTGTCGAAGTCCATTTTAATTGAAACTTTATTACTAAAATTTATTATTAAAATAAAAATAAAATCATTCTAATAAAAATTATAAATAAAATAATATTAATAAAAATAATAAATAAAATAATATTAATAAGAATGATAAATAAAATAAACATAATAAAATAACAAATAAAATAATTTTATTATTAAAATGAAAATAAAATATTTTATTATTAAAAATAAAAATAAAAGCAAAAGCTTTAAATTAAAATGGATTTCTACAAAATAAATTAAAAACAATTAAAAAAAATAATCATTAAGAACATTCGTGCGACATTTTGCTGGGTCGATCTTGGCATACATTTCTTGCTTCATTCACATTCATACATCGTCTCATACATTCTCTTCTATTATTCTGACTTCCATGGCCTGACTCAAGTATTTGATTCACTTGAACGTGTCATGTCTTCCTCGGGCGTACCCAGCTTCTTCCATTCCATTCACATTCGCGTCATTGCGATCAGAATGTGTTTATCGCGTCACAGATGAATAGAATGTATTTTGTTGTTATTTGTTTTCAATAAATCTAATGATTTTTATAGCGCCGTTTTCAGGAAAAAATAACCTCAAGGGTGGTTAGGTTTATATAAGTGTATGGGTGACTGCAAGCGATAACTTCCTATTATATTTTGGTTTTAATAACCTGAAGGGTTAAGTTAGGTTTAGTTTGGTTAGATTAGGTTGGTCTAGGTTAGGTCCGGTCGGGTTGAGTGAAATGTGCGGGGAACTTAAAATAATAAATATTAAATCGTAGGTTTGTTATTAGGGAATAATACAGAGAAATGAATTATTTATTAAATTAGGGAATGATATAGAAAAATTAAAATTAGGGAATAATAAAGAAAAATTAATTCAACTATAATTTGCAAGCATAAAATGAATTTACATCTGGGAAAAATAATATAATTTAACCGTTAGAATGCTACGCGGCGCAAAAGCGCTGCGATCGTTTGTATCGAAAATTGCGGCGCAGCGCAAAAGTGCTGCGAGTTTCAGTGTGTTTTCGGTGCTCCGCGGGAGTGCACGTACGCTAACCTCGCGCGTAATTTGTAATGAGAGTGCATTCTTATACATTTAAAAATAACTTTTATCGTTTTTTTATATTATTTTAAAAAAATAACCATGTCACGTGCTATTATTTCAAACGTTGATTCGATTCCTAGTGATTCTACGGGGAGTGAAACGACAGATACAAATAGTGATGATAGCAGTATTATAACGCATCGAAGAAAAAGATTGAGGATTGAAAGTGAGTCTTCTACCTCCTCTTCATCTACAGAAACAGAAGAAACACCAACTTTTGCCAAAATTCCTCCGACAAAAGTGTTTTCTAAATCAACAAATGATTTTTTCGAGACTCCTGGACCTAGGCGGGCGCCTCCTCCCGATGGCACACCCATAACCTATTTCAACATATTCTTTACCATATCACTGCTCGAAACCATCGTAAGGGAAACAAATCGATATGCTGCACAGTTTTTGGCCTCGCACACTGTATCGGATAATTCTCGAGCAAAAAAGTGGACGCCGACAACAATATACGAAATGAAAGCCTTTATTGCTGTCATACTCGAAATGGGAATAACGAGAAGGCCAACAATTAGTAGTTATTGGATAAAAAATTCCCGACACATACCATGGTTTGGGACAATGTTTTCAAGGGATAGGTTCCAACTGATTTTGAAGTTTTTTCACTTGGTTGATAACAGATTATTATTTGAACCAGGCCATCCGAATTATGACCCATGTGGCAGGTTTGATGTGCTTGTCAAACATGCAAATACCGTATTTCATCAGCATTATGTACCAAATCAACAACTATCCATCGACGAGTCGTTAGTTGGTACTCACTGCCATTCTTCGATAAAACAATATATTCCAAACAAAAAACACCATAAATGGGGAATCAAATTTTGGATGCTGTGCGACTCGGTTTCCAAATATTGCTTGGGTTTTTTCTGCTACAAAGGAGCTAAAAATACAGATGACAGAGATTCGGTAGAAAAATATGGTCTTGGATTTACGGTAGTGCAAAAATTGCTTTCAATTGGAAATTACCTGAACAAAGGTTATCATTTGTTTACAGATAATTTTTACACAAGCTTACGATTGGCCAAAGCCCTTTTGGAACAAAATACATATATAACTGGAACAATAAGACGTAACAGAAAAGAGATTCCTCCAGAAGCTAAGAAAGCAATCGTAGGAGAAGCCAAATACCTAGCACATGAAAATGTTTTGATGTGTTCATTCAGAGACAAAAAGTCCAAACCAAAGCCAGTCATATTGATTTCATCCAATGCAGATACTAATAGTGTGACGATCAAGAAAAAGAAAGGGAATTTTGAATACGAAAAAGTGAAACCAAGCATGATTGATGACTACAACAAATACATGGGAGGTGTGGACGAATCTGACAAAATGTTGTACGTGTATTTGGACGAGCGAAGAACCCTAAAATATTGGAAAAAAGTAGTATTCAACATTTTTGGAAGAATGGTACTCAACTCTTATATTTTGTATGTTTCCAACACTACCGAAAAAAAAATGACCCGGCTCCAATTCACATCGAAAATTATTGAGGATCTCGAAAAGGAGTGGATGAATCATAAAAATAGCGTGTCAACACAACCATCTTCATCAAAGAAAAAATTTGCGCTGGAAAAATTACCGGGACGTAACTTACGCCAGTGCGAGGTGTGTAGCAACAGAGGGAGTGGGATAAAGCGATCCCGCCTTATTTGCGTACGCTGTAGGAAAGGCCTACACGCTATTTGTGCGGCAAAACATAATTGTTGAGCTATTTTTTTTTTATTTTTTATTTTCTAAAAGAAATAAAATACAATAATATTGATATCACTTTATGTTTAATAAACATTAATAAACAATAAACATTTTATCTTTATAATGCAAAAATAATTAATAAAATTGATTGATATTTGTCTAAGTTAGAGTGTTTTATTTGACACCATTATTTTTTCCTCTAAATTAATCAATATGTGTATAGCAATTTTCATTTATTTTTGCCAAAATTGCTTAGCACTAAAACGGTTAATCACCTCCGTTGGGTGCAACAGGCAGACCGCTAGTATAAATTATAGGAGGGATGTTTCCGATTTTCCACGTCATTTAATTATAATTTTTCCTAATAAGTTCAAATTATGCGTGTAACCAGACGTAATGGCACACTGGCGAACTGTAGTGGGCAGCTGATCCCGATCTGCGAAGAGGGCTGGAAGGGGAGAAAGCACAACCTTAATTTTTTATTTCAAAGAATTGTAAACTGTGTTTTATGTGCTAGCGGCACTTGCTGATAGCAATCTTATATTTAAGCCTGCTCACTGAGGTAATGGAGGGTATAAGGTAGAATTTGGGCGGAGACGGAGGGGGTCGGTGCTGGGGGTTCAGTGGCCGATTATTTTCATTATTAATTATGGTTCCTATGTTGTAAAGTACTATATTTATACAATGGAAGTCAAATCAAAATAATTTCATTTTTCTTTTATCAAATTTATTTACATATTTCACATTTTGACAATTGGAAAGGAAAATTTTTTGTATAAATAGCCACCATAAATTGATATAACTAACAGGAAAACTAATAAAGCATATATATATATATATATATATATATATATAATCACCTCTTCCCGTACTATGTTGATCTAGTAAGATTTACATGACCTTTGTTGATCTACCTTTAACACCGTTTATCTTGGCTCCGGTGGGATACATCTGCACGAGTTGGCAACAGTGCCTTAATCATTACCAAGGTTGTCAGTTTGCAACTGACCCCAGTCGGTATGTTCGACATCAAAATATAAGAAATTTGATCCAGTTTAACGGTTATTTTTTATTCATTTACTCTCCTTTCGTTGCTCCGATTGATGTATTCGCAGTTTCTAGATACAAGTTGATCTAAAATGAATGTGTATTCAGTTTCTAGATACAAGTTGATCATATATGTTTTATTAATTTATTCTCCTTTCGTTGCTCCGTTTGATGTATTCTCAGTTTCTAGATACAAGTTGATCTAGGAATGAATATGTATGTAGGTACGACGAAGATTATAAACATGGGTTGAGGCGTGCGGGGAGAGAGAGGGGGGGGGAGTTCATCACACGGAAAGAGAACGCTAACCTACGAATTCTCTCAGTCCTACAGTCCAGCCGCCGGCGTTGTTCACCGCTGAGCCCGGCTTTTCGGCGGGAGGACATGTTGCTTTTTAAATATCACCTTTAGCGCGCTGACAAAATGCAATTAATTTGAGAACAACTTCTCTTATTCAAAATGATAAGATGGTATTATTTTGGATAATTTATTCTGTTAAAAAAATATGTGGTAATTGTTTTTAACAATTGTATAAGTTACAAAGGAATAAAAATATTCCGTTCAAAGATGAACAATTAACTTTATCAACGAAATAATAATATGAACCTTTCTAATCACAAGCATCTGTTTTATTGAGGTGGGTTAGAAATAATATAGTTTTATTCACACTGTGTTTTATTGGCGATATCAAAAATTATTTTTACGCGAAATCTTCTAATGAGCGAGTAATTGTGATATTTTCTCATATATTAAAAAAATATTTTATGTTTTCTTCAAATGATTGATAACTTTGTGGAGTCATTATTAATTATATAATCAAATATTTTATGGTTTAATCCAAGATAATATTAAAAAATATAATTATGTAGTTATAAGAAAAATGTGTTTCCTACTAAAAACAATCCCATGACCTTTTTGTACTATTATATTGTATCAAAAGCATTCGCTTGTAAATGGAGACGAATTTACACTTCTTGGTATATAAATACCAAATATAGATGAGAATTAGATAAAAACTTTTTAATTATCTTACGCTGTCAACTTTTAATTGTATTAATTTATATTAATTCTAATTATTAATTGTTTTAAATAATAAAACACTTAATTTCTAATACCGTCCCCTTTATAGAATATAAAAAAATAGAATATTAACAATTTACAACCACCTTACTTTAGAGACAAACTGTATTACAATAAAAACTTCCACACATACCATACAAGAAAGAAAGAAGATATTAGACAAAAAAAAAACCCAAACACAAAATTGTTTACTGTTACAGTACCTATAAAGGCATCAATTTGTATATAGCTTAGTAAACATTGAATTAAAAAAAAAAGTATCTAAATTAAGAATATTGAGAGTAGGATATAAAAATTATGTATGCATTAAGTATTGGAAATAAGCAATACGTAAAAATATATAAGTTTATATTAGACCGCATGAAGTGGAACTGTTTTAAGTTTAATAAATAAAATAAAATAAATGTATAGAGATTTCATTGTCTGTTAGATCAGCTAATTTGAGTTTCTTCAAATTAATCTTACAGTCTATTTTCAAGCACCGACTTGAGCATACGTTCAATTTATTTTTTATTCATTTATTCTCCTTGAGCATACGTTCAATTTATTTTTTATTCATTTATTCTCCTTGAGCATACGTTCAATTTATTTTTTATTCATTTACTCTCCTTTCGTTGCTCCGATTGATGTATTCGCAGTTTCTAGATACAAGTTGATCTAAAATGAATGTGTATTCAGTTTCTAGATACAAGTTGATCATATATGTTTTATTAATTTATTCTCCTTTCGTTGCTCCGTTTGATGTATTCCCAGTTTCTAGATACAAGTTGATAGGTTTTTTTTACTAATTTATTCTCCTTTCGTTGCTCCGTTTGATGTATTCTCAGTTTCTAGATACAAGTTGATCTAGAAATGAATGTGTATTCAGTTTCTAGATACAGGTTGATCCAGAAATGAATATGTATGTAGGTACAACGAAGATTTTGAACGTGGTTTGGGCCGGGCGGGGAGAAGGGGGGGGGGTCATCACATGGAAAGAGAACGCAAATCTACGAATTCTCTCAGTCCCACATTCAAGCCGCCAGCGTTTCTCGGCGTTGAGCAAATAACCGTTGTTCAGAAATTGAACTCTCCCTTATAAGGGAATTCCCTAAAATCCACGGTAGTCGCCCGCTTGTAGCGGGCGAGATGGTGCGGAGCGATACAATAATTATGAGGTCTCTCTTCTTTCAAATAGTGTGTGTATGCGTTGGAAAGACAACAAACTATACACATTTTTGTCAACTTGAGCAACGAAAGAACAGTTTGTAAGGTGGTAGAAAATTGTTAAAATTCAGATATTTTATAATATTCTATAAAGGGGACCGTATAAATAAAATAAAAGTTAGGAATTAAATGTTGTATTTACTAAAACACTTAACAATTGGAATTTATATTAATTAGTGCAATTAATATTAATTATTAGAATTACAATTTGTCAGCAT
Source organism: Halesus radiatus (assembly GCA_022606495.2). Lineage (NCBI taxonomy): Eukaryota > Metazoa > Arthropoda > Insecta > Trichoptera > Limnephilidae > Halesus > Halesus radiatus. The sequence continues at coordinate 560,217 of JAHDVE020007712.1, forward strand.
AAGAAACTTATTTTTATTTTTTTAAATTTCATTTCTATTTGGTATTTATATTCCAATAAGGTACCTACTTATTAGTGTGAGTTCCTCTCCATTCACAAGTGAATGCTTTTGATAAAAAGAGTTAAAAAAAGTTATGGGATTGTTGTAAGTAGGAAACATATTTTTTCTATACCTACGTAATTATTTTTTTTAGTATTATATTGGGTTAAACTATAAGCTTTTTTTAATGTAAGAGAAAATAGTACAATTAATCGCTCATTAGAAGATTGTTTCTTTCGCGTAAAAAATATGTTTGATATCGCCGATAAAACATAGTTTGAATTTTATTTAAAACTAGATTATTTCTAGCCTAACTCAATAAAAGAGATATTTGTGATTAGAAAGGTTCATATTATTATTCCGTTCCTTTGTTTCCGCAACAAAATTTTTCAAAATTTCCGTTCAAATTTGCATTATCTAAGTTTTATGTAAGTAGGTATTATTCCACGCCGTCATTACGATGTGGTTTTTTTGTTTAATGTTTCATTTGAGATTTGTTAATATTTTTTCATTCAGCTAATAAATTACATTAAGCCTTCAAAGGAGATCAAATTAATTTGTCTCCTCATTGATGAAGTTAATTGTTCATCTTGGACGTAATATTGATACTAAATGATACGACTAAATACTTGAGTCGGGCCATATCAATCTGAATAACAGAAGATTATGTATGAATGTGAACGAAGCAAGGAGTGTGTGCCGGTCTTTTCTCTCTGCCTAACCCTGCAGAAACGGCATGATGATTAGTTAGTTATATATGGTAAACTTAAAACAATTTTGTTAAAATTTATTACTTTAATTTTTTTATTATTATTTAAATTGGAGTATGTTGTGCGGCTGATGGCAGAAGAGATGAGAAGGAGATTGGTTAGAGGAAGATGGGGAAGTACCTGGTTATTCAGATCTGGTCACCAAAGACGGCGTAAGCCATTTCAAGCAATTTTTATACAAAATTATATATCGTACAGTCCTCAAACAATAAATTTATAATAAACGATTTTTCACAAAAATAACAATTAATCACTATAAATAGCTAAAATTAGCAATTTCCACCACCAGACAACTAGGTGAGCGGTTACGTCGGTCACCAAATTATTGATTAGTTACGGTGGTTACAGGTCAAATTCAACTTGTGCCGATTTAAAAAAAAAAATATTTTCAAAATAAGCATTATGGTGGACTTTAAATTAAATTAAAAACGATCAAATTGAATCTCCCAGGTTGAAGGGAGTTGGGACTCTTGTGCGGTTGGCACTTTTGTGCGGAATTCTCATAGAAAAATCATATATCATTTCATGCAAACTCTACTATTAACACCTGGACAAATCTCACCTCCATGAACCCGGACACCCCTGCTAATCCACCAAACGAATCTAACCACTTGGTGAGACCTATGACAGAGGTGTTGGTTATCCATCAAATGGTTCCCTGGGCAGCGGTACCTACACCTACCTCCTAGATCGAATCTACCAGGTTGAAAGCAGTTGGGACTCTTGTGCGGTTGGGACTCTTGTGCAATTGGGACTTTTGTGCGGAATTCTCATAGAAAAATCAAATATCATTTCATACAAACTCTACTGTTAAGACGTGCACAAACTTAACCCCCATGAACCCGGCACCCCTGCTAATTCACCAAACGAATCTAACCACTTGGTGAGACCTATGACAGAGGTGTGGTTATCCATTAAATGGTTCCCTTGGCAGCGGTACCTACACCTGCCTCCTAGATCGAATCTACCAGGTTTAAAGCAGTTGGGACTCTTGTGCAGTTGGGACTCTTGTGCAGTTGGGACTTTTGTGGGGAATTCTCATTGGAAAATCATATATCATTTCATACAAACTCTACTGTTAAGACGTGCACAAACTTAACCCCCATTAACCCGAGCACCCCTGCTAAGGCACCAAACATAGCGAACCACTTGATGTGATTTATGGCAGAGGTGTTGGTTATCCATTAAATGATTCCCGGGGCAGCGGTACCTACACCTGCCTCCCTAATCAAATCTACCAGGTTAAAAGCAGTTGGGACTCTTGTGCAGTTGGGACTCTTGTGCAGTTGGGACTTTTGTGCGGTATTCACATAGAAAAATCATACATAATTTCGTACAAACTCTACTGTTAAGACCTGCACAAACTTAACCCCCCACGGACCCGGACACCCCTGCTAAGTCACCAAACTTAGCAAACGACTTGGGGTGATCTATGGTTTAGGTGATACTTATCCATTAAATCCCGTGGTAGCGGTACCTACACCCGCCTTTCAAATTTAATTTCCCAGGATGAAAGCAGTTGGGACTCTTGTGCAGTTGGGACTCTTGTGCAGTTGGGGCTTTTGTGCGGAATTCTCATTGGAAAATCATATATCATTTCATACAAACTCTACTGTTAAGACGTGCACAAACTTAACCCCCCATGGACCCGGACACCCCTGCTAAGTCACCAAACTTTACAAACGACTTGGGGTGACCTATGGTAGAAGTGTTGCTTATCCATTAAATCCTGGGGCGGCGGTACCTACACCCGCCTTTCAAATTAAAAGTCCTAGGTTGAAAGCAGTTGGGACTCTTGTGCGGTTGGGACTCTTGTGCGATTGGGACTCTTGTGCGGTATTCACATAGAAAAATCATACATCATTTCATACATACTCTACTGTTAAGACATGTACAAATCTCACCCGGATGAACTTGGGCACCCCTGCTAAGTCACCAAACATAGCGAACCACCTGATGTGATTTATGGCAGAGGTGTTGGTTATCCATTAAATGGTTCCTGGGTGGCGGTGCCTACACCTGCCTCCGAAATTGAATCTCCCAAGTTAGAAGCAGTTGGGACTCTTGTGCGGTATTTGCAAAAAAATCGTCGAGGTAGTGTTATCCAACGAATCGTTCCGGGGCGGCGGTACCCATACTCGCTAAGAACCAGATATACCAGTTGATAAGCAAAGCACTCTGATTTAAATCGTATCAACAAATGAGCACGGTGAAGGACCACGTGCACGCCTTCGATAAACAAAGCGTCCTGATTGGTTCATTCAAATCGGATCAACAAAGGGAAAAGTGTAAAATGTATATGTGATGGAAAAATGGGCGTGGTTTACAGCAAAATCTATGTGACGAAAGTTGATCTTTTGGATCAACGTTTATATGCCTGCTTTGGTATTGGATCAACAAATTAGGGTGGATCAACAAATTCCTCCGGATCAACAAATTCCTGGCGTACCGTCGCGTCTGATCAACATAGTACGAGAGGGGATCTCTATATATATATATATATATATATATATATATATATATATATTATAATTATCACAAAACTTACTGCGTAATGAAAAAAGGTACTCGTAAATACCTAATCTATTTATCTTACAGTAAATTATGTATCAGAAATGATGAATAAATATGTTTTCTACTCTAATTATTGGGTAATATTCACATCCAACGATTTCAGTCTAAACATAAAAGTATAACAAAACACATTATTTTAAATTATTTCTATTGCTAATTTTATTTAATACTGATTTGTAAATTAAGTCTCACTGCAGAAAGCAAATTATTATCTTTTCCTATTTTCAACATTTACGCTCGACGGCGGAACGATGAGAGATATTTGCGAAACTTTTCCTCGGAATCAGAATTTTCTTCTGAGTTATCCTTTTCTTCAGAGTTATCTTTTTCTTCGGAATCGTCATTATCTTTCCGGAGACGATCCCAAATTGAAGAAACTTGACATTGTGTCCTTTCCGGATAGTCGCAGACCTTTGAAGCGGCGTTGAAATGCAATCCATCGGGGCAATTCATCGAGTACACAGTACCCCTATCGCAGACGTAGTATTTAGTACAGTCTTCTGGATCTGGCCTTAAATCGGCCCAGCTGCCCAACGGACCATTTTGCGCATTGCATTCAATAACTACCCCCTTTGGCAGGACAATCCTTTCAAACTTTTCGTAACTGACTTGAACATTTTGTGGGTTTCTGCCTTCTGACTTGTACGTTTCAGTAGCATTTTGCTGACATCTGGCGTTCTGCGGCAGGTCGCAGACCTTGAATATGGTGCTGAAGTGCAAACCAGCAGGGCATGCCATTGAAATGAGGTAGCCATTATCACACACAAAATACCTGCTGCAATCTTGTGGGTCTGGTCTGAGGTCAGCATTGGGTCCGTTATCCTGAACGCATTGAGTACCTGCCTTAGGTTGAATAGCTCTCCAGTAGACTCCTGATTCTGGTTGTGGCATCTTGAAAGGAATAGGTTTAAATTCTTGCTTCGGGACAATGGTTTTACTTCCGTGTGGTGCGGTAGCATTTTGTTGGCATTTTGCGTTTTCTGATAGGTCGCATACTTTGAGGAGGGCATTGTAGTGTAAACCTTCAGGACAAGACATAGAAATGAGGTAGCCACTATCACAAACAAAGTACTTGCTGCAATCTTCTGGATCTGGTCTTAAGTCGGCGTCGGGACCACTGTTCTGAACACATTGGTTGTTATCTGCCCTGAATTGAATATGTTTCTCATACACAGTGTTAAGTTCTGGCATCTTGTAGGGAATAGATTTTAAAGCCTCTTCCAGAGCGATGACTTTCTGTACGTATGCTGCGGTAGAATTTTGCTGACATCTAGCATTTTGAGGTAGGTCACAAACTTTGAAAATGGTGCTGAAATGTAAACCTTCAGGACAGGACATGGAGATTAGGTAGCCACTATCACAAACATAATACTTGCTGCAATCTTGCGGATTTGGTCTAAGGTCAGCATTGGCTTCATTGTTCTGAACGCATTGCGTATTATCTGCTAATTGTTGAACTTTTTCGTAGGCGGTGTTGAAGTCTTCTTTTGTCAGGCCCGGGAATTTGTAAGGGATGGGTTGAAAGGTTTTCTTCTCGACGGGTATAGGGAGAGGTTTCACAAAGTGTGACATGCAGCCTGCATTCCATGCGTGGTCGCAGACCCTTAGCGTGGGGTTAAAGTGGAGATCGGCAGGACAGTCTCTGCAAACTGGCTTCTGTCCAATGGTCTCACAGACGTAGAAAAGACGGCAGTCATCTGGGTGTACCATTAGCCTATCATCTCCGATGTTTGGTGGACAGATGACTGGGGTTACGCTGTTTCCATAGCACCTTTGAGATATGTTAGCAGCTGCGCCTTCGTATTCGCGTAATGCTTTGAATCTAGCCACATATGGAGCAGCTAAATTCTTCACGAATGTCCCCATCTTCTCTCTTCTATCGTTGCAACCACACTTCGCCACGTTGGCCGGCAGGCACACCTTAGAGGTGTTGTCGAAAAGTTTTCCATCAGGACAGTTTCTGAAAAATGAATAATACATTAGATGCAAAGTGTAATAACCTTCACCTTTTTAATGATTAGGAGTTGGATTATATGCAATTGTCTTAAAAAAATTGCTAAACACGTATTTTCGGTGATGCCGTCACGGGAACGTCTTATGTTAGTACGCACCCCCCGCCCTCCCCAAACAAAAGAAAACTCCACACCGTTCAGTTGCACCCCCCATGGATATTAAAAAATGCATTCATTTTTTTACCATTTCCAATGCTATTTAGTACATTTTCCTGTTTTTATCATATACTCGTACTAGCTGATTATACTCGGCCTTGCTCGGGTACAATAATTGATTTGACAGCGAAAGTAACTACTCGTATCTCCAAATAACAGAAACATTCATTTGAATAATTTATTTCATTCCAAACGTTTATTTTTTCAAGAATCGTCAAGTTCTTAAGTAGGTACCTACTCGTGTTTTCCATTTTGAAAATATTCTACCCAAAAAACCTTCTTCTCTTGAATATCCAATCTGTGGCTAACCAGAGTGTTATATCTGTGGGATAACCTTTAAACGTTATAGCAACCGTTTTACATATTGGATTTCATTCAAACTACTTTCTAAACCTTCCCGGCACTAATAAAAACGAACTGTGCTATTTTCAGCGAAACTCGTCCAGTGATTTTCGAGAACATCGAGGACAAATAAACAAACTTACATATATATTGATATAGATAGTGCATATTTGCATGCATACATTTTTTAGTGCATATAATGAAACAATATAATTACATCCTTGATCTTTACGCCGTAGGCATTTAATTGCTAAGTAGATTAGTGACACTTTTTCTTATCTCACATATCGTAAATACCCACGATTGTTTATCTTTAAATAATTACATTATTACTGTTGATTACCTTTATTTGCCCGGTATCGAGGTTGATACCCGTATAAAATTATAAACAGACCATGTAGCACAATATCTTTGCTGATAAGAATCAATCATACCGTGTCCAATTAAGAAAAGATTCTTAATTATAAAAAAAAAATCGAAATTGTTTTATTAATTTAAGAGTTATGGTGATAACAATTTATTTATCATTTTATTTTTATTTATTGTTATTGCGTTCGAATTGTAGAACTTCGTTTATTTTGATTTTACAATAAGAAACTCCAGTCCAATTTTTTTAATATATATATTTTTTATGAATAATGAATCTTAAATACCAGTATATTTGGTTTTTGCTCCAAATCTATGGCCAGTAGGTTTTGATCAGTTTTGAGATTAGAATGTCAAACGTCAAAACATGGATGAGCTTTACTGTACATAATTTTATATTCTATTCACGGTAAACCATAACTAAATATAAGTAATAAAATTATTTACTTTTTTAGAAACTTTAACTCAAAGAATAATAATAGTATTGAGCATTAACATTATCATAATATCCTTATTGATAATTTGTTTGCACATGAATACTCTAATTTATAAAATAAAACAATTACTTTGTTTTACATCACTTTTATTTATACTTTAGCCGACCGGGTTTCGCTACTACCGTAGCTTCTTCAGGGCAGTATACAACTAAACTATGAACTAAGATGCACATGTGTTATGGAATGATACAAACAGGCTAGTGAAGGGCCAAGGGTGGGAGATCAGCAGGTATCTGCTGATCGGGAAGGGAATGTACTTTGTTTATTGGGAATAATTTAAAGATTGGACTTTTATTTAAATTTATTTGATTATTTATTAGTCTACTATTAGTGTTTTTGCTTTCCTTATTTCTAATGCTTCTAGGTTATCTAATCGAATGCCGGTTACATTTTTATGCAGTAAACTAGTGCCTGTATTTTATCGAATGTGTGGTCTGTTTCTAAGAGATGGTTAGCAAATTCGGAGAAACCATTATTATTTAGACATCTTAAGTGTTCTTTTACACGGATATTAACATTTCGCGACGTTTTGCCTGCATAGAACGCCGGGCAATCATTACATTGAAGTGAATAAATGCCTGAGTGGCCTAAACTGTCTTCTTTATCTTTTCCGTTAATTAAAAATTTACCTAAACTATTGTCTGTGTAAAATGCTGGTTTAATCTCTGACGGAAGGTTTTTAATGCTTTGTTGGGAAAAGTTATTGATATATAAGATTCTTCGCCATTGATACGGTTGATTATTATTATTTGTTATATTATTATTAGGGGGGGTACTGTTGAATAAAAACTTATTTGACGACATTTTTTTTTTAGTTTTTTATTTAGTATGTTAATGACTAAGTTTTCATGATAACCGTTATTTATTGAAATTTGTTTAATTATGGATAGTTCTAGTGAAAAATTAGCATTTGATAACGGGACTGAAACTAACCGGTGAATCATCGAGTGGAAAGCGGAATGTTTGTGGGAGGTTGGATGATTTGAGGTGTTATGGATAGTTATGTCTGTATAAGTGAGTTTACGGTAAATTTTAAAATCTATTTTATTGTTTATAACTGATAAAGTGAGGTCTAGAAAATTTAAAGTGGTGTTTATTCCTATTTCCATGGTGAATTTAATTTGCTTATGGAAGGAGTTTATTAGTAGGAGGAAGGAGTTAAGTTGGCGCTCCGTACCGGTCCATATACATAAAATATCGTCGACATACCTCTTCCATAAAAGAACGTTATTTAGTAGGGGAGATTTACAATTCAAAATATTATTCTCTAAGTAGTCCATAAATATATCAGCGATAAGGGGAGACGTGGGGGCGCCCATAGCTAGCCCTTCTTTTTGTTGATAAAACACATGATTGAATTGAAAATAGTTTTGATTTAAACAAATGTTAAAAAGGTGAGACAGATCATTAGCAAATTTTTTAGGTAATATGGAATTTTGTAATAATTTATACAATATGTTTTTGCTTTCTGTTACGGGGATATTAGGGAAGAGGTTAACGACATCGAATGAAACTAATTTTGCACTCTTAGGAATATGTAAGTTTTTAAGGTCATCAATCAGGGTAAACGAATTCTTAATGGTATGTTTGGGGGAAAAAACTTTAGAAGTATTAAATATATTAGTGATGTGTGATGCTATTTTGAAGTTCGGGGAATTGCAACTTGACACGACCGGCCGGATTGGGTTGTCAGTTTTATGTATTTTTAAGAAACCATATAATTTAGGGGCTTTCGGATTTTTTGTTAAGAATTTAACTTGTTGGTATGATTTGTCTTGGAAGATTGGGGATTTACATGTTTTTATTGCACTTTTAATGTTATCGAGGAATTTAATAGTAGGGTCTCTTAGTAGAATGTCAAATTTGTCACTTTGAATAAAATCTTGCACTTTAGAGTTATAATCACTTTTATTCATTATAATGACCGTGTTACCTTTGTCTGCTTTTGTTAGGATTAGTTGCTCATTATTTAGTTTTTTCTGAATGCTCTTCATAGTGGATGTTTCCCTATTGGAACTGGCTTTAAGTTTAGGAATAAGTTTTTTTATTGTTTCGGCACTTTTGTATTGTGGTGTTCCAGGTTTATTAAATAACGCGGTCTCGATGTCCACAGCCACGTTTTCCACTGCACTGTTAATGTTATTTTTGTTGTATTCTAAGTTATATTTGAGGCCTTTTGTTAACAAAGCCATCTCATTCGGTTGGAACTGTACAGATGACAGGTTCTGTACCCGATCGAAGAATTGATGTAATGTTAATATCCGTGTAAAAGAACACTTAAGATGTCTAAATAATAATGGTTTCTCCGAATTTGCTAACCATCTCTTAGAAACAGACCACACATTCGATAAATATACAGGAACTAGTTTACTGCATAAAAATGTAACCGGCATTCGATTAGATAACTTAGAAGCATTAGAAATAAGGAAAGCAAAAAACACTAATAGTAGACTAATAAATAATCAAATAAATTTAAATAAATGTCCAATCTTTAAATTATTCCCAATAAACAAAGTACATTCCCTTCCCGATCAGCAGGTACCTGCTGATCTCCCACCCTTGGCCCTTTACTAGCCTGTTTGTATCATTCCATAACACATGTGCATCTTAGTTCATAGTTTAGTTGTATACTGCCCTGAAGAAGCTACGGTAGTAGCGAAACCCAGTCGGCTAAAGTATAAATAAAAGTGATGTAAACAAAGTTATTGTTTTACTTTTATAAAATTTAATGTCACATCACAAGTTACCGCTATAAATAAAAATATGATAATCGAACTCAAGACTTGCTGAGCGATTGCTCTACCAAAACCAGTTTCAAAACTATGAAACCAAGTTTTTAAAATACTTATAATACAACCTTTTTTAATTTCGGACTCTTTTGAAATCCATCATTTGTACGCAATAAAGAAAAAATGTACTTGATAACTTGATGGCTCTTTTCACTTTTCACTTTTTAAAGTGAAATTCTTCGTTTAGTGCTATTTACGATAAAAAAGGGTAATAATATTAATAGAGTATAATCATAAACGCGTTTGAATCTCAATTTTAAATAATTACCAACTACGACGATATTAAACGAAAAGTCTTCAGGAATGTATAATAATAAAGAATTTAATTTAAGATGGGTTTGTTTAATTCTCCATCAATTTAATCTTAATTCTTATTACGCCCTAAGCCCCGCCGATCCCATCATTTCATTTGTTGGGGTGATGAAGAACGGCTAATCGCGACTGGGTAATAATTCCAAGGAGTTGGATAGTTTTACCGTCGGAATAAAAGCTTCTGTTTGAGTTACGTAATAAATTAAAGTGCAGATTTGTTGAAATATTCCTTCCGGGGTAGGGGCCTAGGGAGACATCTTAGATTAAAATATTCTAAAAGCATTAAGAAAAAACTTCCTTTCAACAATAATGTCGGAGTTGGAGTGGATTTTTCTGTTCCCTGTTGTGACGGGGACAAAGAAAAAGGACGGCGATTTAATTTGCATATTGCCGAGCAAGTTGTGTTTAATTTTAAAAGTTCCGCAAGAATTATAGTTGCAAAGGGCCGCCGCTAGGGGAAAAGACACTTTTATTTCGTTCTCGACATTGTTGTCTTAAGAAAGTTGTTCCTGCAGCGGAGGAAATACCCGCTACACGCTTCCGGGACGCAAACTTTGCGCTGATGGAGGATATTGATAGATATGATGACGTCGTTCATGGCTTTCCTACGGAAGTTACATTATTGTTGGTAATTAAAAAGGAAGCTGCCAAAAAAAATAAAGTCGCAATCGGTCGACTGCACTTTTTTATAACTCAATTTCGTTTTTTAATTATCTCTTCTTATACTACTCAGTTTGGGTATGAATTTGTGAGTTCTCTTTTGTTATATATTTTTTTAATGAATTCCACCCTAGATGTCCGGATGAGTCGTAGAAGCAATCCGTTTTCATGTGATAAATGTCAACCGTATCCAAATGTTGGGAGCGCGTTTGGCATATTTCCTGGCTATGCAATGGTATCCAAGGGATCAATGATGCTAATTATTCCGAGCATGTTTCAGTGAAATAGCGGTAGAGCAAGGGTACGACACCTGCGCTTCAATTATTGCAATCCGATTGTTGTTGTAAGAAGGTAATCGATCAAATTGACAGCCCGTTTCTCCACACTTGAAGAAAAGGAATTTTTTAGGTATTTTTGGGCTGCAGACCAGAGGTGGTTGCCATATTCTATAATGGAGCGTACTTACAATTTATGCAGGGTCAGCAGTTGTGTACTATTGAAATATCTGAATGCCCTGTATAATACGCGCAGATTCTAAAAGGCTAACTGTACTCTGGCTTCGATTATTATAAAAGATTTAAATTATTTAAAATTAGGAACAACCCGTCTGTTGCACCTTGTTGTAATATTTTGTTGCAACAGAATAAGATTTTAAAGCTCGAAGGTTCACGATGAATACGACTTTGTAAACTGACATACTTTTAATGACCTGGAATATCCAGTAAAAAAACGTTGCCAAATTTCACGATGCGAGAGTTCACCTATAATGCTATTTAAACTTGTACTCTTTAAAAAGAGCATGCTGTGATGGTATGAATAGATAAATTAATTATGTATTAACAAAAATCAAGGAAATTTCAACGTTTTATGAGGAAGTGTTTACATAAATTACCGTTATCATTTTTTGAACGAAACATAAATGGTTTTTAAGCTTTCATGTTTTAGAAAAAAAAACGGGTTTAAAAAATCTATTACAAAAGAATTCTGGGGCAGGGGCCGATTTTGAGCGGATGTGTTTCACGAAATTAACATTGTATTTTTGTAGAGATGCATGATTTTTTTAAAACTTTTTCAGTGTTGAAAGAAAACGCTGCCATGGTATGAATCCTTGTAATAAAAAAAATGATTTCAAATGGTTTTGTAAGGATGCATTTTCAGAAATTACCTCCACAGTAATCAGGCTACCCGGGTAGTATAAGTTGGAGGTGGTCTCGAGTGGCCGTCGTGCGGAACTTACTACCCACCTTATCTACGTTAGTTTTGTGAAGAAATTGCGACCGGTACCAGGGGAACAGATGTAAGTAAGTGATTGCCTCTCCCCAGAGCGGCTGAGCAAGCCTTCACTACGGGAACTGGATATATACGGCGCGGCGTGAGAAAACTGCAGGTCACTTACTCTTGCGAAATTATAACACCCTGGTAGTTCAGGTGAGCGTTGCCAGGGATATGGGGGGGATACATACGTTATCATGGTAAGGGGGAGGAAATTGTAAAGCAATCTTCCGTATTAGTAGTTCCCGACTTCGCCCGTAGAAAAATTTTGAACGAAAAAAGGAAAAACAATATAGTGTTTGTTTTATTTATTAATTGATAAACTAAAGTTCTTAAAAACTTAAGACAAGATTTTTGTGCATAGCGCAAAGGGTAACAATTATTTTTATAAACAATAATTATTAGCCTGAAACACTCATCCAAATTGAAAAAAACCTTCCGAGCAAAGATAAATGTCGCCGACAGGACTCGAACCTGCACCCTTCTGATGTCCGGTCAGATGTCTACGTTGAGCTACGTCGGCTTATCGCAAACCCGCCAAGTTAATCAATATATACTAGTGTTCCATTCAATAATTACTGTTTTTATTATATTTTCACCTGTAAACAATATTTAATATTTGTTTTATATTGTTGACAGCTTATATGATATTTCAACGTACAAAATCTCCTAATGGAATTGACGTTACAAGGTGTGAAATTAAAAGAGATTACGAATGTTGGCTTCTATTCATCGTGGTAACCTTCTTTTTAGCTAAAAAAACCTTTGTAACTGTTGCAAAATTAGAAATCTTCTATATATATAAAAATGATTAGTCTGTCTTTCCTCTATTTTCTCAAAAATACTCGACCGGTTTCGTTGAAAATAGCACAGTTTTAATTAGTGCCGGGAAGGTTTTGAGCCTAGTTTGACTGAAATCCAATATGAAAAACGGTTGCTGTAACGTTTTAAATTAGCATTAAAAACATTGAAACCATCATGTTTTATTTAGGTTATTCCATAGATATACCACTCTAGTTAGCCACAGTTTACATATTAAAAAGAAGAACGTTTGTTTTGGTAGATTATTTTCATAATTGAAAACACACGTAGGTACCTACTTAAGAACTTTCAAATAAAATTTTATAAGAATGTTTTTTTTTGTTGTTTCTTTGTTTAGAGATCGCTGTCAAATCAATTATGGCACCCAAACGACAATAAAGAATTCACAAATTCGTAACTTTATTCCAAAAAAATCCCGAGCAAGGCCGGGTACACATCAGCTGGTAAGTAATAAAACTATTTAATTTCCGAACTAAACTGAGAATCTGTGACCCTTTTAGAACACAACCAATTTCAACCTTTTAAATGTACTGAGATAAAACGCACCATGGCTTTCACTGAGCGATTTATGAAACAACCCTATCGCGTACAGTGCCGGCAATAAGGCGCGAATTAGCGCTCCTTATACTCGGTAATGCCCTACCTTAATTATATCCCCTAGTAATTACTGCCACAAATCAGAAGTACCGAGCTTTTATTAAACATCGTGCATCAAGGCTTGTTACCATAGGTTTATAATTCTAAAGACGGCCTTTGCCGTAGAACTAAGGAAGCCGCGTCAAAGAATTTCTTACATTTAATACGTATTTAATCAAAATGTACATGGATAATAATCAAAATATAATGTATACTTCATTAACAATGAGGTAAAACAACATATGGTATAAGATATTTGTGTAATTTTTTTTCGATACATGCATATAATGTAGATCCATGCTATGCAAAAGGAAATTATTTAACTAGTTATGATGACCTTTACTTTTTGTATGGGTTTATGTTATGTTTCCTATATCAAAATTGTGTTTACTCTCAGTTTCAAATGACGATAAGGTAGGCAGGACGGTGCAAATTTATATGCACGAATTCTTTGTCTGAGAATGCAAAACGTTGAAACAATTATTATACACGGCGCATGTAATTAATTTAATTTAAGGGACTTTAATGGCGTGTCGTAATTTGTAACTGAGAAATAGTCCTTTTTTAAATTACATGTACAATTAAATGAGCGTTTCGTTCATTTGAACTCCGTTAACTTGAGATTTAATGACTTTTCATTTTTACGATTATATTATTACTAAATATGCATTATTCGTCGGTATTAATGGCCGGTTTACACGAGGATAGTCTTTAGGAGTGTGATTGGTGAACTAAATTACTGTCCTAAGAGTGCCGTCCACACGTGCAATTAACTAGAGGATGTGCATGCAGCGGTGAGTATATTTCCCCACTCGCCAATTGCTCCGATACTACTTGTGAACTTGAATGATTAAGTAGAAAATGCGTTTCTAAACGCCGACAGCACAAGGACAGCGGCCCTCACTTTAACTTTTATTTTATGTTTTTTTTTTATTTTTATATTTCATCTCCACATCATGTAATTTTTTTAAATGTACTCTTTTATATGGCAGACAGATTATTACACTCGTCGCTTTGTTCAGCTGAAATAAAGACATTATTAATATTATTAACTGCAAGGATGTGCGCTTGGATGGGGACACTAAACCGAAATAATAGGATTGTTTATATTCCAGTCAACTAAATTGCTATTAGACGGTAACTTACTACTAACCATTTGACGCACTATTCACACGCAGACAGTGACTTAAAATAATATAAACAGTTTAGTTGCTACTGACTGACTCTTCTAAATACTGTCCTCGTGTAAACAGATCATAATACCGTATATACGTAAACATTTTTTTCTGTGTATATAGACAAATTCCGAGGCTTAATAAAAGGCTTTTTTTTCTTTAATCTGAATCTATTCGAGAGAGTTGACGATGTAAGTACCCACGCCGTAAGTCACAACTCCGGTAGTTAGGATTGTTCAAAAACTGCTCAGTTCTTTGATGGTATAAGTTCCTGAGGGAAAACACTTTTAATGTACTAAAATTTAATGATATTTGTATAGCTTTGTCCGTGCGTAAGTCTCCAACTCACACGTGTGGCACAAACCGAATTCACTTTATATCACTTAATTCGCATAATGTATTCAAAGCCTCTAAGTACGGGAAAAATCCACAGTTAAAAACACTTGGTGAAGTGGCAAGTTGGCAAGAAAAACATTCGCCACTCAGGTGGGCGCCGTAATATGGGGTAATGTTTTCACGACGTAAAAGTAAAACTTTGTTACGAGCAGGTGGCGATTTTATTTATTCATGTGCAAAAAAGCCCCGGCGAGCAAAATGTCAGAACGACTCGCGCGGTGAGTTTATTGGCATTACGCTAGACGAGAGCTTTCCTTTAGTGCAAAGTCTTGTAGCACGCGTGTCGCCTTGTCAATGGTCGGAGTTTTTTTTATCTTAGCGAGCTTTCAGTTGGAAAAGCGCTTAGCAGAAGTTGCGATGATTTGCGGCGGATAACGAGGTTAGTGGGAGAACCAAGTTCTGATTCTTTTATGAGATATCGGAAACTAATAGGATCTGCACAGCAAGATGGCAAACTCGTTTATTTGTCTTAGTGTTTCATATGTAAGTCTATTATTGTAGAATTTGTGGAAACAGATCCTGAATTCTCGCTACCTACTGAAAACCGATTTTCTGAAAATATTAAATTAAATTGGTTTAAACAAAACTCAAGGTGCCTGTTTAGAAATGCAAAACATAAAACAATGTGTTATGCTCAACAAGTAACAGTTAACGTTTTTTCGTTTTCGAGTTTTATAATTTACTTAAAAATAATTACAATTTCCTCCTTTTTATCTACACAAAGTCGTGATTATGAAAAAAATTTCAAAGGTAAATATTTCGTTAAAACCTTAAACCGTTTTTTTTTGCAAGACAAGGTAAAGGTCTTATCCGCGTGATAAAATATTTAGGACTGTGGTTCACCTTTTTTCATTTATGTGATACCAAATAAGAGTCCCATTTGCTCCCAACCGCCTGGAGCCAGTGAAACTAAAGCATTCCCAAATGGGGATTGTTATGACGGTGAAGATATTGAGGAGGGAAAGGAGATGTGAATGAGGAAGTTGGGGAAGCACCTGGCTATTCAGATCTGGTTACCAAACATGGCTAAAACTATTTCAAGCAACGTGTCGATTCTGATTTTGGT
Source organism: Halesus radiatus (assembly GCA_022606495.2). Lineage (NCBI taxonomy): Eukaryota > Metazoa > Arthropoda > Insecta > Trichoptera > Limnephilidae > Halesus > Halesus radiatus. Next base: position 576,101 of record JAHDVE020007712.1, read on the forward strand.
GGTCTTTCACCAGGGAAATACTCACATTATCTATCACTCTGGAACCGGTGTCTACCACCTATTAACAGTTGAACAGAATTAGTTTTTTTTTTACTTCCCCTGTGAACAACTTGTATAGGTTATACAATTAGTTGTGAATTCTGTCTACTTTCATCCCATTTCTATCAGTTCCATTCTTTACTGCCAGATGCCAGAACTAGTATCAGAACTTCATTGTAAGCCAGCTTTGCGTCTTTTGGTGCTCTTTTATCAGCGAGTACGTTTATGTTTTTATTTTATTTATTTTTTTAATATATTTTTAAAGAACTGTTTTATAGTAAGATTCTTGAGAAATATTTATGTTTTAATTTGGTTACATATGTTTGTTATGTTTTTATTTTATATAGTCATACGAGTATATATCCATAGTCTGTAAATGTTATGTTTTAAATAACAAGCTCCCGTTAGACAAACTACAAAAAAGTGTTTTATCTGGACTTTTTGCATCGTGTTTTTTTCTTTTGTAAAAATTAAATATTAAAAAAAGAAGTGCGCCGATTCATCATCATTTATCATCACTCATTTGTCTATACTTGACATTATTATTTGTTAGTATTCTATATATTCCCGATGAAGGATTAATGAATGATGAATGATTATTTTTAAATATTCTATATATTGCTGACATCGCTTTCGAAACATGTTGATATCTGTGTATATTAATTAAGTGGTGAATACAAAAAAAGGCCATAATTTTTTACCACAATTTTTTTAATTGATAGCTTTCCTATGAATTTTTTTTTCATTGATTATTACCTCCATATCTATTTAATAACTAGAAAATTGCTTCTAATATTTAAGAACTAAGTCTGAAAAAAAAAATTTACCTAAAAAACATTAAAATTTTTTGAAACATCGTTATTATGAGTAAAAAGGAGTTTGTCATTTTTTCCAAATTAAGTTAAAGATGGACCAATTTATTTACCTGTATCACGTATTTTACAATCAACCTCATCGATTGTTCACATCAAATTTAGTTCATATCGAATAGGAGAAGATATATTTACCGGCAAATGTTAATTATTGCGTCTAGTCACGCCATTCTGGGATCAATCACTTCACAAGTGTGGCAATCTGTGAATACGGTACCGCGAATACAGAGGTAAGTAGCCACTGCCAGAACTTATACCCCTGATTACCTTCATTAAACATTGAACAGGCACGATTAAAGAACAGTCTTTTATACGGCCATAATGGCCTAACTGTGGTTTTCAGATTATGAACGTAGATCACGGTAGTCGAAATAACAAGATATTTACTTGTTTTGTTGTTGTTTTTCGCGAATCGTTCAAATTCCATTTGAAGTTTAAAATCTTTCCCAGATAGTCCAAATTTCCTGAGCCGTTTTAATAAAAACACATCGATAAAATTTTATTAACAGTGTCGGTTACATGTCAACTTTTAAACAATTCAACGTTTTTAATAAAATTAAGAGGATTTAGTTGACATGGACTGGTCTTCGCTAATTGGTAATGCGGTCTTACATGGGAGTGTTAAGGCAAAGCTATAAGTGAAATCACTATTTTCAATTATCCTTTAATCCTAATCGGTTTACATTGTAAAGAACAAAAATATTCTTGGCGTAAATTGAAGTTTTCCTACAGTTTCGCTTGAGTAGAATTTAAATTAAATTAGAAAGTTTACACTTCAATATTAATGGAATCCATTTAGATAAATCTGAAATTTTAGAAATTAGAAGCGGTGTTAATAATAATTAAAATATTTTTTTAAATAATAATTTTTCATGAATAATCCTCTACGTAATTTATTCCCATAGTAATATTCAATGTAAACCACCCTCTCAAATTTCATTTCCCCACCCCCCTCTAATCCTCTCCCACAATATAATTTGTAAGTCTATGTTTGTAATTTATTTTCCTATAAACCTGAAGAGATCAGCATTGCTCACGAAACATGTCGGTTTTATTAGAACAAAAAAGTGGGTAAAACAAAATTTTATTATTTATTTTAACTAAAATAATTTTTACTTAAAATAAATAACTAAAGCTAATAAAAATATAAACGTGAAATATTAAATATTTCATTTTTTCAATAAGAAACAACTTTAAAACAAACTGTTTGAGACAATTTTTGAGTTTCCCTAAATTTTTTTTTTTTCTTTCTTTTAAAATTATTTACAAAATAAATAAATCCGTTTTTGCGCCTACATCAAAAATTTCTTTACTCCGCTTGCCGAGTGATTTTATTCCTATTACCTATAGTCTTAGTGATATAAGACACAGAGCTTGTAGTCATGTTTTTGGTTTGCTTATTTCTCTTAACAAATAACCGATGTTGTCGATAAAACTTTTATCGACATGCTTGTACTTGTGGCCCATATCACCTGTCACTCTATCGTTTCTCTAAGCAAATGATTGTAGGCGATCTGAAGTTTTCTCGTCCTATACCTGCGCAAATGAGTTGGCCGATAGCCTTGTCGGTAGCATGCTCTACTAGCAGTTGGACGAGAGTGGTTCGATACTCAGATTTTAAACGGCAATTTGTGATTATCAAATATTTTTAAAAGTTTCCAAATTTCATAATAAGCCACTAATGGTATTGTAAATCAAAAACGGGAAAAGAAGAACAAATTTCGGCTACCAGATTTCAAATTGATGCCGAAAAATTCTATTCAAAACAAATCATTTTGATAGTTCGTGTGTTGGTATTTCATCAAATTCCTTTCATCAATAATTTATATATTTAAGGTGAATGATAAATATTTTAAACTGCTATTTCACAAATATTGCTTAATAATGGAAAATTATTCTATTAAACTAATATCCACATTAAATCCATTTAAAAAAGATATTTACTAGAATATTTATAACATATAATAAAACACTTTTAAATTAATTTTCTCAGCCCTATTTACGCATATGACCAGTCTGGTCATGTTGGTATAAATCTATGTATAAACATTGCTTTTCCCTTTATCGTATGGTTTTATTTTCATATTTCCCAGAAAAAGCAAAGAAAGTGTGAAATAAGGATTTATATGAAGAGGCTTTCATGTTATAACATTGTTTGTGCACAGCGTTAACGCAAATGTAGGGTTGAATTAGATCACCGTCTGTGTAGTATTCAAATTAAATTAGACTAATCGGTACCAACGAATTCATATATTTATTTATTTTTTAAACTCAGTTTGTGGGTTTGTTTGATGCACAATTAACTTTATTTATGAACATTATGCACCTGTAGGCACCAATAATTTTTTCTTTTTTAAGAATGTATAAAGAACGGAAACAAAATAAATTTCATGGTCATAAAGGTGGAATGGTAACAATGAACATCCTGAAGAGTATAAATGTCAATAGAATATTAAATATGTACATTTCTCTGAATTGTTTGGGAAATTATAAAATAATAAATTTCACCATCAGCCAAATCTCTGTGCATTTTCACCGGAGAAATAATTATAATAAAATTATTCAAATCGCTCATTTCGCTATACCGTGGAAAACGCATCATTTTTTGAAATGATAAATAACATTAAACAGAATAATATTTTTTTGCATATCAGTTAACTAGAATGTCCCGTTAATAATGTATATGTGGAAAGAAGGAATTATATTTTTATTATTTTTGAGATTATCACACTGTTAAATGTGGCAATGAAATATAATCGGATTGTGACGAATGAAATTAGGCGAAAATGCAAAAAATTATAGAAAATCTTCTTTCTTACTCTTGCGACTAATAATTTTCAAATATTATTTAAACGAAACAAAACAAGATGATTCGCTATAATGTTCACTCCAAATTTTTCAATTGATCGATAAGGAAAAAAATATTTTGTAAAAGTCGTGCTGTAATCTATTGGTAAAACAAACCCCGCTGGAAGCCTGCTAGTAAAACGAGCCAAACAATAAAATATGTGATTTTGAATCAAATTCGTACGAGGCTTATTGAAAGACACATACTATCGCATCTGTCCGCGAGCCCGATAAAAAAACGTAATTTTTTTTCTCGTATTTGTATATTATGATTTCCTGCGGAGTCTCGCCGTCTCCAGCGTAAAAACACAACCAGCGGCCGCCAATTTTCAAGATTTACATCCCGAGATATGGCTCAGTTTTTCATTTGCATAAAAAGCACGACCTATATAACGCGAAGATGAAATAATAGGCCGAAATTGAAATAACTTGACGTGGCAAAGGAAAAGAAAACTTGGGACGCGTTGAGATAGATGTTATTGGATGAAATTATTATATTTCGCTTTCCTATGTTTACGTCTTGTTTGCATTCGTGATAAAAACTTTGCATTTGCAGTGCCGTATTTTAATATATTCATATTTTTCAATATGTGTAGCGGACTTTCGATGGTAATAATTGGACGAAGAACTGTTGTAAACAAATGGGTGGTAGATACTCGTAGCATCGCCCTTATGAAGAACTGTTATAAACAAATGGGTGGTAGATACTCGTAGCATCGCCCTTATGAAGAACTGTTATAAACAAATGGGTGGTAGATACTCGTAGCATCGCCCTTATGAAGAACTGTTATAAACAAATGGGTGGTAGATACTCGTAGCATCGCCCTTATGAAGAACTGTTATAAACAAATGGGTGGTAGATACTCGTAGCATCGCCCTTATGAAAGACGATTTTTTATTCAAAATATTGGCATCGCTTGAAATGGCGTTAGTCGAGTTTAGTGTCGAGATCAGAACAACAAGATCTGCATCCCAACCTTCTATTTAACCATATTATTCTCCTTCCCAATTCCGTACACCTAAACATGACTTGATTTCTGGGATTAAACAGTCCCACTGACATTATGCAGAATATATTCGTGAGGAATCATGCAAATCATGTAAAAGAGAAATCTTCTTCAACAACGAAAACAAAAGTGGAAAATTCTACCCCCGTAGAACAAGAAAACAAATACCTATGTATGTATATGCATATCAACGTAACGTTAGTAAATTAATGTTATAAATAAAATTATATTATAATATCCTACTTTAATACGTATTAAGTAAATATTCAATGTGAAGTGTTTAGAAATAAAGCCAACTGATAATAAATATTTACATTATAATCAAATAAATTTGAAAAATAAGAGATTTCTCACAAAAAAAGACTTAAAACCTAAATAAGAAAATTTTAATTTAAAAAAACCATTGTATAAAATTAAATGATAAATTGATAATGGGCTGGTGGGCGTATGCTAGAAAATCAGTCGGTTTGAAAAAGGAAAATATTTTGGAAAAATGATAAGTTTTGCATACACTACATTCCTTCTGTCGAAAAACAGAGTGATCATATAGCAAAAAAAAACTCGGTAGAGAAGTACCTGCCTATCTATGTAGATTTTTCGTTGAAAATACTCGGAATAATACCTATAAAGTGGAAAACTAGTCAAATGCGCTCATGCAAAATTGTGAAAAACATTTCTTTGTCTTTTGTTCAAAATGCCAATCTTATAGCACCATAGACGAAGAAAATAGGCCAGACATGTCCGGGACATGCTATTAAACAATTTGCATGTCCAGCGCTCGTGTAAGTGAATAAGGTAATATCTCAATATGAAGCCTACATCGGACTCACATACCGCTACACAATTGTGTTTTTACTTGAATTTCTTATCAAGAAAGTCATTTAATTTAAATATTACCGCGGACACTTATAAGTTCTAGAGCGGAACATTGTAAAAACAATCATACACGACATGCATCGCAATAAATATTACGCTATTTCTCTGTCGCAATAAAATAAATCTATTATTTTGATTGCTTTATTATAGAAATTTATAAATAAACGTTGCCTTATTACGGAAAGTATTCATAAGACTTGTGCAACTTTATTGAATGCAATATAACCCCACGCAAGATGTAACAGGATGAACCTGGTAGACTAAAGCCTATCAGGCTCCTAAACTAAGCATTATTTAACTGTAAAGGGTAGATGCCATTTCGCTCGACGATTATATTTAGTTTCTATTAAAAATCTGAAAATTTTTATTTCCTTCACTTGTTGTTGCTTAATCATGTGGAAAGCACCGTTTTAGCATTGAATTAAAAACAATGTATATATATATATATATATATATATATATATATAGAGAACCCCTCTCGTACTATGTTGATCAGGCGCGACGGTACGCCAGGAATTTGTTGATCCGGAGGAATTTGTTGATCCACCCTAATTTGTTGATCCATTGCCAAATCAGGCATATAAACGTTGATCCAAAAGATCAACTTTCGTCACATAGATTTTGCTGTAAACCACGCCCATTTTTCCATCACATATACATTTTACACTTTTTCCCTTTGTTGATCCGATTTGAATGAACCAATCAGAGCGCTGTGTTTATCAAAGGCGTGCACGTGGTTCTTCACTGTGCTCATTTGTTGATACGATTTAAATGAACCAATCGGAGTGCTTTGTTATCAACTGGTTCTTAACGAGTATAGGTACCGCCGCCCCGGAACGATTCGTTGAATTAACACTACCTTGACGATTTTTTTTGCGAATAACACACAAGAGTCCCAACTGCTTCTAACTTGAGAGATTCAATTTCGGAGGCAGGCGTAGACACCGCCACCCGGAAACCATTTAATGGATAACCAACACCTCTGCCATAGGTCACCTCAAGTGGTTCGTTACATTTAGTAACTTAGCAGGGGTGCCCGGGTTCTTGCGGGTGAGGTTTGTTCAGGTCTTAACAGTAGAGTATTTATGAAATGATGTATGATTTTTCTATGTGAATACTGCACAAGAGTCCCAATCGGACAAGAGTCCCAACCGTATAAGAGTCCCAACTGCTTTCAACCAGGGAAATTCAATTTGAAAGGCGGGTGTAGGTACCGCCGCCCCGGGATTTAATGGATAAGCATGTCCTCTACCATAGGTCACCCCAATTGGTTCGCTAAGTTTGGTGAATTAGCAGGGGTGCCCGGGTTCATGGGGTTTAAGTTTTTGCACGTCTTAACAGTAGAGTTTGTATGAAATGATATATGATTTTTCTATGAGAATTCCGCAGAAAAGTCCCAACTGCACAAGAGTCCCAACTGCACAAGAGTCCCAACTGCTTTCAAACTGGTAGATTCGATCTAGGAGGCAGGTGTAGGTACCGCTACCCCGGGAACTATTTAATAGATAACCACACCTCTGTCATAGGTCTCACCAAGTGGTTAGATTCGTTTCGTGAATTAGCAGGGGTGCCCGGGTTCATGAGGGTTAAGTTTTTGCACGTCTTAACAGTAGAGTTTGTATGAAATGATATATGATTTTTCTATGAGAATTCTGCACAAAAGTCCCAACAGCATAAGAGTCCCGACTGCACAAGAGTCCCAACTGCTTTCAACCTGGTAGATTCGATCTAGGAGGCAGGTGTAGGTACCGCTGCCCGGGAACCATTTAATAGATAACCACATCTCTGTCATAGGTCTCACCAAGTGGTTAGATTCGTTTGGTGAATTAGCAGGGGTGCCCGGGTTCATGGGGTTTAAGTTTTTACACGTCTTAACAGTAGAGTTTGTATGAAATGATATATGATTTTTCTATGAGAATTCCGCAGAAAAGTCCCAACTGCACAAGAGTCCCAACTGCACGAGAGTCCCAACTGCTTTCAAACTGGTAGATTCGATCTAGGAGGCAGGTGTAGGTACCGCTGCCCAGGAACCATTTAATAGATAACCACACCTTTGTCATAGGTCTCACCATGTGGTTAGATTAGTTTGGTGAATTAGCAGGGGTTCACGAGTTCATGGGGGGTGAGATTTGTCCAGGTGTTAACAGTAGATTATGTATGAAATGATAAATGATTTTTGTATATGAATACCGCATAAGAGTTCAGACCGCACAAGAGTCCCAACTGCCTTCAACCTGGGCGATTTAATTTGGGAGGCAGGTGTTGGTACCGCCGTCCCGGATTTAATGGAAGAGCAACCCCCCTACCATAGGTCACCCAAGTGGTTCGCTACGTTTGGTGACTTAACAAGGGTGTTCTGGTTTATGGGGGGTGAGGTTTTTCCAAGTCTTAAGAGGAACGGCTGCGCTGCCTGTTTCATACATAACTTAATTTTGGATTTAAGGCCAAAATACCCATCGAAACTGAATGATGTATTTTTTTTTTAATTAAAGTTTTAGTATATTATAATAAAACTTTTTTCCACTTTAATTTTTATTTGACCGTAACCGGGTTTCAGATCGTTAGGGCCATCTTCAGACTGGTCCTAACGAGCTGAAACCCGGTTACGGTCAAATAAAAATTAAGTGGAAAAAAGTTTTATATTTGTTTTATTATAATACACTATAATGGAATTCCACCATGTATTAACAGTTTCAAAAATAGAAATATTAAAAAGTTTTAGTAAATATCTAGTACGGATGATAAGTATTATATGTATTTTTGTTTTAAATTATGAAGAATATGACATGAGAAAAAACAAATTTTCACAATTTTAGAGGCAACTTTGAAAATTATTAGCGGGTTTATTGTTTTTTTTTTTAATTATTATATTTGCTATGTAAACATGATTACGTAAATAAAATTATAAAAACAATACGTTTAAAAAAAACGTTTTTTCGGGTCGATATTTTACATCATATGTACGGCAACTTTTGTTCCAACATAAATTGGTCGGTTTTAATTTAATGTAATGTCCACCATAATGCTTATTTTAAACATTTTTTTTTAATATTATATTTCAGTGTATTTTAAGAACACGGGGCAAAACTTTTTTTTTTAATCACCGCTAGACCACAAATAATTGTTTAAGTGCCTCTAAAATGGCAAATAATCAATTCCTTTAATGGCCTCTAATCAAATAAAATTGCTTAAATGGATTTTACTGTGTTTTGTGACTAGATCTGAATAGCCAGGTACTTCCTCACATTCCTTTACCCATCTTCTTTCCATTCCCTCTACCATCAGCCTCACAAAATACCCAATTTTGGGGTACAATAATCTTACTTACTTGAGCGGTGCTCACAAGAATAAAAGTTAGTTAGGTGCGCTGTTATTTGTTTTCATTATTTAATGTTCAAACGACGAAACGGTTTTACTAAAATTTATAATAAAAATAAAACCGGGAAAAATACATTTAAAAAAAATGTATTTAAAAATATTATTATTAAACAGTGTTGGCGATAAACCGTTTTACTAAATTTTATAATATATTTAAAACTGTGGAAAAATATTTAAAAAGAAAACATTAATAAAATCGGCACAAGTTGGATTTGAACTGTAACCACCGTAACTAAACAATAATTTTGGCGACCGACTTAACCGCTCACCTAGTTGTCTGTTGGCGGAAATTGCTGATTTTAACTATTTATAGTAATTAATTTTAATTTTTGTTAAAAATCATTTATTATAAATTTATTGTTTGAGCACTGTAAGACATATGATTTTTGTATAAAAATTGCTTGAAATGGCTTATGCCGTATTTTGTGACCAGATTTGAATAGCCAGGTACTTCCCCACCTTTCTCTAACCCATCTCCTTCTCATCCCCTCTGCCATCAGCCTCACAACATACCCCAATTTGGCATGACACAGTCTCGCTTGCTCCAGAAGGTTAGGAGCAGTTGTGCGGACCCCTGTGTGCTGCTCACATGAATATAAGTTTGTTAAGTATCGTTTAACTAACTTTAGTAAAAAAAAAATTTATCTTGTACACAATTTTGATTGTAGGGCTACAGAAAAGTATTAAATATTATATTTTGATAGAAAGCAGTCACTTTGTGGTTAGACATATTTAATGAAAATAAAACAATAACTTTGTTTATAACCACGAGAATTTTATTTAATTTTATTACGACCGACCAGTTTCGCTTAACATAAGCATCTTCAGGGTACAAAAATTAAACTGATCAAAATACATAGTGTGTGTTTATATATACAAAATAGAATAAGACAGAACATAACATAGAACAAAGAAAAAATGAGATAGCATGAAATAGCATGAAATAGAAATAACCGAGCGAAAGAGACAGAAGTGCACATAATGGAATACCAAGGATTGTATATATAAACACACACTATGTATTTTTGATCAGTTTAATTTTTGTACCCTGAAGATGCTTATGTTAAGCGAAACCGGTCGGTCGTAATAAAATTAAATAAAATTCTCGTGGTTATAAACAAAGTTATTGTTTTATTTTTATTAAATATTAAAAAAAGGGAAACTCTAATGCAGGAATAATCGTAATGATTAGAATTACAAGTTGATAATAGCCTAAAAACAACATAATTTAAATAAAAGATTTTTTTAAAGTACATACTAATAAGATTGTTTTAAGTTTATCTAACTAGCAATCACACCGTGTCCCCAAAGGGGTGGGCATAAAGGACGAACCGCCGAATAACTCGATCTTGGCACACACTTCTTGCTTTATTCACGTGCCATGACTTGGGCATCCTCAACTACTTCTATCATTTAATTTCACGTCATATATTATACTTTCAATACCTTTTTCTTTCATCTACTCTACATACCCAAACCATCTAAGTGTACGCTTTAATCAGCCTTTCAATATTTCCAGATCTTCAATTTTTTTAACACAGTCGTATATATTAAGTTAGTTTAAGAAACATAATTTACATATACCTACGTAATTAAAATTTTTAGTATTATCTCTGGGGTATAAGATAATAATAGTTATAATAATAATTGGATGATTTGTATAGCGCCGCTTTTGTGAAAAATCACCTCAAGGGCTCTCTAAGAGAATGCAAGAGAAAATACTATAATTATTATTAGGTCATTCATTAGAACATTATTTATTTCATTTAGATATGTTTGATGTCGTTGATGACAGCTTATTTGATAGTTTTATGAACATGATCAAAAAATATAAAATTTATAATCTAGCTCAATTGAGGGCAATATTTGCAAACATGCAACATTCCACTACTATAATCGCAAAAATTAACCTTGATTGCCATTTCATGGAGAAAAACTCTTTTTGGGAGCTTTAAATATAAATCGTTTACATGATTGTTCACGTAAATGATTCATGTCAAAATATGGTGAAACTTTAAAAACCGGCTTATTCCAATTACATTTAGCTTCCAATATAGAAGTAAATATCACCTGTATGCTCATTTAGAGTATTCGTCTTATTGCCGCGAATTGAAGAACGCACAATCGATTATAATCTCCACAATATTTAATACCATTGTCATTCATTTCTCGATGAAGAAAATGCAATAGTCTCGACAGGTATAAAAATCAAAACTCGCTAGAAAACTCACCGAAAATCTCTAGGAACGCATAAAAATGTGAAAAACGATCATGTTATTTTGTTGATTTATGCAAATATTAAAAAAAAAACTCATAAAGTTCGACAAAAATACTGAATTCTCTGAGTTTATCACATACCTGGGCATTTTTGAAAAGCGTTGTTTTGTATTATTAGGGGAATCCTACAATTCACAACTTGTAACGAGCGAGATAGAGAATCCAGATAATGTCACTCTTCTTTCAAATAACTTGTCAATGTGTTAGACAGAGAAAAAAAAACCGTAAACATTCATTTCAACTTCACTAACGAAAGAACAGTAAATATATACGTTTTATGTTACATCTCTTTCGTTATCATCAGTGAGAAACATCAAGAAAGAGATATCATATTGAACATATGCTCAAGTCGTCGACTGTAAGATTATCTTGAAGAAATTCAAATTAGCTGATCTAACAGACAATGAAATCTCTGTACATTTATTTATTAAACTTAAAATAGTTTCACTTCATGCGGTCTAACATAAACTTATATATTTTTACATATTGCTTATTTCCAATACTGAATGCATACATAATTTTTAAATCCTACTCTCAATATTCTTAATTTAGGTACCTACATTTTTTTTAATTCACTATTTACTAAGCTACTATATACAAAGCTACTATATATATATAGGTACTGTAACTGTAAACAATTTTGTGTTTGGGATTTGTTTTTTTTTTGTCTAATATCTTCTTTCTTTCTTGTATGGTATGTGTGGAAGTTTTTTATTGTAATATAGTTTGTCTCTAAAGTAAGGTGGTTGTAAATTGTTAATATTCTATTTTTTAATATTCTATAAAGGGGACGGTATTAGAAATAAAATGTTTTATTATTTAAAACAATTAATAATTAGAATTAATATAAATTAACACAACTAAAAGTTCACAGCGTAAGATAATTAAAAAGTTTTTTATATAATACTCATCTAAATTTGGTATTTATATACCAAGAAGTGTAAATTCCTCTCCATTTACAAGCGAATGCTTTTGATGCAATATAATAGTACAAAAGAGGTCATGGGATTGTTTTAAGTAGGAAACACATTTTTCTTATAACTACATAATTATATTTTTTAGTATTATCTTGGGTTAAACCATAAAATATTTTTTTAATATATGAGAAAATAGCACAATTACTCGCTCATTAGAAGATTTCGCGCAAAAATATTTTTTGATATCGCCAATAAAACACAGTTTGACTAAAACTATACTATTTCTAACCTAGCTCATTGATCATGATTAGAAAGGTTCATATTATTATTCCGTTGATAAAGTTAATTTTTCATCTTTGAACGAAATATTTTTATTCCTTTGTAACTTATACGATTGTTAAAAACAATAACCACATATTTTTTAACAGAATAAATTATGCACAATAATACCACCTTATCATTTTGAGTAAGAGAAATTGTTCTCAAATTAATTGTATTTTGTCAGCGCGCTAGAGGTGATATTTAAAAATCAACATGTCTACCGCCGAAAAGCAGGGCTCAGCGGTGAACAACGCCGGCGGCTGGACTGTGAGACAGAGAATTCGTAGGTTAGCGTTCTCTTTCCGTCTGACGAACTCCCCCCCCTTCTCTCTCCGCACGCCTCAGTCCATGTTAACAATCTTCGTTGTAGGTACCTACACACATATTAATTTCTAGATCAACTTGTATCTAGAAACTGAGAATACATCAAACGGAGCAACGAAAGGAGAATAAATTAATAAAACATATATGATCAACTTGTATCTGGAATCTGAATACACATTCATTTTAGATCAACTTGTATATAGAAACTGCGAATACATCAATCGGAGCAACGAAAGGAGAGTAAATGAATAAAAAATAACCGTTAAACTGGAGCAAATTTGTTATATTTTGATGACGAACATACCGACTGGGGTCAGTTGCAAACTGACAACCTTGGTAATGATAAAAGCACTGTTGCCAACTCGTGCAGATGTATCCCACCGGAGCCAAGATAAACGGTGTTAAAGGTAGATCAACAAAGGTCATGTAAATCTTACTAGATCAACATACTACGGGAAGAGGTGATTATATATATATATATATATATATATATATATATATATATTTATATTTCCGGTTAATCGTTTAAGCATTAGATAGTAAGAGACAAGATGTTACTATTATATTCTGACGAACTAAGAAGGCCCCTTGAGAAAATAAAAAAAGTCTCAAATTCTGCAAATTAGCAGCGTAATAATATTTTCAATATATGATTGTAGTATAAAGTAAGCAGTGAAAGAGGGTCGAAACCAAATAGAAAAGCAAAAAAAGTCGCTTCCTCAAAGACATAGCGTCCGTTGCACGCTGCAAAGAATAATAATTCCTTTGTATGCACATTCTGTTTGATAAATTGGATCATATGGCCGTAAGTGGTCAACTTCCCGCTGCTCGGGGGACGGTAATGTTGCGAGCCTTTGACAGAGGACCCGCCATTAGGCTGAAAAGGAAAAGCTTTGCTGGAAAAACTGAAGAGGATTAACTTGAACGATTTTTTTTTCCATTATCATATTTTTTTAACAATTTTAAGTTCCTGTCAAGAGAAATCAAACCATCCATTGCACATTTATTATTATAATTTTATAAGACGTATTATATTGACAAGTTTTTGGATTTAAAAGCCGATTTTGTTAAGTATTTTTGAGGAAAAACATTTTTTTTCAGACAAACTTTGACAAGATTATCAATAACCTGACAAAATTTCAACATTTATCCATATTCTCGTATTTTAAATATGATATTGTAGCTTGTGCTAAGATGGAATACTTAGTTTACCCGCTGAAGATTAAATCCGCGGCGTCTGGGTTCGAACGAGAAACATTGGATCACGGGATTTTAAAGCGGTTCTTTACTGAGAGTACACCCTTGTCACAATTACGTTTATCTAAATAACACCCAACTCATCTTAACTATAGTAGCAAGAAGACTTTCTAAAACGTACCTTGCCCAGTGATTTTTATTAAAAATACGAAAATTTCGCACATGTTGCACTTCTTATGATAGTAAAAATGTAGAATAAGCCGCCATTGTTCTGTATATGCAAGAATAGCAATAATACCTACCTGTAGTGAGTTACCTACTGATATTTGAGAATATGGGAACATTGCCTCATGATTGAGATGTTTCTATACACTTACATAATCCAACGTAAGAAAGTATTTACCAGCGAACAAGGAAACACGAACACCGCAACTGTAAAATCGTAGTAAGTACAAGAAAAATATTTATGCATTCAATGTAAAACCACTGCATTTGGAACGTTCCATTAGAATCTAAATGGTGTAAAAGAAGCCTCGTGTATTTGGAATGCTTATTCTTTTGTTTGCAGAGTAAGTTTAGTACTAGTGTTTTAGAATCGATAGCGAAGAATATTAAAAATCACTAGGAGGCCAACTTAATGGCAGAAAGCAAGAAACCGCGGAAAGTGGGGTAAAACTTTGTAATTTTATTCACGCAATCAGCTATAATAATGCAAAATGCTATTTATGTGAAAGGACAAACCATGTAAATTTATTTTTTTATATTCGAAATTGACCCAACCACAAATTTTTTTGGTAAAAAAATTTTTTTCCACCACCTCCTCCAAACTGGACCTTCAATGGGGTAAAAGGCTGAGAGTAAAATTATTGCTGTAAGAGAAATTTTTTGTAGCTTCAACTCAAATCAGTTAGCAAATTATTTTGCATTTATTATGAACTCTTGTGAAATATTAAAGAAATAGCCAAGCAATATTTTAGACATCTTAACATTAGTATTAGATGGAAACTTTTTTTTAATCCTTCTTTTCAGATAAATACCTCAATAAATCTTAGTGGTCAGCGTTCCGCACGGCTTCTACCATTTCCTACCGCCCCAAAGCTATCGCCATCCCTCAATTGCTCTCCAGGTTGTGCCACCCACTTTGGCAATTAAAAATAAATACAACCATGCCCCTAAATAATAAAAAATATATTATTATATCTATAAAGCAGTATTTAAAACAAGTTGATTAATTATGTTTTTCTACAAAGTTATTAAACAATTTTTGAAGAAGTCATATTAAATAATCACCTTAGCTAACAAAATCACACGCACTGGACATAGTCAATCTGCGAAATTCCAAAAATATATGTAAGGGTTGAGGCTTAAAGTGTTATTTCCTAATATGAAAATGGGGCTGTTGTTGGATGAAGCGATGAAAGGAAACTTTCTGTAATCCGGTCCGAGTACGCCTTTGTATGTGAATACGTTAACTTTATACCCAACGGCGGTACAAATTTCAGAGAACCTTGTGTTTTTTTTTTTATTAAAAATAAATAATCATTGTAGAAAATAATATTAACATAACCTAAACGAAAACGGAAAAAATGACAGAAACTAAAAAGATTTCAGTCGCATCTGGGACTCGAACCCAGGACCTCTCCCTATCTGGAAATGGAGAATAATATTAACAAATATTGAATTTGATATATGATATCGATGAAGATGGCATAAATTGAACTGGTCTCATTAGCTATGTTGGTTAAGCGGTTGCCCCCGATAGGCAGATGTCCTGGGTTCGAGTCGCAGATGCGACTGAAATCTTTTTATTTTCTGTCATTTTTTTCCGTTTTCGTATTTCATTTAGGTTATGTTAATATTATTTTCTACAATGATAAAATATTAAAATAAGGTTTTTAATCTCAATAAAAATAATTAAAAATGAAAAAATTATTGTTATATTCTTCACTATTTTTATGCTTAATAAAGCAGTGTGACTGTTTTTCACCATCTGCTTAAGTTTAACGAGGTGATCTGTGTTATTGTGTTTTAATAAACTTTGTGATAATTTGCATTTTTTGTCAATTCTTTATTTGTATATTATGTATTTGCTGTTATTTTTCTGTAGCTCTTGTTTATTTCATTTCGTGTTACGTATTCTTCGTAATTGGATTTAGATACGCAAAAAAAAATAAAATATATATATATACATATAAGTCACGCAAATAGAGTTTACGCGAACAACACAGGACTGTGCGTATTGGTACATATATGTAGAAATACATTTCCGTTAGAGATGTCATTGCGAAACGCCACCGAGGACCAGGCCTCTGTCTTGCTCACGCGTACTTATTGGTTTTAGCAACAAAAAAAATAGCGAGTGTTGTATATGTTGATCGATTTTGAATACTCAAAAAGTATTTATCGTTCATTGAAAAGTTTAACAGTGTGTTATTTTTCTATATATATAAAAATCAATGTAAGTTTGTTTGTTTGTTTGTCATCGATTTTCTCGAAAATAACTTGACTGGTTTCGCTGAAAATAGCACAGTTTGTTTATATCAGTGCCGGGAAGGTTTATAAAGTAGTTTGAATGAAATCCAACATGTAAAACTGTTGCTATAATGTTTTAAAATTAGTGTGAAAAACATTGAACCCGCCATTTATTTAGGTTAGACCATAGATATAACACTCTGGTTAGTCACAAATTCCATATTCAAAAGAATAAGGTTTTTTTGGGTAGAATATTTTCAAAAAAGAAAAAACGAGTAGGTACCTACTTAAGAACTTTGAACGTTTGGAATGAAATAAAATATTCAAATGAATGTTTCTTTATTTGGATGTAGTTACTTTCTCTGTCAAATCAATTATGGCACTCTAATTACAAGTGAAATTCCTGACTAAGGCCGGGTACGCATTAGCTATTCTTAAATAAATATGTCCGTTTTTTCCGAATAATAAGTTTGAAAAATGCTGTACGTATTCAAATTAAATGAATCCGTTCCGTTAAACCATATTTTCTAGGGTTTTTACAAGAGTGCTCGGGAAATAGTCAATAATAAGCTCAAAGTAATACGTCACTGTATTCGTAGTTGGACGTCATATACACGGATTTAGAATTAAAATTAGCAAGATCAACGTTTTATTGTTGCATTCTCCACAGTTACTTTGTCGTCTGGCTCCCCGCCATTTCAATTGTTTTTGTAGGAGGACGTTTCCCTATTCCCAGAAGTTGAATAAACATTTCCACCGTTGATATAATAACTGTAACGGATGAATAGCACTAGTGAACGTATAGAACTAGGTGCTTCAAAACGTCTTCGTTTTGAACTTTTGAATAATCCATTTCTTGAAAACGAAAATGTTCACTGATCTTTTGAAAAAAAACATTTTTTAAACTGGAAAAAAAAACTATCGGGTGGTGAACTCTGGTGTGATGAAATTCGCACAAATATTGACGCTTGTTTTTCTAGGTTAACGAAAATCTTTTCAGCTTCTAACGTTATTTGCATTAATCCTTGCTGAGATTTGAAATGTCCCTTTATCTGTCAAAACATGATATAATATGCCATATTGTTAACGTGGTAGAATGTTCTCGTCAGTTTTTCAAAATCGAACATTAACAGTATCTGATTTTTGTATTGCGGCCGGTGTTTGTGACATATCCATAATGGTTCTTTCACTGTCACAATCGTCGGAATAAACATTTTTTCTAGTCCATTTTGCTTTTGGTTTTCGGTAAGGTAACACTCGCCGTATGAAGAAATGAAAAATTAATTCCGTTTTTGAATGGCGCACTTACTGTCTCGGCGGATTTAATTTCACGTGTATTCTGCCTGTTCCGACAAATCTAAATAAGAAGCTGTGATGCTTAATATTCTGATTTCTCTAAAAAACAATCAGAAATACAATTGTTTGTTTAAAACTACTGTTGAAGGAGTAATGAAAAGCGAACGCTGGTAGGAGTGTTCATCCCATAGTTGATAATTAAGAAAAATATTTTCTACAAAAGATAACACGGGGATGGAGAATGCAATTGTACAGTTGGTAGTAGCTAAGCCATGATTTTATAGAACTCCACAACCAATACAACAAAAAGGCTTATTAGATTTCTGAGTTTTGTTCCTTTATTTAAAACATAGCAAAAAAGGTTTATTTCTGAAAATGGTGAATATTATCTTTATCTAATTTTGATATGGTACAGAAATGGGAAAACGAAAGTAAAAAATAACAAATTAAAATATTAAATTAAAGCGATTGAAATTATGGTACCGAGAAAAATATTTAATTAAAGCAAAATAAAATATTTTGATTATCAAACAAACACAATTTATTATGTAATAATTATTTTTAGACAATACTGAAAAAACAAAAAACATTTCCTCGAAATTAAAAACAAAAAAATACAATTTGAAGTTCAGACAATGCTCATTAAAGAAATTCTGTTTCCAAAAGGCACCTTGCCAAACAAGTAGATTCTTAGGCAATCCAATAAATAATTTTAATAAATATAATAATAATAATAATTGGATGATTTGCTATATACTTATGTACAAATAGATACAGAAAGAAAATACTTACCTTGCAAGACGTTTCAGATGAACACAGTTTTAATAGAAATGAATTTTACAGTTTATCCATCTTTTCTATTGATATTAGATTTATTAGAAGATTGGTGGTACAAGAAGAGTTGGTATTTAAAAAAAAATATATTTATAATATTTACGACTGTAGAATATTTATAAAATGTCTTTAAAAAGCTTAAGATGTTTTTAATAGATATTAACTTTTTTTCACACATTTAGTTATTTAGTGTCGCGGTCGCGGGTTGTGGACGTAATTGCGCATCGGTGCGTGAAAAAATTATTATAGTTAAAAATAATAATAATTGTAATAGAAATAAAAGTATATTAGTAGTAACAATAAAAATAACGTATTTTTAAGAATTCAATATTCCTGTTATTATTTTCTTTTAGAAATACAAACAAAATATTTACATAAAAGCATCGTACATAATAAACCAGAGTGGAAGATACTCTCAGTATCGCCCTGGTGAAAGATCACCATTCAAAATTGAAACGTTGCTTGAAATGACTTTTAGCCGTGTTTGGTGACCAGATCTGAATAACCAGGTATTTCCCCACCTTCCTCTTCCCCTTCTCCTTCCCCTCCCCAATACCTTCAACCAAACAACATTCACCAATTGGGGATGCCATAGTCTCACTTGCTCCAGACGGTTGGGAGCAGTTGGGACTCTTGTGGGATATTCATATAAAAATATATATATCACATATATATAAATGGAGTGTAAATATCTCTAATAAATGTGTTTAAAATGTGTGTGGTGTACAGTAAATGAATTATTTAGTTACAAAGTGTAGTTATGCACTAACCTGTATTAAAAAATGGAGGACAAATAGTCTTTGATGGATAACTTTAAGGAGTACCTACCGTAAGTTGCCAGTATTGCCAGTACAGACATTTGAGTCAATTTATAGTTGACTCAAATTTCAACATCTTTAAAAAAAAAGCAAACTGATTACATGACTGACACTAACTATTATGATAACTACTTAAACAGAAACATGAACGCGAAATTACTGATTATTAACACATTACTCTCCGTTCGGTTTTATTAATTTTTTTTTTGTATTTATAATTTTAGTCATCCAGTGATTTCGGAGAAAAAATAAACTCAAAATTTTTGATTCTTTAAAAAAACCGTTAAAATGAGTATTATATTTAAAGCGTCTAATTATAAATTGGGCGTCTTTAGAGGATGAGGGGAAAATGAATTTTGTAATTATGGGATGAAAATCTTCCATTAGAATGCATTAATTATGATTCATCTAGATTCTAGAGTCAGGTCTCATCATTCTTATTTCTGAAATATCCCATTAATAGTAATATTAAGAATCACTCAAAGCACCGTTGACTGTTTAAACTTTGGACGCAGATCGTTGAACGTTGACAGTGGCTTGGAGGGGGAAATTTTGAATTTCAAAAAGAGAATGCCAGCGATAGTCATTTATTCCAGCGAGTCAACAAAGTTTCCCGCGCTTTACAGTCTGGATAAATTTCTGCCCCTTTCTGATATTTGGAAGGCTATATTATTTACATTAGTTTTGTTCGTCTATTTGTGGCATCTTACATTTCTTAGATGTTGGTAGTTCCATGAAAATATACAGTTAAGAAAAGATACTGACAAGTAATTCGTAATTGATTTAAAGATGATAAAGTGCTTTTGAATATTCTACCACACACTTGTGCAAATAAATATAAAAATAATAAATACTTTTAAATGCGTAATGCGTTTTTGCCAAAACAACATGGAATTAAAATAAATATTTACATGTATTAAGAGGAACTGTTGCGTTGCCTGTTTCATACATAACTTAATTTTGGATTTTTACTCTGAATACCCATCCAAACTGATTGTTATATTTTTTATAATTAAATGATTAGTAAATATCTAGTACGCGTGAGAAGTATTTTATTTATTTTTGTTTTAAATTATGAAGTACATGCCATGAAAAAAAAATCATAATTTTAGAGGCGAATTAGAAAATTATTTTTTTTATTTATTGTGTTTAAAAAAAAAATCATATTTGGTATGTAAATATGATTACGTAAAAAATAAAACATTAAAAAAAACCTTTATCGGGTCGATATTTTAAATTATCTACCACAAAATTGTGCTCCAACGTAAATTGGTCGTTTTTAATTTAAATTAAAGTCCACCATAATACTTATTTTAACATTTAAAAAAAATATTTCATAAAATTTTCAAAGCAGAGAAGGCAATTTTTTTTAGATAACCGTTAGCCCTCAAATAATTGTTAAAAGTGCCTCTTAAATTGCGAAAAATCAATTATTTAATGGATTTTCAGAATAAGTTCATTGTGAATCATGTTCCATGTCCTGAAGACTAGTCAATAAATAAAAAAATAAATAAAAGCGGATTAAAAACAAAGTGACTTGTTATTTAATACAATTATTTAATGACCTATATTTCATAATGTAAAACAAAAGTAAATAAATTACTTCTAATCCATTCCAGATATTTACTATACTTTTTGATGAATAAAAGATCATCAGGTTTAGTTAAGTATTTTGGCCTCAAATCCTAAATTAAATTTTGTATAAAACAGGCCACGCAGCCGTTCCTCTTAATTGTTCTTTCAAGATGGAGATGGGTACTTTTGGATTCCTTTTTCGACTGGATTTTTTATATCAACTCCACTTTTTTCAGACGTCAACATTTTCATTGTGAGCAATGGAGCAAGTCTCCTTATAAGTATTTACAAATGATATAAATCGCTGTGACGTTCCACATTGGACAATAATTATTATTTAAATCGAAAAATAATCTAAGAAAATGTGTAGAATATTACTAATACAAAATTTGGTCTGAGACTAACCCAGGTAGTACAACTAGTTAGGTTTAATTATGTAATGTGACACGGGATCGAAATTTCTATTTTCGCACATTATCGGCACCATTAACTGAATTACTTAAGATTTCTCATAATTTATATCTGATGAGATTTTCCTCTAGGTAATATTACACTTCCTAACATTCGGCATTAAAATGAAACAATGGCAAGAAACGTATAAACGTTTTAATGTATGTTTTACTTCAATGTGGAATAAAATATTTATAAGCAACTATTGTCAAAGTAAAGAAAAACCTGCTAAATTCGAGGTATCTACCCAGGTTTGTTATTCTATAAGAAGCCGAGGAAAAGTTTTCCTATCAACAAAATGATTACGGATTTGAGTTTCGTGTGCTTCTCTAAAATAAAATTTCGTCAAAGTTGGAGTTTCCCCGTCGGCGCTAACAATATGGCTCGGCTAGATAATTTATCGAAAATTCGAGAAACGAAAATTTGTGAACTAAAATACCCGGCGCTATTTAACGTCTTCATCATGTCTCTTCCAACTTTACGTTACGAAATTAATTTCTTACATTAAATATGTTCCAGACTTTGCTGGATCCTTACCTAAATAGTTAATACTTTCCACCATACTACAAACACACCTAAAATTTGATCATTTTCGTTACACAATTCTTCGTTTTCATTATGTTATCAACTTATTGCATATTCCCAAATTTTTGTCATATCAATTCTTGGTGCGAAAATCACATTTTGAGAGTTTTTTTCCAGGTCAGAAAATTTACTGTTTTTTCTTTGCTTCGTGTTCTTATGAAATTGAAATAATATTTTAAAGCTCTCTAGCTTAAGATGAATGAAAATACTGCTTAATCTGGTAATAATTGCGTTGATCTAGAATTTGTAAGCGGAAAAGTCTGTGTTAATTTATAGATGCCTAATACAATGTTTTCAACGTTAATTTACAATGTCAATTTTCAAAGTTTGTTTTCAATATTAATTTATTGGCGTCTGAGCTCACTATTTGACAATGTTCTCTGCTTTAGGAAAAAACTTTGTATGTATGATTTTCCGGAAGAAATATAATCTGGTAGTTAATTAAATACATTATTTATTTTTGTAAGCTTTACAGAAATAAAATATAATATTATTTAAAAAGAATCATATGCAATCATAAACACCGGCGTGGTGGTGGAATAGAACAAAAAGGTGAATTTATTCCGTACAGTGGAAAAGAAATAATGCGAATTATTTACTAGGACACAAAACCCAAACATGTTTGCCTGACCAGAGATTTTGATAAAGGTTTTGAAACCAAATACCCTTCTACATGATTTATTTCAAAGAGTTGGGGAAGATTTGCATAGAAATAGAAATAGTTGACACGGAATACATGTATCATCTAAGCCTTTAATGTGGGATAGGCTAGACTAGTCCTCAACCAGTTTGGTGATCTTCAAAATAGTGTTTTTTTTTTTTAATAATACGTTAATTAAAAAAGGTAATATTTCTTCCTTCGTTAGTTGGCTTCCGGTTAGGAATTGTCGAAAAATTGAACGAAAATATTTTCGTAGTACCAATCTATGATAGGACTGATCTGGGTGAATTTCGATGGTTTATTTGTTAAAAGAAGTATTTTGAAAAAAAAAATGTTTTTCATGGATGGAATCACTGAAGTAAGAAGTAATGGTTTATATACCTTCCACATTGCATCCCTTAAAGATGGCACGTGCCACTAAATTAAATTCGATTAAAAAAATAAGTTTATTTTGGATGATTACGTAAAGTTTATTGTTGATCTTAGAGTTGGTAGTAGATACGTACTTCCAAAAAAATCCACATTCTGCTAATGATCAGAAATTAAAAAAAAATATGCACCAAATTACATAAGAGCACAAATTTTAAAAGCGATGAACGGAACTATAGACATACTCGTATACAGTTTGAGTTTTACGCAGTTGTTAAGCAAACACATTGATTGGACGATGATAAAGGGAAACCTTTCTAAGAACTGACGATCACTGTTTTAAATTCCAATATGATCAGGTGAATAATTCCTAACGACAATAAATAATACTTTGAGATATTGGTCCTAAGCAAACATCAAGAGATGTTGTCTTAACTATTTAACTACAAAAGTACACAACAAACGTAAAAGTAATTTTGTAACGAATTCACCAATCTTGTTCAATCTTTACCAATGATCTATATCAAAGTCTTCAGAGTTACTACTTTGGGACTGTATATTGAAGTTGATTTATTCCCTTCTTACTGCTTGTAGGATATTATTTCCGGATTGAGTTCGAGTAGAGAGAGAGAGATGGACGTGCGGGTAGGTCTTTGCTGGGTTCAGTCCAGGGATGAAGAAGGTTGAGCCGAATTGTACAACTGCCAAGAAGTCAGCAAAATGATTAGAGTGATATCTAAATTGCGCCGTGTAACTATCGTAATTACTTTAAAACGAAAATAAGT